>OW240914.1:58568055-58629322 GCA_933207985.1 Pelobates cultripes | reverse complement strand
AACAAAAATATATTTTTTTAACATTCCCTCCACTTTGAACGAAATGACGTTTGGGAAGAGATTAACATAATTAAACACAGGCAGTAAAAATACAGTTTTTAGTCATACCCTGTAACTTTAAAACTACACATCCCATCTTCATAATTACATATTTGGAATCAGCACACTTAAAACATAAACATAACCAAAAATCAGCCAAATACATCCAGGGGTTAAAAAGTTAGCTGGAGGTCTCTTTATGACCGACCGCAAGCACATTTTCCTGCCCAAAACAGTTCCATAGATTTGGCTGTGAGGTCGGTCTATTTCAGGCTGAAAAAACGACAAAGTCCCACAATGGACCCCAGGCCTCCCCTGCAGCTGAAATAAGGCTGAAAAAAACGTAAAAGACTAAGTCCCATCAATGGGACTTAGTCTCTGTGAGCTGGAAATAATTTCCCATTTACTGAACCAAGTGGGAAATAGCAGGCAGGCACAAAGGGTTTGCACCAGGTCTGGGGACACAGGGGACACCGTCTTAAAGGGGCAGTGTCCCCAACAAGTCTGGGGACACGGCCTTAAAGGGGCAGTGTCCCAATCTTCCTGATGTCCCAAAAAAGGCGTTTAAAGGGCCAGCACCAGTCACATAAAGAGTCCATAAGCCCCAATATGCCCACCGACAGTCTTAAAGGGCCATACACACCAAATAAAAGTGCATACATTTTCACAATCTCCCAGGGGCCATAGTCATGCTGGAGGAGGCTGGCAAATAGGCTTCTCCACAACCCAGGGAAGCAGGGCAATTTGCCATTTAAAGGGCCCGTTACAAATAGCAGTTTGTAACAAGGTGTCAATCCATATCTGCCAAGTGACCCGATGTAGGGGGACCAGTCCCTATTCTGCTCTGTGTCAGTGTGTATCAGGGAACCTTAGGACAGGTGTCAATCCATATCTGCCAAGTGACCCTATGCAGGGGGAACAGTCCCTATTCTGCTCTGTGTCAGTGTGTATCAGGGATCCTTAGGACAGGTGTCAATCCATATCTGCCAAGTGACCCTATGTAGGGGGACCAGTCTCTATTCTGCTCTGTGTCCGTGTGCATCAGGGGCTCTGAGGACAGGTGTCAATCCATATGTCAAGGTGTCAATATGTCATATGTCAGGTGTCAATCCATATTGATTGTGATTTAGGAATGTTAGGTGATTTCTGCCCTTTATGGATTAAAACCAGACTCTGTATCAACTGTGTAATTTTCCATGGGAGTTTTGCCATGGATCCCCCTCCGGCATGCCACAGTCCAGGTGTTAGTCCCCTTGAAACAACTTTTCCATCCCTATTGTGGCCAGAAAGAGTCCCTGTGTGTTTTAAAATTCGCCTCCCCATTGAAGTCAATGGCGTTTCGGGCGGTTCGCCGGTTCGCGAACATTTGCGGAAGTTCGCGTTCGCCGTTCGCGAACCGAAAATTTCGGGTTCGCGACATCACTACCAATGACTCCTGCACTAACAGATACATGGGGTATGTCATGATATTTCCCCAACTTTTTATGCTGCTGTCTGATTGACAACCAATGAAGGCAGTCTTAAAGGACCACTATAGTGCCAGGAAAACATACTCGTTTTTCCGGCACTATAGTGCCCTGAGGGTGCCTCCACCCTCAGGGTCCCCCTACCGCCGGGCTCTAGGGTGAGGAAGGGGTTAAACTTACCTCTTTCTCCAGCACCAGGCGGGGAGCTCTCCTCCTCCTCTCCGCCTCCTCTCCTCTTCCTCGGCTGAATGCACATGCGTGGCAAGAGCCAGTCTCATAGGGAATCATTCACAATGCTTTCCTATGGACGCTGGCATCTTCTCACTGTGAAAATCACAGTGAGAAGCACACAGGCGCCTCTAGCAGGCTGTCAATGAGACAGCCACTAGAGGCTGTATTAACCCTAATATAAACATAGCAGTTTCTCTGAAACCCCTATGTTTATAGAAAAAAGGGTTAATCCTAGCTGGACCTGGCACCCAGACCACTTCATTAAGCTGAAGTGGTCTGGGTGCCTATAGTGGTCCTTTAATTCTGCAATGTTACATTGCAGGACTAAGAGGGACAGGGGCACTGCACACAGACATATCTACAATGAGATAAAGTGGTCTAGGTGCCTATAGTGTCCCTTTAAGAGTTCACTGCTTCAATCAAATATGAGCTATAGGTCCATGATGTGCCCAGGTAAACAAGGTAACTATGAAGAGCAAGTCTCTCAGTTCTTTTAGGAATAATTAAAAAAAAATCCTTTTTAATGTTTTTTTTTTTTTTTGCTTGTTATAGATTTTTGTTTCTATTAAGTGTCTGCGATATGTAAAATCTAACATATTTTCCTGTCTTTTTATTTTGCCTCCCTAATGCCCATGTTCAATTGTTTTAACTGCATAGTTTGCAAAAAATTACTATGACAAATACCACAATTAGAAAGGGAGAAAAATGACTGCAGTCTCTATAGTATTAACACTGTAATTGAGCATTTAAAGCTTTTGTGTAGAAAATCAAACCCAAGTGAAATGAAAAAATACAAAGACCATTATCATTCTGCCTGTAGCAATCTCAGTCAATATATGCTGCTTACTTCAGTTTCAGTTAGATATGTTACCCCATTGTTCCTGCAAGTGAATAACATGTTTTGGAAATCACCCATGAAAATGGATGTACCTACATTGTTTAAATATTAAAAAGTACATACAATGTATGTGTAAAATGTAAAAGTGTGCATACATGCTAAGTATAGAATAATCTACATACACAGTGGGGTAAATGTACTAATCCTTGAGGCTAATATATCAGGGTCCCAGCAAATTCACAGCAACATCATATTTACTGGATGATTGTATATATCGACCACTGTGGAAAAAAGGCTTCCGTGCAGAGAAAACTGTTCCTTAGGAAACCATTGAAGAAAATAGATAAAAATGCAATGCCATTTAATAATATTGAATAGATGGCATTTTGGCATTCAATGAAAAAAGGTCTGTTTTCAATATAAATCTAGTGATTAGTGGGACCAGGTACAGTGTCCCAATAGATGTATGATGCCAATGAGGCTGTCTAGGATAACCATACTAAATGTGCACCCCATGGCACCAAGTAACCCTACCAGTGCCACACATATAATAAAAGAGAGATATCAATCCCTCACCTGCTATTTATCTTTAAAGGAACGCTAATCTTAGTATGTTCCCATAAATATGTAAGTGTTCCTTAGGGTAAGATCTACTTACCTTACATCCAATGGCATACTGTTCTCCATTATGCTGCTCCGCCTCCCTGGATGTCAGCATCAATCAGCCAATCCAAGGCTTCACCATAGGGATGCAATGTGAGGTTAGTGCGTAAGTGTGGCCAATCAAATGTCATTTGATCTGTAACAGAGCTTAGCTCATTTATAGTTACAGAAGCTCCTCCAGTGGTTGTCTTCCTGACACCCGCTAGAGGCATGTTAACCCTGTAATGAAAACATTGCCATTCCTGCAAAAAGGCAATGTTTTCAGTTGCAGGGTTAATTGAGATAAAGTGGTCTGGGTGTCTAGTAGAGTACATTTAATAAAAACATTTAAAAAAAAAAAAAAAACAACAAAAATATGACGTCTCCTAGATCCCAATAATTTTCTGGGGTGCCCTCTCTTACTCCCCCTCTCTGTGTGAATACAAAGGAAAGGATTAACCAGGTTGGAGCAATGAGAGCAGCTTGACACCTAAGGGTGTTTTTGTTGGCATATTGTGGCATTATTTATGACCCTGAAGAAGTCCACACTAGTCAAAGAAATGCGTTGGACAGAGCCTTTTTGTATTAATTTGTTTTTTTAACACTATTTTGTACAAAATAAATCCCTTTTTTAATGGAGCTCAATAAAAAACTCTGGCTTTCTAATTTAATGGGAACCAGATCTGCAGCAGGAGGAACTCAAAGAAGGTGATAGCCCCCCAGCCTTTACCAAGGAGGCAGCCCAAAGGCGCAGTTTCTCATTCAAACCGTGAGTGCATTCTAAAGGACCGCAGTTTTATTGTTTCCAATTGTATTACACAATGTTTGGTTTATTTTCTTCTTTTTTGATGCTCAGATGATTCCCAAATATCATTTTATATTGTGTTGTAGAAGAAAGGTGGTAAATTTGGAAATACCACCTGGGAAGCTGCATCTGATTGAAGCTAAGTACTTTTTTGTTTTGTATCAAATTTTGTGTTAGTTCTGGAGCAATGAAGTATGTGTGCTAGGGCGAGTTCAATCATTCAATGAATTATTATGCTAATAATGCATACACGTTAAAGTAACATTTATTAATTTATCCCATAATAATATCTCCACCCTTCCCTTAAATACAGGAAAAGTTAAGTAAGTACAGTAAGTTGTGCAGTGGCTGTACTGATTTTCAGCCCCTTCTGTTTCAGCGAATATCCATTTATTGTGAAGTCTAGTCGTTCTGAATAGATTATAAATGTGATACCTCTGTCAGCTGAGCTCACTCACATGAGGTTTTACCTGGACAAGATATTACTTGCACAGTTTAGACTTGTTTACAAATTAAAACAAAATAATGGAAACATTTTTAAAACTGGTGGCAATTATGTCAAAGAGAAGATTAGTAAGTGTATTTAGTCACCTAGTGAAGACATCGTTATAGTTTCCTTGGCTTGGGACAAACACAATGGCATCAATTTACTCTGTAAACTTTGGAAAGAATTGAGACCAAGGGGCCCACCGGGGGCTCCCCCAAGGGACATTATCTGCTGCTTAGCCAGCTTCCAACTCAAGGAAGACATATTACGCAAAGCACGTGGCACAGAGAGAGTCACACTCGACAGAGTTGACATCCAGCTCTACCCGGAACTCTCACCAGCTACACTGACATACCAACGGGTGATGAGGCCCTTCACCAGGATTCTACAATCCAACAGAATTAGATATAGATGGAACTTTCTGACCGGGCTGCAGGTCATCACCGCTAAGGGACCCTTCCCTGTCTGTCACCCAGAGGACTTACGCGACCTAACCATGGAACTCCTACTCCCACTCATCACTATGTCAATGCATGCGACCCGGGGACTCCCAACTCTGCCCCACCGAAGTAGAGGAACCCGCCAACAAGCCAACCGACCCTCGGGAGCTGCAGCATAAAAAGGACTGGGACAGAACAGTGCACAACCGCAAGTTACCTTACCTGGGACTCTCTTTCCACCAGGGGTACCAGCCACCCATGAACACTTTGCAAGGCTAACCCACATTATTGCCTGGTCCAGGGGTAGGGGGAGGGTGAGAGGGAACTACCAGGCCACACGGCTACCACACACCAGGCATCCTGACACACTAGCTGTAACACACACTCAGAACGGGGGGGGGGAGACCGGGGAAACAGATACAGACAGGGCCTTCATGCGGGTAACCTCTACTGATGGGGGGAGGAAGGGAGGGATGGGAACCCACAGGGAGGCACCCTGGAAGAGGGACTATACCAGCGTATGGGACGGGATGGAGACGGAGCAGGCTGACGGCCCGACATTGCCACGGCAGACTGGGGAGGGAGAGGCCGGGAGGCCGCTGTCCACCCTGCCATGGCTGAAGGGGGGCGCCGGGGGACAGTGCGCACCATACACGACAGCAGCTATGCGGGTATGGAGGATAGTAATGAAGAGGTATGGACTGGCGCCATACCCATCTTTCCTCCTCCCCCTGACATATAATGAAAGCTTCCCACCGGGCCTAGACCCCAAAGCATTCAGAGACCTGCTCTGCCACAAGACACCTAGACTATACCACCTCCTTGACAGGACTGATTGTAAGACACTACCAACCTTGCTGGAGGGAGGCACTCCCACCCCCCTACAGACTCTTAAATAAAGGCAACTACAGAGCTATATACACACCCTCCCAGGGGGCACGGCATGAACAAGGGCCCACACCATGTACGAGCAACTGTGCATAGACCCCGACCCCCAACCCCATGGGATCTCACTTATCTACGCCACGCTACAGAGGTAAACCCCAATGGAGACATCCAGGTTCATGGGGACATGGGAACAAACACTAGGCAAAACCTTCACGGACAGAGAGTGGGAGAAGATATGCTACTTAACACACCACTCTCGGTCTTCAGCAGGACCCAGGAAACAGCGTCCAAACTGCTGACAAACTAGTACCGCACTCCAAACATACTCCACTCCATAGACCCAGACCACACTGACCTTTGCTTTGAGATGCAGCAATGAAGCCGGCACCATGCTCCACCTCTGGAGCTGTGAGGTCATCCAGCCCTTCTGGAAGGCCATACATGACTTACTCCAAACATTTTCAGACACACCACCACCCTTTCTTTTGGAAGCCATGCTCCTACACCACATGAAGACACCCAGATCCCGCTATAAAAACTCACTCACCATTAGAATCCTAAATGTGGCCAAGCAAGTGCTCCCACAATTCTGGAAGCAAACACTGACACCCCCACTGACAGCATGGTTCTCCCAAATGGAAGAACTAAGAGCAATAGAGGAACTCAACATCAGCTCAAACAACACACTGGACAAATACCTGGAAATATGGATGCACTGGCTACTGATGACCAGTAAGATAGATTTTATGACTAGACTCCAATACGACATGCAGACAGAAAGGCAGCAAGACAGCACAGACTGACACCCCGACAGACAAAATAGACTGAGACAACTCCGACAGCAACACACCTCCCCCCACAAATAACCCAACTCCTAAACCCACCCCACACCGCACACAAACCAACACACCCTGACATTGACCCACGGCTCCAACAAAATATCCCCCCTGTGGGACACACAGACCACAACACGGCACAAGAAACCACGCACCTGACCAGACAAACAACACACAGAGACAAGCCGAAACACAAGAAAGACAATACCCAGCCACCTCCTGGAACACAAGTAGGACCGACAGGCCACAATACCAACCGCCTAAGCAGGCATGGCAGACCAGAATCTAGGAAACACAGCACTACGCCACAACACATTGACACTGCCAACAGCACACGGGACGGTTAGAGAATGGACACATCGAACCATGACTTACACACGAGAAAGAAACCTACAGTCACCATACACAACCAAAACACAGGTCTCCGCATTACACACCTACAGCAAACTACTACTTTGGGCTTACGAGCCACAGGAAAACAGAAAATTGAGAGACCTGCATGTCTCAAGAGGCATTGACTATTCACAAATGTTGAAACCTGCGAGTTATTGGTATATTTTGCCAATGAGCAGTGAATGCATAACCCCTGAATATCATGCCAATGAGCCATATGTGCCTCCAAAAACCCTGCCAGTGCCATCTGTGTCCCCAACTAATCTGCTAGAGCCATTTCTCTGCCTCAAGCCACTCTGTGCCATCACTCTGCCCTCAGAATATCGGTGCCATCACTCTGCCTTCAGCATATCTGTGCTAACACTCCAGCCCCAGCACCTTTGTCAGGCACCCCAATTGCATCCCCAGCACTTGCGCTGCACCCAGATGGCATCCCCTGTACTTGCTAAGCATCCAGTCCCCTGCACTTACCCCAGGATCCAGATGTCATCCCCTGCACTTATACCAGGACCCAGGTGCATCCCCTGCACTTACCTCATGGTATCATCAGGACCTCCCTAATGTCTAGTGGGAGGCCGTGCGGTGCCTGTGCACTGTGTAAGTGAACAGACATCCTGTCTGTTTGGCTCTCATGCTTTCCACACATTTGGTCAAGTAAGAGATTGCTGGTCATGTGACTCGTGACCTCTGACTTCCCAAGACACACATGGAGTGTGAAAAGAAGACCGGATGTAGAATGTGTATCTACAGAGTTCCCATGCACTGGACTGTCTCCCTCTCCCCACAGATGTAACTGGCTGGCTGGCTAGCAGCCACAAATTTTACCGGCAATGCTACTGGTATATTCCTAATCCTAGCAAATCAAAGCCAGGGTCAGAGTCAATTAAATTTATCAATCGGTTAAGGATTCGGGGGAGTGGATCAACTTGGCTTAGAGGAGAGAAAGATGGGGCCAGTGGATGATGTACCTGAAAGGAAAGAGCAATGATAACACACAGAACAAGGTTAGACACATTAACAGTGCACCAAAGCACTGATGCCGCCCTTCAAAATACGATAACGCAATGCCCTAAGACAATACCTGCATTTAGAACATGCTCTAGCAGTGCTGATATTGCAAAAGCAGTGATGTGTGACAATCCCAACATTGGCCTTAATTTGATATTTTTGGATAAGCTTTTCAAATCCTTTATTATTTTGATCAGACCATTAGCCCACCCCTATTCATGATTGGTTAAGTTGGTTAAGTTATTCACTTAAAGTAACATTTCCCATAAACGATGCCAATACATTACAGTCCCTTTAAACTTCTTGTATACAATCGAACCATCAAACTTCATTACATACATTACAGTCCCTTTAAACTTCTTGTATACAAGCGAACCATCAAACTTCTTGAACAACATGAGTCTGAAAAATAGTAGATGTGAAATAAATTCCTGTGTTGTTGAGGGGAACAATGTTATGGTGTGAAAAAAAATAATAAACATTAAAGCACAATTTTTTTTAAACATAACTAATACAGTTATAAGTTAAATGAAAGTAACTAAATATATGGAAGATGTTTAACAGGCAAACACCTGGTGGCCAACTGAATGAATACCAGATGTTCTAATATACAAAGGACATCCAATGCCAACAGCCTAGAAATAAATCAGCCTTGCTTATCCTTAGAAAGAGTTAAGTAATTCACAGCCAAAGGTTCCACACAAGTGGGTCCCGATTTGTACTTGGCATCATGTGTGCAAAGGCAGACTTATTGAATGGAATTCCATAAGAAATTATTGTCTATGGCAAAAACATTAACATTACAAATCAGCCACTGTACTTTTGGCAGCCAGCCAAATGAGCATTGCCACCATGTTAATCCTTTCATCGTAATTCCTTAATACGTATCCAAAACCTCTAACCTAAATGACAATCAAAGCCTAACTTTAACTGGGAACTGGTAACTCTAATGCATATTCTTAACCTCAATGTAGCAGTTACCATACTATTCCCATGGTTTTATCCCAGCAAAAGCTCAGTAACAAAATGGCTGCCCAGAAAATGGTCCAATAAAATTGAGGTGGTAAAGAAAGTCAATCCATAAGATAACAATTTATTTGTATGTTTCTTTAACAAAGCTGATTGAGGAAATAATATAAATGAAATAAACATCAACTGCATTATTTAATTATATATTATTACATACATTTCTCTATATTTACATTTTTTTAATTAATTATTTGAAAAAAAACTATTATTGCCTACTTTGCATACACAACTCACAAATCAGATTTAACATATATCATGTAAGTTATATGAGCCAAGAGAATTTAAATTCTATATGGTATATTTTTTTATATGTAAAAATATATAGACGATGTTGGTCTTTTTGTATGAGCTACCTTGCCATCTACTTTGATACACAAACTATTAAACTCTTGTTTTGTGTTCGTATAATTTTCACTTTATGAAACTAGCTATTTTTGTGTAGTTATACCAGTTTTATTTTCCCTCCCAATGATTTTATAGGCTTGAACAATATGTGTGTAGACGTATAAAATTCTTAATTGAAATTCGATCTGAGATTTAATTTTGAACCCAATAAGCTTGATGTGGACCTGCACCCCTGAAGACCTGTCTGTAATTGGTTATTCTTTCACGTTTTGGTTGTTATAGAACATATTTTCAGAATTACATTTGTGCCATTGGAATGGAGTTTGAAAGAATTATTGTCTACCTATGGATATTGTTTTGACTTTAGGGAAAAGATCTCTATTTGTTTTTTTTTTCTTTCTCATTTATGTTGCAATAAACAGGCTTTTGTAATTGTTTTGCATTTCCTTAAAATAAGTAATTGGAAGTATCTCCAGATGGTGAATTACTTTTGTGTTATATGCAATACACCTAAGAGTTCTCTAAAGGGTCTCAAAGCACACTCTTAGAGACAAAACTGGCTTAATTAACATCATGCTCATTATAAATTAAAGTCAACAATAACATGCATATTTAAAAAGACAACTCTCATATTAGCGTTGCTTTTCTTGTTGAGATCATTGACTAATTGTTCATTTTGACCAACGTATTTGTAACGATTAAATAGTTGACCTAAGTAAAACAAGATGTGAATATATAGAGGCAATATAATAATCTTTGCAAATGCACTCACTAAAACCTAATTGCCCACTTTTGTGCTTGTAGACAGTTGCACTCTAATGTTTAAAGGGACATTACACTATACAACTATTAGGTTTAATTACATAACCATCTGTATACTGCACATCTACCATTGTGTGTACAATTTTAATCAAGAGATGATACTATTCAAAACAATATATTTACAAAGCCTAGTTAGTATGGCTACTGTAATATTTAATATGTCTAAGCATATTCCTGTTAACAATATTTTTACTGATGTAAGAGGATATTCTATAGATAGAAAAATAATTGTATTTGTCAGGTATACTCTATCATCCATACTGCCGCCGGAACCCACTTCCGGGTTCACGGCGCTTAGCCCCGCCCCTTTTCTCTGACGCGGTCCTTCCACGATACTTAGGAAGACCGCGCCAGATTCAAGGGGCTGGATTATTCACGCAGGTACGGCATTGAGATCAGCTGCTCTATTGAATGCTACCGGCTACACTCCTCTCTCGACCTCAGCTTGTAACCAGATTTCAACCTTCCCCACTTCTCGACCTCGGCTTGGAAAACGGACTTCTACCTTCTCCACTCCCAGACCTCGGCTTGTAAAAACGGACTTCCTTACTTTCCACTCCTAACGCTCAGCTTATTCATAGAGAGTCATAATCTCTCCTCCATTGGGTGAATTAACCCTTCCAATACCAGAACTTCCTCTAAGTTAAGTAATCCTTTTTCTCCAAGGAAACCAATTCATATTAATTATTTTCACTTCATTCCTCTCTTGTCAATAAGGGATTACTACTAAGTCTTATTTCTCCTGCAAATATCATTTATTATTAATTGCAACCTGTCCAGCTTATTTATCATTATACTAATAAATCATTCCATCTTAATTAAGTTGGAACTAGCATTGCTTTCCTTCCTGCATGTGTATTTAAAGATACAGTCAAGCTTGTTTACTTCAATATAAAGGAGGTGTAATTATTGTTTCTGCAGTTGAGTTCCAATTAAAGGGATATTACACAATCCCATCACAGAATAATCCAGCCTTTTCAATGGAACCAGCAGATATTAACTCACAAGTTACTGCTCTAACCAATAGAGTGGATACGATTGCTCAAGGGTTACAAGAACTGCAAATCACGAATGAGAGAATATTAACCTATGTCAGAGACATGCAAAACCATCTCCCTCATGCCGCTCTTCAATCGGCTGGTGATCCTGCTGTCTGTAATCCAGAAAAATTTTATGGAGATAGAACAAAGTACAGAGAGTTTTTGAATTCTTGCAAATTACTAATAGCTTTAAAACCTAGATCTTATCCCACCGAAAGATCCAAAGTCTGTTCAGTAATATCTTTTTTAAGAGGTGAACCTATGGCCTGGGCCCATTCCTTTTTGGAAAATGATGATCCCATATTAGATTCATTGGATGAGTTCTTTGAAGCTATGTCTTTATTATATGAAGATCCTTTTAAACAAACTACTGCTGATTTAACCATCAGAACATTACACCAAAAGAATAGACCTGTTGAAGATTATATTGCAGAATTCAAAAGATGGGCTACAGAAACCCAATGGAATGACATTACTTTACGCAATCAATTCCGTCTCGGATTATCTGAAGCTGTGAAAGATGAACTCTCTCGTACAGAACTTCCTCCTACCTTAAATGCATTGATTCAACTGTCCATCAGTATTGATAGACGTCTAAGAGAAAGAAAAGCTGAAAAGGTTCTTACTAATTATACCTGGAGAAAACCTTTCACTACTCTAAAATTACCTGAAAAAATTCCTCCACAAACTGAACCTATGGAAGTAGGTATAATAAAAAGTCCTCTTACTTCTGAAGAAAGAATAAGAAGGAGACAACTAAACTTATGTATGTATTGCGCCTCGAACGAACATCTAATTTCCGAATGTCCTCTACTGAAACATTCAAAAGGTGGTAAGCTTCATTCATCTACCTCTATATTGAACGTTTTTCAAAAAAGAAAAACATCTACTTATTTTTCTATATCTCTCATATTACAGTGGGATACAAAAAGAATCGTGACTGAGGCCATCATTGATTCTGGTGCTAATGGAACTTTTCTTGATTTTTCTTTTGTTTCAAAAAATAAAATTCCTTGTGTTCAAAAAACCAACTTTATTCCAATCAGGGTTATTGACGGTTCATTTATATCCTCAGGACCCATCAAAAATGAAACAATCCCTCTAAGAATGATTACCAACAACGTACATTTCGAATTCATTACATTTGATATTATTAAATCTCCACTTTATCCCGTCATTCTAGGAATTAATTGGTTAAAAACCATGATCCTTTAATTAAGTGGTCTCCTTTCTCCATCTCCTTTGCTTCTGATTTCTGTAAAAAAACGTGCTTACAACACATTCCTATTCTCCATACTACTGTAGAACCAGTTATACCTCCATTCTACTCCGACTTTGCAGATGTCTTTTGTAAAAAAGAAGCAGAAACACTTCCTCCTCATCGGGTATATGATTGCCCAATAGATCTCATACCCGGAGCTCCTATTCCTTATGGTCATATTTATCCACTCTCTGAAAAGGAGTTAGAAATTTTAAAAGAATATCTTAATGAAAATTTACGCAAAGGGTTCATCAGACCCTCGACCTCTCCTGCTGCTTCTAGTATTTTCTTTGTGAAGAATAAAGACCAAACCATCCGTCCTATTATAGATTACAGAGCCTTAAATAAAATAACTATTAAAAATCGTTATCCTCTTCCACTAATAAATGAATTAATTGAAAGGTTAAGAACTGCAACTATATTCACTAAACTCGACCTTCGAGGCGCATATAACCTCATTAGAATAAAACAGGATGATGAATGGAAAACCGCCTTCCGGACAAGATATGGTCTCTACGAATATCTAGTGATGCCTTTCGGGCTCTGTAATGCCCCTGCAACATTTCAACATTTTATAAATGATATCTTTAGAGATCTTCTGGATGTATGTGTTATTATCTATTTAGATGATATCTTAATATATTCTAACAATTTGGATGAACATAGGAAGCATGTTAGATGGGTTCTATCTAGACTGAGAACTCATAAATTATACGCTAAACCAGAAAAATGCCTTTTTGAGGTTACTGAATTCTCTTTTCTAGGATACATTATTTCACCTCATTCTTTGAAGATGGATAATTCCAAAATCAAATGTATTATTGATTGGCCTGCTCCTACTACTACAAAAGAATTACAACGCTTTCTTGGATTTGCAAACTTCTATAGAAAATTTATTAGAAACTATTCGGATGTATCACATCCTCTTAACCTCCTCAACAGTAGTAAACGTCCTTTTAATTGGAATAAAGATGCACAAACAGCCTTCGAAGAATTAAAAAAAAGATTTACAACTGCACCTATTCTACAACTACCTAATCCAACATTCCTATATGTTCTTGAGGTTGATGCATCAGATGCAGCCATCGGAGCAGTTCTTTCTCAACAAAAGACTCCACAAGATCCACTTCATCCAGTTGCCTTTTTTTCAAAATCCCTGAGCTCTGCTGAAAAAAAATTATCCTATTGGTGAAAAAGAATTATTAAGTGTTAAAGCTGCCTTCGAAAATTGGCGTCATCTTCTGGAAGATACAAAACAACCTATAATCGTTTATACTGACCATAAAAATCTTGAATATCTCTATACTAACAAAACCCTTACAGCTAGACAAGTTAGATGGAACCTATTTTTTAACCGATTTAACTTCCAATTAATATACAGACCTGGAAATAGAAATAAAAAGGCTGACGCTCTTTCTCGAATTCCTTCTAAAACTACTACTGATGATTATCCTCCTACCAAAATAATAGGGATCCTCTCTTCTCTTCATGATGACATAAAGAATTTGAATCAGAAGGATCTTGAACTTCCCAAAACACCTATACTAACAAAAAAGGATGGTATATTTTATTTTAAAATAGAATTTATATTCCTCCCATTCTTAGGAATAAATTACTTAAGATGGTTCATGATTCCCCCCTAGCTGGACATCCTGGAATAAAGAAAACACTTGAACTAACTTCACGATATTATTGGTGGCCTCGCCAGGATAGAACCATTGAATTATATGTCAAAACATGTCCTATTTGTCAAAGGTCTAAACCAGAACATAATCAACCTTTTGGATTACTACTTAACTTACCTATTCCAGAAAAACCTTGGCAATCCATTTCCATGGATTTTATCGTTGATCTTCCACCTTCTCAACATTTCACCACTATTCTTGTCGTTGTGGATCGCTTCACAAAAATGTCCCATTTCATTTCTTTAAAAAAATTACCCTCCTCTGTAGAATTGTCCAAAGTCTTTATTGACAATATTGTGAAACTTCATGGTCTTCCTGAAGAAATTATTTCTGATAGGGGGACACAATTTACCTCCAAATTCTGGAAAGAGATGTGTCTCTCCCTTCAAATTCAACGCAAACTCTCTTCCGTTTATCATCCCCAAACTAATGGGCAAACAGAAAGGGTTAATCAATGTTTGGAACAATATCTTCGATGTTATTGTTCATACCTCCAAGATGACTGGACCACATGGTTACCTATGGCCGAATTTTCTTACAATAATACCATTCATTCTAGTACGAAAATGACTCCTTTCTTCTCCAACTATGGTTTGCATCCGTCTTCATTCCCCATCCAAACCATTACTTCATCCAATCCTACTGTTACATCAAAAAACGAATTTATGTCTTCTCTATTTCTCAAATTACGGGAGAATCTTCAACTTGCTCAAAACTACCAGAAAAAGTTTTTTGACAATAGAAGAAGAATTCCCCCTCCTTACAAAGTAGGGGATCTTGTCTGGCTCTCTTCAAAAAATATTACCACAAACCGTCCTTCAAAGAAATTGGGCTCTCTTTTTCTTGGTCCTTTTCAAATAATTACAATTATCAATGATAACGTTGTTAAATTAAAACTTCCTCCAAGTTTTAAACTTCATCCAGTATTCCATGTCTCTCTTCTTAAACCACACATCCCTGATCCTTTTCATAGAGAAGTAGTTACAACTCCTGAACCTATCATCGTCCAAGGTGAAGAAGAATATGAAATACACAAGATTTTGGATTCACGTGTCCACCGTGGCACCTTACAATACCTTATTAGATGGAAAGGTTATGGAGTTGATGAAGATACTTGGGAAGATTCATCTAATGTTCATGCAAAAAGATTAGTTGATGCTTTTCACAAACGCTGTCCCTCTAAACCAAAGTAAGTGCACCCAGAGGATGCCCCATGAGAAGGGGGTACTGTCAGGTATACTCTATCATCCATACTGCCGCCGGAACCCATTTCCGGGTTCACGGCGCTTAGCCCCGCCCCTTTTCTCTGACGCGGTCCTTCCACGATACTTAGGAAGACCGCGCCAGATTCAAGGGGCTGGATTATTCACGCAGGTACGGCATTGAGATCAGCTGCTCTATTGAATGCTACCGGCTACACTCCTCTCTCGACCTCAGCTTGTAACCAGATTTCAACCTTCCCCACTTCTCGACCTCGGCTTGGAAAACGGACTTCTACCTTCTCCACTCCCAGACCTCGGCTTGTAAAAACGGACTTCCTTACTTTCCACTCCTAACGCTCAGCTTATTCATAGAGAGTCATAATCTCTCCTCCATTGGGTGAATTAACCCTTCCAATACCAGAACTTCCTCTAAGTTAAGTAATCCTTTTTTCTCCAAGGAAACCAATTCATATTAATTATTTTCACTTCATTCCTCTCTTGTCAATAAGGGATTACTACTAAGTCTTATTTCTCCTGCAAATATCATTTATTATTAATTGCAACCTGTCCAGCTTATTTATCATTATACTAATAAATCATTCCATCTTAATTAAGTTGGAACTAGCATTGCTTTCCTTCCTGCATGTGTATTTAAAGATACAGTCAAGCTTGTTTACTTCAATATAAAGGAGGTGTAATTATTGTTTCTGCAGTTGAGTTCCAATTAAAGGGATATTACACAATCCCATCACAGTATTTTATATAATATCAATGCTTGGCCATCACTTTTCAGTTCCGATAATAACAAAATTAATTGATGTGCAGCTGTCACAAACAACCTCACACAATGCTTTATAAATCATATATGGCTGTTCCTCTAATGCTCAAACGTTAATGTTTAAACATCTTATCTTTAATGTTCGATTTGGCAACTTTGTCTCACACAGGGAACAAAACACTTTTTAAAGTTCTTTAAAAGAATATATGTAAAATGTGGAAGTGAAAGCAAAAGGGATAAAATCAATACAGTAAAAACAAGTGAAAAACTGCTCTATTCTATTTTTTTATTACTATGAATCCTGACGGTCAATATAAACTAAAAAAGACTCCGCTCCATTGCGGCTTGCCCTAAGACAATACCTGCATTTAAAACATGCTCTAGCAATGGTGATATTGCAAAAGCGATGATGTGTAACAATCCCAACAGTGGCCTTAATTTTAAATTTTTGGATGAGCTTTTCAAATCCTTTATTATTTTGAACAGACCATTAGCCCACCCCTATTCATGATTGGTTAGAGACACGATCATGTGATCAGCTGAGAAAATGATAACCCGTGTAACCTATCATTTTACCAATAAACGGATCAACAATGAACTATATATTAATTCAGAGGAACCCCAATCATACTTTTAATAAAGTATACAAAAATAAACTCTGTAGAAACAAAGAAAGCAACGGTCTTCTTTATTTTTTCTTTGATAGTTCAAATTGAAGGGCTCACACCCCTTGGTTGTGTGGACAACCTTAATAAACTCTAGAGATATTAAAGTTATATTTCATATGATAAATGTCAGATGTCGAAACGTTGTCCAGCAGGAAGGCATAGTGTTTAGAATTTGGAATATACATAATAGCTTAGTTTTTACCTACACATTTTTAAAATTGTTATCCATAGCTGTAATAATAAAGAAGGTGATGTCATTGAAAGGTTCAGGAAATTACAATAACCATAATAGAACAAACCACAGGGAAAATTCCTGAAAAAACAATATTAAGTTAAACACATTCCCAGTATTTACTATTTTCAAAGAAGAGTACAGGCACACAAGCTGTGATATATGTAGCTTTAATGGAACAAAGCGACAGGATAACATTTCAACTCCATAAGTATTTATCAAGTCACAACTTTCAAGTTGAAACGTTGTCTTGTGGCTTTGTTCCATTAAAGTTACTTATATTACTACTTGTGTGCCCAGACGCTTCTTGTGCCTTGGCTGTGTGTTTTGGGTCATTGTCATGATGGAATACCCATCCATGACCCATTTTCAATGCCCTGGCTTTGATCCAATGTCCTTTTGATGTGGTGCAGTTGTCCTGTCCCCTTAGTAGAAAAACACCCCCAAAGCGTAATGTTTCCACCTACATGTTTGACGGTGGGGCTTGTGTTCTTGGGGTCATAGGCAGCATTCCTTCTCCTCCAAACACAGCGAGTTGAGTTGATGCCAAAGAGCTTGATTTTGGTCTCATCTGACCACAACACTTTCATGCAGTTCTCTTCTAAATCATTTAAATGTTCACTGACAAACTTCAAATGGGCCTGTACATGTGCTTTCTTCAGCAGGGGAACCTTGCGGGCTCTGCAGGATTTCAGTCCTTCACGGTGCAGAGTGTTACCAATTGTTTTCTTGGTGACTATGGTCCTAGCTGCCTTGAGATCATTGACAAGTTCCTCCTGTGTAGTTCTGGGCTTATTCCTCACCGTTCTCAATGTCATTGAAACTCCACAAGGTCTTGCATGGAGCACCAGACCGAAAGAGACTGACAGTTATTTTGTGTTTCTTCCATTTGCGAATAATCACACAACTGTTGTCATCGTCTCACCAAACTGCTTGGCGATGGTCATGTGTAGGTCTACCATCTGTCCCTGACATCCCTGGACAACTCTTTGGTTTTGGCCTTGGGGGAGAGCTTGGAATTTGACTGATTGCTCTGTGGACATGTGTCTTTTATACAGGTAACGATCTGAAATTAGGAGCACTTCCTTTAAGAGAGTGCTCCTAATCTCAGTTCGTTACCTGTATAAAAGACACCTGGGAGCTAGAAATCTTGCTGATTGATGCCTATTTCACTCATTGACATGCAAATCAATATATAACTTTTTTGACATGTGTTTTTCTGGATTCTGCTTTGCTATTCTGTCTCTCACTATTAAAATACACCTACCAAATTATAGACTGCTAATTTCTTTGTCAGTGGACAAATGTTCAAAATCAGCAGGGGATCAAATACTTTTTTCCCTCACTGTATAGTGGATGTAGTGTGTGTGTATAGTGGATATAGTGTGTGTTTGTACAGTGGATGCAGTGTGTGTTTAGTATATGCAGCATGTGTGTAGCCTGAGATAGGAGCTGTGTTGTTGGAAGGGGAGGGTGAGGGTGAGAGTAGCAGTTTATTTTTTTTGTTTATTTAATGTTTTTCCCTACCTGCTCTTACCTCTGACCAGGGAGAGGAGGCACTACATTTCCTGGTATCTAGTGGTAATTGGACGCCGTGCGGTTGCCCATGGCATTTGCGTGAACCCAATGTTAACCCTTCTGCAATGCTCTGACAGCCAAGGCTCACAAGAGGGGACCCAATGGAGGAGCAGACAGACAACTCCCCGTGCTTGCTTTCCAGCATTCAGAGCGAACGGTATTGTGGGGAGAGAGATCAAAGGATAAATACAAAAAGTCTAAATATGTTTGTTTTGACAAATACATATGCTCTGAAATTGTTACTTTGAAGCATATCCATTGGTTAAATATAGAAAAATACAGGATTAGCAAACACTTACTATACTTTCTAAGAATTCATAGATATATATTTAATCAGAAACCTATTTCTGTAGTGAAGTGCACAAATTAGTCTGTGTGCAAAAGAAAGTTGATCAATATTAAATTAACCAGTCACTCTCTCCTCACAGATAGTGACATTTTTCTTACCGTTAAGGACCAGGGCTGTTTTTACATTTCTGCGATGTTTGTGTATAGCTGTGATTTTCCTCTTACTCATTTACCGTACATACATATTATGTATAGTTTATATCTCCATTAAATGGTCTTTCTAAAGATACCATTATTTTCATCATATCATATAATTTACTAAAACAAAAATTATAATTTGTTTTTTTTAAACGCACTTCTTCTAACTTTGACCACCAAAATCTGTTACACATCTACAACCGCCAAAAAACACCCTTGCTAAATCATTTCTAAATTTTGTCTTGAGTTTAGAAATGCCCAATGTTAACATGTTCTTAGCTTTTTTTGCAAGTTATAGGGCAATAAGTACAATTAGCACTTTGCTATTTTCAAACCATTTTCTTTTTCAAAATTAATAAAAGTTACATTGAATACATTTTTTGTAATTCTTTATTTTTGTTGTGCATGGGAAAACACAAAGATTGCACAATATACAAATATATGAAAGAATAGGTTTGTCAGATGCAAACATTTGTACAGAGTCATCGACACATTATTTTTTGATGAGACAAGCATTGTGCATATTCAAGAGGACCTAGCAATAAAGTTTAAGTAAAAGGTGGGATAGGTGAGTGTTAAGTGGTAAACCGCCAGGTTGTGGCAATTTTGCTTTGGCATAGTAAGTGTCGTTAGTGTGTCAAAGTTAGATGTAGCGTAGACTCATACAGCAAAGTGAAAACTAGAACTAAGATTTATATCGGTACGCTTGGTGTACTATATCTATGGTGATAGATTTAACATGGGTCAGTGACGCTGTTTTAGCTGATACCGCAGGTATTGTGTGAGCCAATCTGGCTTCCAGGCACTCGTCACCTTCATCAGGGTTTTTTATATGTGTTTATTTTTAAGCTTAGCCACAGAGTGCCATGGGATTTACACAGCAGGTCGCTGTATATATATATATATATATATATATTTAATTCTTTATTTTTCACAGTGATATAAAGACAGATAACTATTGTTAATGTAGGAAGCAGGAAATCTGAGGTCCCTATGGATGAGTAGGGAAAAACGCTGAGTGCCCCAGCTGTAGGCAAATGCTTGGTAGCATCAATGAGTATGGAGTTTAGCCTTAGGTAACGATTCATACTATCTGTATAATCACTGCCACCTCTGGAGGTATATTGGCAGGATGTGTCTGCTAATCTTGATAGTTACAGCCTCTGCCATCTGAAGGCTGCATGCCTCTTACTACTCGCTTATAGAGACAGGGGGAGGGTGGTTTTAGTGTCAACTCAGGAGACTGTGTGATAGTGCGGGCAGGTGGAAAACCAGAGAAACAACCAAGTCGTCTTGACATATTAAATTACAAAGCAAAGCATAACAGAAACATATGAAACATAAGAAACTTAAGGAGTCTACCACTTCACCATGGGGAGTAAGCAAGATAAGGCAGACTGTGATGGGTCTCAGGTGGTAGCCACGGCATAGGTATTTGGCTCAGTCTGTCGGCGGACAAGTGAGATGATGGTCGACGAGTCCCATCTGTGTGATTCCACTGGGGTTCCCTGGTGTCTAAGCGGCAAGGAGTTTCTTGGAAGGCCCAGAGTCTCTAGAATTGCATTCGTGCCATGTCTTGAATTTTGTGGGATGAGCTGCCTTGGGTGACCAGCAGGATTCGGGGTGAGTGCCAGCTGTAGGTTATCTTCCTCTCTCGTAACAGGAAGTTGAATGGTCTGAATGATCTCCTCTAGGCTAGTGTGCTTCATGAGATATCAGCAAAGAACACTAGTGTCATGCCTTTAAATGCGTATTGGAGGGTCCCCCTCAGAGCAGTCTGCACCACAGACTTGTCTTTGTCTTGTTGGAAGCATATCACCACATCTCTTGATGCGGTGTTCTGGGCTTTCTTCGGTTTAGAAATGCAGAAGATTCCGTTTAGCACGACGAACATTGCCTGCTTTGGGGAGAGCAGTTCCGCTACGAGACGTCTCACCAGATGCGGGAGCTCTTCTATTGGCAGCTCCTCCGGGATTCCCCTTATTTTCAGTTTTTTTCTTCTCCTGTTGTGTTACATGTTTGTGAACCACTGCCCCAGGGCAGCTATCCTCTGATCTTGGCTATTCATTGACGTCTCCAGCTTGTCCAGTCTGCTAACCAGACCAGTGAGATCAGTGCGGAGAGAGGCCACATCAGTGTAGATGTTCTTTTCTAGGTCCGCATGCAGCTCCTTCACGGCCGCCATCGTAACCGGCTGAGATTCTGGACTCTGTAAGGCTGGAGGGTCCAGCGCTTTAGCAGGTTTGTCAACAGCCAGGTTATACAGGGGTTCTTCTTCCGAGGAGTCTGAGAACTCATCCAGGTAGTTGGCCATCTTGGGCCCGGTTGCTCCATGTGCTTGCCGAAACATGTCACCGCTTCAACCGCTAAGCTTTTTACAAGAAGACAACCTAGGGTACTAAACTTATATTTTGACTCTTTTCATGCAACCATTTTACCACCAATATTTTTCTGCCAAAATAAAAAAAAAAATTATAATTGATGATTTTTTTGACCCACATAGCAATTTAAGAATACATGTACTGAGAATTTTAAGGAATTTTACTGCCAAAGAACACCCTAATATGTGTTTAGCAACATCTCCTGAGTACAGTGATACCACCCATGTATAGGTGTGTCAGGTTCTCTGGGGGCTAAAAGACTTTATTTGGAGGGTGCGCATTCCAGTTTTCCAACATGGAATTTTCACAGCTGGTCATCATGCACCCATGTCCTATTTGGGACAATTTTGAAGCCGGCCAATGTAATTTACCCCCATCAAACCATATATTTTTGAAAAGTAGACACTATAGGGCATTTAAAATGGTGTTTTTTTTTATATTGAGCAAGGAGGTTGTAAAAGTTGGGTAGGGATATGTGCAGCTGTTCTAGGGTTAGTAGGATGTCATCCGCAAATAGAGACAGTTTGTGTTCGAAGCCTTGGAGTTTTATGTTGTGAATATTCTGGTTATCTCTTATCATTTGGGTTAAAGTTTCCAATGCTAAAATTTAAAGGAGGGGGGATAAGGGCCACCCCTGTAGGGAGACGTTTGATATATCAAAGTGGCGGGAAATGAACCACTCTAGCATTTGAGGTGGAGTATAAGAGATGTAATCTGGGGTGGGTTAACAAATTTGTTAAGGACCGTGAGGAGAAAGGGCCAGTGCAACCTATCAAAGGCTTTTTCAGCATCCAGAGAGAGCCAAGCACTGGGGGTACCTCCTCCCTGCGATCCATGTACTATGTCTAGCAGCTTCCTCATGCCGTCTGCCTCCTGTCTTCCCCCTATGAAGCCTACTTGGTCCTCTCCTATTAACGAATGGATAATGGGCGCTATGCGGTTGGAGAATATTTTAGCCAGCAGTTTTATGTCTGTGTTTAACAGAGAGATAGGTCTGAGGTTCTGACTTTTAGTCGGCTTCGGGAGGGTGACAACATGTGCCGTTAGCATGTCTGGAGGCATGGTACCTGTGACAGAACCATCTGTAAGCCTATGCGTGGTGGATTCGTCTGTTTTGCCCTCCTTTTGTGGAAATGGCTGTTTCTATAGCCCATGTATACGAATGACTTGTTTTACCGAACAAACCTACCGAACGGATGGCCACCCAGGATAGAAGTGTGCTGCTGGTTAACCTCTTGATCCCAATAAGAACGTTGTGGTTAACCGCAGACACTTCTCAATTAAAACAGAATACAGGGCCGTCGTTCGCATGTCGACCACGAGGCAGCGGCCATTTTAGCTCGCACGAAAGACCAGCGGTGTTTGGCAGTGATTTCATGGAACTAAAAACGGACACTTTTTCTGCCGAACACCGCTGAAACAACAGATTGCCCTACTCCATCGACGAAAGCATGCGAACACCGGCCGTTCGGGAGTTTGGAATCACACGAAAAGACTTAACCCAGATAGCCTTCCCATGGAGTCAATCGCATACCGAAAGACTGTAAGAACTTTGACTCCATGGCGATTGAACTATGCGTATGGGATCTGAGCGCTATTCGCTAATAATATGCCCTCAGATCCAGGCTATCTGGGAATATGTGATACGAATGTGAAATGTTCGGTAGTTGTGGGATTATATATTTTTGTGTGTTTTCTGGCATGTTATTTAAGATGGCGATTTGTCTTTGTCCTGGAGATCATTGAATTACTTCTCAATTATCTCCATGGCAGAGGGGAGGAAACCATATTGCATTGTGGGAAAAGTTTACATCTGTATGTCTGAAATGTCCCCATGTCTATCTGTCATTACAGTCTCCCATTTGGTCCCCTAGGGGAGTGTCCACCAAGTGGGAGACCTGCATAAATATGGGCGGGTAGCCCACAGTAAAGCCAGATCCTGTTTACCCCACAATGCAGAGCTTGGTCTTGTTATTGGGGGGATTTATTACCGACAACTAGAGACTGATTGCTGGAGCCGCAAGCCGCTTGGTGGATATATTTGTTCGGCGCTAGCGGCGATTCGTGGATTTCTGTTCGGGAGTTTGGAGCCTCTTACGGATCCCGTTCAGGAGATTACCGCTTCCCCTGTTGGTGGTTCATATACCGCAGTCTATGCGAACGGAGTTATTGATATTGCGAAGGGGGAAGGTTAACTAAGTTACACCAGGGGTGTCTTAACAGTACCTTTGTGGATAATGTGGTTAAACTCTTTTTCTAGATGGGGTGCAAGTGAGGGAGCGAATTGTTTGTAATAAAAATTTGATAATCCATCTGGACCTGGGGATTTCCCAGATGGGAAGGTTTGAATAGTTTCTAGTATTTCTTGTATAGTGATAGGGTCTTATATAGCTGCTTTCTGCATGTCTGTCAAAGTCGGTAAAGTTGTTAGTTGTAAGAGGTTCGCGATTTCTTGGTTTGTCGGTTGGTGTAAGGCCCTATCCTCCTTAAGGTTGTAGAGCATATGATAGTATGCTGCCATTTCGTCATTAATATCTTTGGGGTTATGTAGAAGGAGCGTCCCTGATAATAGAATGAGATCACTTCTGGAATAGGTTTTGTGCACTGCTGAATAATAGGAATAATCCCTATCAGAGGGGTGGTGGGTTCTCCAGGCGTTATACAGCCTATGCTCCATGAGCAATTTCTTGAGTGCTTTGTAGTTGGCTTTGAGGGTGGTATGTCTGTGTGTGTTATGCGGTATGGTGGTGTCTACTCGGGAGTCTAAGGAATGTTTAAGGTCCCCACATACTATCAGGGGGTTGCTATTGGTCGTTGGTAGTTTTGCCAGGACTTTGTGGTGTTCATTTGGGCTATACAGGCCTACAATGATGTATTGTAGATTGTTGATGACACATTGTAGTATCAATTACTAAATGTTCATTTTGATTGTAACGCAAAACAATACAGTAGCTTGAACAAAGGGACACTTGTATAAAAATTGTCTGTATACAAGTGGTACCCTTTGTTCATCCGGGGGAATGTCAGGTCCCAGACAATCTTGCCACTGGTCCCATATGTTCTGGGCAACTTGGAGGGTCAAGGTGGCTATACTTTCCCTCATACACCCTGAAGGCCTGAGTATTCCCGTTCTCGCTCTCACAGATCTTATACACCTTTACACCATACCTGGAGCGCTTGGAAGGAATATACTGCTTGAATCCCAGTCTTCCCTTATACTTCATCAGGGATTCATCCATGCATATATTCCTTCCAGGTGTACAAGCCTCTGCAAATCTGGCAGCGAATTGGGTAATCAGGGGGTGGATTTTATACAGCCTGTGAAACTGGGGATGCTGCATAGGGGGGCACAGGCTGTTGTCGCTGAAGTGCAGACTCATTTCATACCTCTTCCTCGACATACACTGGGAGTAAATGAGAGTAGAGCATATTGGGCTACTGCACCAGTAGGATTGGATGGAGGGCTTCTTTATGATGCCTTTGAAGCACAGAACTGATGGGCATATAAATTGATGCCAGGATTTGCGGTGAAGGGTGGGATATCTGACCTTTGGCGATGAGGCGCTACCCACTCCTCAGCAGCACTGCCAGCTGGAGCACCATATCTCCTTCTGGCAGGGGGCTTAGCAGCCATAGATACATCACTAGATACATCATCAGCAGACACTGTATCTAGTGATGTATCTGAGCACTTGGCAGGGTAAAAATCAGGGTCGGAGTCAGACATACACACATCAGACTCTAACGCAAGGATGGCATACGCCTTCTCAGTGCCATACAACCTCTGTGACCTCTGTGACATGATCGCAATCACTTTATTTAGTGATCTGTCACAAAAAATCACTAAAAAAATTAACCCTTAAAAAATGCACAGACAGCAAAAAAAGTGCTGCTGTGCAAGAGCCAGTGTTCTATACAGTGATCACTGGCAGGATAGGGGTTAATAGTTCTGAAAAGAGCCTTTGGATCTCACAATTTTACAAATCCCTACCTAAAACTACCTAAATTTCTTTACTTTAACACAGATCTCTCTTTCTCACTAAAACACTGATCAGAGTCAATATTTGCTAGTATTAACCTGACCAGACAAATGGGGATCATAGTAATAGTAAATATTATTATAGGGGGAAGCTCTGATTGGATGACCCTAGCCTGCCTCTATGATGAGTCAGGCTAGGGACACCACCAAAAGCCCCATGATGCACTGCCTTTAGAAAAGCAGCGCCATATTGGAAGCCACATGGCTGGGGGGGAGATTAATCCATTTATTTTATTTGTTTTTTTTAAATTGATTTAATTTATTTTATTGATTTTTTTTTAAGTCTTCATTATGGGCCTCAACCCCTCAAGGCACTCAGCATGCAGGCAGAGCAACAAAACCCTGCCCGAAGCCTGTTACACTGCTGGGCGCCACGTAAGGCAACCCGGAAGTGATCGCTGTTGGGGCAGTCAGGAGAGGTATTGCAGGATGCCTCAACATCAAGGCATCGCTGCAATACCCCTAGAGCAGCTGGAAGTGATCGTTATTGCTTCCAGTGCTCTTACCTGCAGTCCTAAAGGACTGTTTTTTTGTCGGACGTACCTAGTACATCTGAGGTCCTTAAGGGGTTAAACATTCAAATAAACAAAAGAACTTGCTGACGTGCTTTAGGGGTTAACAGCATGTCCCCATAGTTTTATTTTATTAAACTGTAAATTTAAAGACAAATGTTTACTAAACCTTCTTGCTAACAATCCCATTTGTCATCCACACAACCTTGATGGCTTTCTTCCCTATTCACTTTGAGCACTGAAAAAGCGGAAGTGAGGCCTTCTCTTCTCAGAGAAGTATTGCTTGCAATGCTTTTGTATAAGAGACAATGCTATCTCAATGCTTTTATGTAAAACCATTGGATTGACTGAGTGATCATTGCCAGTGATGATCTTTCAGAGGCAGAGTAGTGTTGTGGCGAGAGTACAGTCTCAAAGGTTGATTATTAGTAAGCACCTTTTTTTTAAGTCATAGTGAGAAGGCCTAAATCTAAACTAAAAAAAGAACACTTTAATGTTTTCCATTCTAATGGCACAGAATTATAACGTTAATGGAAAGCACTTCATTCTTCTAGCATGTCCAGTTTATGGGTATTCACCCATTTGACTGTTTTAGATGACTCGCTCAACTAAGAAATCATAATTAGTAATTCTTTTCACATGTACTTTTTTTCTCAAAATATTGTTCTCCTTATTAAACATCTGTCTTCTTTCTAGCTGTTCAGGCCTCCAATGTTTATAATTCTAATTTGAAGTGCCATAAATTAATATGCTGATTTTTGGAATGTTTGCCTTAACCTGTTCAGAGAAATTATGACTACAAATATCTTTTGCAAAACATGGTCTGAACAACCAGCTTGTACAAACATCATAAGAGCTGATGCAAGTCTCATACAGATGATTATAACCACTTCAGAGGCAATCATGATTAGCACGTTGGCTTGCAGCCATATGTTGCACATAAACAAAGCATATTCTTGCAAGTTCCCATGTTGTCCCCAGCTAATAAACACACCCATGATATCACTAATAAGCAGATTCTGGAGCACCAGATGGCCTGCTTGAAAACTGTATTTTTCCTTAAGCAAGACTTCATTGGGTTATGCCGCTAGTAAATATCATGAAGAGAAGCTGTTTGCCCAATATGTTCATGGTAACAAAATTCATAAGATTTCAACAGCAATATATTGCGTGCATAGTAGAAAAGGTTATCACTCTGAAAAAGTGGACATGACTGAGCCTTTGCTTTCCATTAGAGGTTTTTCATTTTTCAACTGAACAGTGCCTCCACAGGGTAATTCCCTAAAAGTGAGAATTCAAAGTGAATTCATAGTAAATTTAAAATGTAAGGTGAAATAGCCAAACAGGAAAAGTGATCTAAGCCAGCTATGCTCGTTCAGCTACTCTGGCCTTAAATGTTATATTAACCTTGAATTCCCACTTTAGTGAATAACCCTTTAAGCAATAAACCAACCAGATTGAGATGATGATCTCCTTTCTACTCAATGCACACATGGGGCAGAACTTGATGACTTGATGTTTCTCAATGCTCCCACAAACAACAGTCTAAAGCAGGCAATATATTTATAACTGGAGCATTGTAAAGTTATTAATGGAACTTCTCAAATTTTTGGGTAAACAATCTCCAATAGATTCTGTAGGATGATTTGTTTGTTGCTTCTATGCATCTGCCTAAGCCTTCCAGATACAGGTCTTGTGGTGGCCAAAGCTCTGATGACTAACCCTCTACTGTTGGGCCTGATAGGGATTACCAATCTAATTCTTTCCATCTTCAATCATTAGCAGCATATTCTGGTTATTTGGTGCCCTGCTCAAGGATCTCCTTTCAGTGTGCGTGCAAGCATTAATTGGGCCTGTCTTCAAACTTACAGAGACCTTGTGGATACAATTGATTGACTTAATGGCTCAGTTGTATTCATAAATGTGCATGCACTCAGGGCTGGTACAAGGATTTTTTCCACCCTAGGCAAAGTCTCATTTTGCTATCCCCTATGCCCCAGCCGCTTGACTCCACCGCCTCAACAAGCCCAAATAATTCAAAAATGTTATCATTTTAGATTTTAATTATAACATTTTTTCATAAGCAAAATAATAATATAAACACAACATTAAACCCTAACTAACCTTAAAATAAATGTTATGCTGCCCTCCTCCCCCACCTCTAAATAAAGATTATGCTGCCCTCTCCCTTCCCAACCTCTAAATAAGGTTTATGCTGCCCCCTCCCCAACCCCTAAGTAAAGTTTATGCTTCCCCTCCCCAACCTCTAAATAAAGTTTATGCTGCCCCTCCCTCAATCTCTAAATAAAGTTTATACTGCCCCTCCCCAAACTCTAAATAAAGTTTTTTGCTGCCACCCCCCCCCCTTCCCCAAACTCTAAATAAAGTTTATGCTGCCTCCTCTTCCCCCAAACTCTAAAGAAAGGTGATGCTGTCCCCTAGAATGTGTAAGGGGCATGTATGTTAAAAAAATTAAAAAAATGTTTCAGTACCTGTTGTTGATCCACCCAGCCAAGACTCCTGATCCCTTTCCTACTGGGATTGTTCAGAGTTTAACAGGGCACCAGGCTTAATTAAATTCCAGCTCCTCCCTGCAAGATGGAGGAGCTGGACTTGTAGGGAACAGGGCAATATGCAGCCTCCCGGCTCACAAACCGGGCGCTGCAATACTCGCGCCCCTCTCTCTTCAGTGCAGGGTGCCAGCACCACTGCATATGTAGAAGTGGCATGGGCAGGCAGGCACAGCCCCCTCTGCAACTGTGTGCCCTATTTGGGTTTTCATGTAATTCCCGCCTAATTGTCGGTTGTCCAATCCGGGTTCTCATGTAATTACATGAGAACCCGGATTGGACAACTGACAATTAGGCAGAAATGTAAAGAATACAAAAACAAACAGAGAGATAAGGATGCGCCTAAAATATATAAGAAACAATATATATTTAAAATATGATAAGATATATATCTAAATTCACCAAATAAAATACAGGATAAAATAAATAATAAGACAATAGTCCAACAGATTGAATTTATCACAGTCCGTAAAGGTCCCACTTGTAAAGAAGTATTCTTTAAGGTGTAGATGGGATCGTGTCTTCAAGTGTTGGAGATTCAGCATATGTAGAGAGAAGAATAAAACAAGACTCCAATGGCACAGTAAATCGGTGTATAAAATAAATATAAAAATATAAAATCAGTCTTACTCACACTTTTCAGAGCTAGGATCAGCTCTGATATTGCTCGCGTAAAGTGGAATGATCCCCACTTCAAGGATATGTGGAGTGGATTTTGATAGCTGAATATCTGGCGTGGGTTCAGCATCTAATTGGATGTTATACGACCCAGAAGGAGAAAATAAAATATATAGTGCTCACTGTATATAATCCAAAATAAAAGGATATAAAGTATACTACTCACATAATATAGAGCAGGCTCAAAACTGCTCGGTGTAAGCGCTCGGGTGGTATAATCCCCACCTATGGATTCTTTGCACTTCTTATAGAGTAAGCAATATACGTAAAATCAGATAAAAAGAAAATGTATGTAAAATCAGGTAAAAAAGAAAGGAAATGGCAATAAAGTATTTTATGCCAATAAAATATCTTTACTATAAAATTAAGAACAAAATCTAACAATATCTAAACGCGTTTCGCCTTAGCAGGCTTCTTCAAGTAGATAATTTTTTTCTTCAAGTAAAGCCCTCTTTACTATTATCTACTTGAAGAAGCGTTTAGATATTGTTAGATTTTGTTCTTAATTTTATAATAAAGATATTTTATTTACTTAGAACCAATTATTAAAAGGCTCTAGAGAAGGTGAGCACTTCTCTAATTCTGTTTAAAAAATTGCCTCAACAATTATCAAAAGTACTACACCTAGAGTTTGTTTTTCCCTGCACATTTGTTTATTGCATATATCGTGGAGAGGAACAAACATACTAATCTGCAGAAAAGAGGTTGTGCTGTCTACCTTAAAGACACAGACATTGGGAACTTTAGAGCCTTAAATCTGGAAAAGGCTCTAAAAAATTTGAATTTCTTTAAACACACAACTCTCAAAAATAATTTTCTGCTATAACATACAATATTGCACTATTATTTGTATCTTTCTTTTGTCTTTTATGTATACCCCCTAAACAAAGCTTGTAAAGAGGGGTAAGTGTTTTATGCACTTCTTTGAAAAAAAATCATAGTGCTGCACTCAAATTGGTAGTTTGGAGGGTGGAAACATCAACCAGATTTCATGTTTATGGTTTTTTGGTGACTTTATAAATAATAATAATAATAATAATAATAATAATAATAATAAACACCTGGCAATCAGCATAGAGAGAGAGGAAATGATAACACAAATTATAGTTGGTTTTCAATGTTTTCTTTCCAATTGTGTAATATCCAGAGAAGTTGTACTTTCCCTTTAAATCAAGGGAAACTTGCCATCCACACTTTTACTGATGTTCATTTCAAATGCAGCTTGAACATAGCAAAAGATGAGAATTTGTGAATAAAAAGTCCACCTACATACAAAAGTTCCATCTTTTAGTGCCCATCATTTAAAGTAAGTAAAATGTACAGTGCAAATTACAATTTATTCTCTGTTTTCCAAAGTATATTGATTCCTAGGGTGCTTTAATTAAACTCATGGTCATTTATTTAGAAAGTGTTTGCTAAGGAAGAACACAATGAGAGTTTTCACAATTTAAAAAATGTAGCAATAATATAATACAGTTACAAGGTTATATAGTTAAAACTATTTTTTATTAAATAGTAAGTAATCTATTATAATGTGGGTTAGTAGGTAAAGAATTAGAAGCCAAGAAATATAGGTTCCAATATTGATACCGAAGTAAATATTTTACATTCAAAATACTGGTTATGGATGTTTAATTCCATTTACCAGGACATTATTCCTCATAAATGGCCTCTTTGGATTTGAGATCTAAAATATGTTGATAATAGCACTAGCGGCCATAGGGCAAATAGTTTAAAAGCCTATAGGGGGTCAATATGACTGAACTTTCCTCAAATGATGCATTGAATCGATGTTGTTTGGGGGCATGAGGGAGATTAACTTTTTTATTAGGTAAAGTTAATCTCCCTCATGCCCCTAAAAAACATTGATTCACTGCATCATTTGAGGAAAGTTCAGTGTCTGCATGCAGAGGGTGGAGAAACTGAATGTCAGGGCAGGAAGCACCTTTAGCAGCCATCTAAGGAGTGGCCAGTGGAGTTATCACTAGATTGTAATGTAAACACTGCATTTTCTCTGAAAAGACAGTATTTACAGCAAAAAGCCTGAAAGGAATGATTCTACTCACCAGAACAAATACAATAAGCTTTAGTTGTTCCGGTGACTATGGTGTCCATTAAAGCATTGTACTGAAATATTCACAGTCTGAAATAATTAACAGCATAAATAAATAATTGCAAAACAGAAGATATGTATCTGAAACTGTTGCATAGAAACAATGCACCAGTGAGTTACATTGTTTTAATTCAATCCTAAAAATAAACCACACAAAGAAAAAGACAAACTGTTCCTGCAATCAAATGTACAGAAGTAAGGATTTTAAAGAAGGATTGATGGAATTTTAATGAAGGAATGATGGAATTTTTTGTGTGTGTGTGTGTGTGTGTGTGCAGAAAGGAGTTACAAAAATGCCTGAGGTACCCCAACGGCATTCCTCAGACTGACCATCCCATATCACAGTTGGGTAACAGATGAGACTTGCACATTTTTAGAATAAGTAAGCAAAGGAGGTAATCATGTCAGTACACAAATTATTACACATGCTTAGATGTCAAGTCACAAGAGTAAGAACAAGTATGTTAGAAACAGTAATGTGGCATTGGAACTAAGCTACATGTTACAACTCAACCTTTGCTAACCAGAGGATCTTCGGGCTTAGGTACATATAATAGAGATTATAAGGTAGCAAGCTAGATAAGGCAAAGGTAATTTCAGACCTGACTAAGCCGGCTGACTGGGTGAATAAGTAGCAGTGTACCCACTGGGTGTTAGTAGGTAGGGGAAATATCTACTATCAGCGCTGAGAGAATGTAGATTGGTAAGAGTTTCGTTGTTAACCAGTTTGTAATAGATGTGGCAAGGTAACCTAAGACTGAACACAGTCTCTACAGGCTATAATATGGGGAGATGGGCTCCAGAGACTTTAAAATTCAGGTTTGAAAACCCAGAGGAGGTTGTATAAGTTGGAGTCTCTGGGTTAGGTAAGGCAGTCAGCCAATGCCCCTTCTTGAGGCAGATTTGCAGGTGCTGCAGGTAGGTATCACTTCCATGTGTGCCGGAGAAACTACCTCTCAGGGCTCCACAGCAATGTAGGTGTGTGGAGCCCAGCTTTGTCCAGTAGGGGTCCCAGTGCTCCTGTGGGTTCAGAGCGAGGCAGAGGAAGATCTCTGCACTTCTCGCCATCCACATGGGGGTCTCAATCTTCCAGCTTATGGGTATGAATATGTCATTTTCTCCTCTTTCCATGCCCAGGTTGGTGTATGAACCGGTGCATTGGTAGGACTGCTGTTCTGCGGGGCTCTCGCTCTGCAGGCCACCCCATAGGGCTGTGGACAGCTGCTGGACAGTACCTCCATCTTGGCTCCTGGCCCTGAGGAGGGACAGAGCTCTGGATTGCTGCTGGGGACATCCCCTGTTGTGGTTGAGGTGAGTAGTAGTTGCTGCTTGCAAGACTCGATTCGGGACCAAAAGGCTGCATATATGGCATCAAAAGCTGCATTAAACTTTTCTTCCCAACAGGACACTGGGTGTTCGGTCAGTGTGGTGGCCATTTTGGGTATACCACGAGGCCCTGGCTTGCCAGGCAGATTACTATTTTTTCTGCCCCTTAGGGTTAGTCGCTTGTTCTGGTGAGGACCAGGATAACCCCCACCGGTCCAGGGGAGGGGTAACGGAGCTGTAGAGAGGCTGTAATAAGCAATGCTCTTCAGACTGGGAGATTGGCCGCCTCTCCCTGTCATCTGGTGCACTAGGCCGTGAGTCGGTACCCCGGTGAAAGCCCGTCAGACTGGAGCACTCCACACATATAATCGGTTCAGTCTAGTATAGTGTCGGTCCGCAGCTGTGTCAGAGGAGTTTCTGCGTCTCAGAAAAGCAATTTAATTTTAATGAAGAAATAATTGAATTGTTATACTTTCCTTGAGTAGCTTTGTAGTTTGTTTTTCTTGCTTATATAGAAGATTTGTACAAAAACATAACCTGTGACTGGCTCCCTGAATATGTATGTTGCTCCAATACTGCTGTTTCAATATTATTTAATAGATCTCTGGTGACTTTCTTTTGTTCTATTGTATTCTCAATTATTCAAAGTATTTCGAGCAAGAAAACAGAACTCTTGACTTCTTTTGACTCAGTTTAAATATATACAATTAAAATGTTCTCCGTAATATTAAAAACAGCAAAGATGAAAAACTTTCTTGACTTTTAAGTCAAATTCCCAGATGTGTTTAATGAGGATTGAGATTTAACTGAACTCCGTGATTTCTGAATTAATGTGTTTAAATTGCTACATGGCAGTTGACATATTTATTGCTGCTGTATTAATTTGATCTAATATTTTGAAAAGCTGTTTAATGTTTATTTTGAGTACTAAATACATTTACATTGAGATGCGCAGAGTAAATTTAGCAATATTTGTTGCACTCAGCTTTTTTTACAGTTACGTTACTTTTAAGTTATAGACTTTTTAAATGTGGTGTCATTTTAATTGCTATGTACTTTACTGAGGTGCAGAGTACGTTGGGAATTTGGATGAAACATATGGTGTGTTGGAGAGCTCATCATTCATTAATGTTCTGTCTGCTGAGATGTGGGAATAAAAAAGCTACAGACTGTTAAAAGTTGAGATATATCCTTAATTGAAAAACCACTGCAGTAAGAAACTGAACAAGATACAATAGCAAGATTTACCAAGCACTAAGGGCATACCTCACCCCATTTGACAGCATATACCTCATTCTTGAAATGTGAAACTTGACAACGGTTCCTCCTGGGCGTACCAGAAATAAATTCTACCCACTGAGAAAACTCTCAGTTCAATTAATAAAAGTGCAATATTTTACTGTTCATCTCCTCTGTATCTTAAATTATATTGTTACACCCTTCTCATATAAAGGCACTAATCACCTATATTTAGTACAAAAAATAATCTGTGCTCATGTAATAAATAAATGTATTTGTTAAACTGGTGATCTGCATCTCCCAAACATGAAAAGTTGTCACAATGCAATACATCTGAAAATGTAAATGAGTGCTCTTTGTAAAAATTTTAATAACTCTTAAATAATTGATTACACATTGTATTGCCCTCAAAGATCAGAAAAAGGAGATGCTTTAGGGTTATAATCCATATACTTTTATTATGTTCAGTAGAGAGGTCAAACTTACTCATCCCTTTAGAGTCTTTGAGACCAACATTAAACAGATAAATTATTATATGCAATATATCATGTGTGAATGTGATGATTATGAAAAAAATCTAAGTGTGTAATATTGTCCTCGATTATCTTAGTTGATTTGAACAGTATACAGTGTATCACATATACCTAATATTAAATGTAAAAAAATGTCAAATCTTATCAATATCTTATGCATATTTACGAGCATCAGTGTGGAGGCATAGTGTATCTACAAAAAGCTCTGTAAAATAATCAGCTTTTTAAATGTCTAAATAGACAGTGTGGATAACATTATAAAATAATTCATAATGGATATCTAGTCTTTAATTCAAAGATATAAAATATCAAGTCTTTGTAAGATGTTTAACCTATCACCTTGCAACCACAAGATCTTATATTTTCAGTACTCTTGAAATTTAAAGTGTTTTAAGGATTCCATCTTACTCCTCATCAAATGACACATTAAACACACAGAAGCAGGTTTTAGTTTTATTATTGAGAAAGGGCTTTTTATTACATTCTTTCAAATATGTTTGTCCAATATAGACCATAGATTTTTTTTTTTTTTAAATTACACTTAGATCTCGCATACTCTTATGCACAGGGTCAGCAACTAAGACAAAACTATGCTCCCGTACAATTTGTGTAATGGCATTATAATAATTGCTGTGTACTGTTCAGATTAAAAACAGTGAGCATCATTATTTCCCCTTTTTCACATTTTTTTCTTCTTTAACCCCTTAAGGACCAAACTTCTGGAATAAAAGGGAATCATGACATGTCACACATGTAGTCAGCACCTATTTCCTCTGTTTGTTCTGGAACTCTGTTTTGTTCCTTACTTGCCTTTAACCTTGTGACTGTGTTAAAAAATGGTCCAGGTCCTCCAATGCTCTTAAGGCACTTTTATTGGAACAATGTGGACACCAATAAAAATGCCTTTAGAGCATTGTAGTGCCTGGACCATTTCTTCAACTGATTTTTGTCTTGCTGGGCTAGTGCTGGCCAAGGGTCTGGTAAAGCACCCGATCTTGTTCATGTTATTTGTGTGCAAATTTGCTATGAAACTGCTATGTTTTCAGCTGCAGGGTTAAAACTAGGGGGACCTGGCACCCAGACCACTTCATTGAGATAAAGTGGTCTGGGTGCCTATAGTGGTCCTTTAATTTAAAAAAAAAATGACCCTCGAAAATCAAACTATTTAATAATACTGTAATGTTCTAGTCATAGGTGTTTGATTCCCATATTCACCCTTTGGTATCCCTTTTCAAGTAGGTTTGCAAGGTTATTCATAGCAAGAAAAAAATGAAGGTATATTAATTTGCTTGTCATAAAATTAAATCTTAGAACAAATCAATTTCAAATGAGTAGACCCACAAATTGAAAAAAAAACGAACAAAAAAAAAATGTTTACTTTGGAAGTAGAAACCAGGATCATAGTGTTATGTCCTCTACATTTCTTCATATCAGAAGTGTATACTTTTTAGATTTATCGATTTTTAATCAGAGCTATATGCAGGAATCAACAATTTGTGATTGTATGTCTTTGTGTGTACAAGACATACAAGAAAGATTTAAGCCATATTCATTTAAATGAGCATCAACAAGTGTAAATTCCTATAATCACCTATCTATATATTCAAGTTATCGATATGTTGTACATATCAGTACATTTGATTTCTAATTAAATTATCTCCAAAAACACAATGTTATTTATACTGCCCATGTAAAAAAATTCAGTGTTTGCATTGTTCCTTTGAAAACAAATACTTATAGACAAAGAATAAATTATAGAAAATGCTGCATCAGGACTGTATAATGTTTTCTGAACCTTTGACACAATTGATTAATATCTTCTTCTTATTCCTTTACTCCACCTTTTTCAACATTCTTTTCTGGCTCCTCTTACTTTGTTGTTCTTTCCAACTTGGTCTATAGTAAAGTTAATTTCGGGGCCATCCGCTCTATTTACTCTGTAGTTTATCTCTAGGAAATTTCTAAGCCTAGTTCTCTTCACTCCTCTACCAAATGCCAAAAAGATATTGGCTGTAGCCAGTTTGATTGTTTTATATTAGTGAGTCAGTTCATTACATTACTCTTGAATGATCAAATTGATCATTCTGATGAATTACAAAAGGACTGTTGAACATTTGACTGAAGGATATTCGTGTCAAAATGAGTCCACTATTATACCATATACTATTATACCATATAAATCCCAGCACAATATCCTGTATACATGATTTTAGCATTGCCAAAAATGTGAATGATATTCAAGATTTTGCCAAAACTCATTATGCATTTTCAATAGTTAAAAAAAGCAAAATATATATTTCTGATGTGCTCTTTTTAATTGCTGGCACCTGTTTTGTCTTCTGCATGAGAAACTAATATTTTAAAAGAAACATCACTTCAATGCTATTATTAAAAGCAAAAAATAACAAACAAATAAATTAATAAAATGTCTAGAGAATCCCTCAAACGAAGCAGTGTTTTGTTCACCACGTGCTGACAGATACAACGATGACGTACAAACCGTGTACTATTCTTTCAATTTCTCTGCATAAAAGGGTTGTATGTGTCTATATGTCCCCAATTTTGAAGGCAGAATTCATATTCACTGTTTTTATACAGTCTAAGTGCCCACGAATGATCACTGTAAATAAATTAATAGTACACTGGAAAAAGGAGATCACAATTAATTATTGTACATATTTAATACAGTGTAATTTTGCAGTAGTTCTTGTAGATGTGAAGCAATCTACTGTGCGTTTTTTCACATTCCTTCCTGTGCAGTTTTCTGGGGGGGTTCTCTGTTATTTATGTTTTTTTAGTATTCAATAGAAATGAAAATATTTCCCATAATATCAAATTAATTTGCAAAATGAAAACATGCAAGATCATTTGTTACAGGTATTAGTTGTAGCAGCATTTAACACTAAACAACGACAATCATATTTTATAGCAAATATGTTTTCATATTCACTATATCAATATGTAATGTAATATGCCACCTATGTTAAATATATGCAAATGATTATATATTGCATTATCACAGTCTGACCTCTAGTGGCAGATTCATTCCATAACTGTTACAAACATTTTGCAAACACTGTTCCAAGCAGTGTTTCATGTTAGCTTCTAACATACTTATTTTATTCACAATGAGTGCTATAAGATCATATAAAACATAATTTGCACATCATTATTTGCATTGTGTATAAACGTTCTAAGCATTTAAATATAAATATGGCAATAGAAAATTAATAAGAGGTTCAATACACATACAACCTTTGAATATCACGTCTATGTAAGATGTTTAGCCTACCCCCTTTCAATCACATGATCTGCTCTATTTTCAGTACTCTTAAATTCAAAGTGTTTCAAGGATTCCATCTGACTCACCAACTGACACGTAACATGCGCAGAAGCAGGTTTTAGTTCTATTATTCGGAAAGTGGTTTATTACATTCTTTCAAATTTCCAAATGTTTGTCCAACATAGACCTCACAGAATGTTTTTTTATTTTTTTTTTAATTACACTTAGAACTCACATACTTCTATGTATTGACCGGAATTAATTTGTGACTGGTGATAAGAGACCCAACTTAAACAAACATCTGGTTAATCACCAAGGACACAGTAAAAACCACCGATTGGAAATTAGGAGGGTTATCTGACACCTGAAGGGCTAACTCTGTGGAGCACAAACCAATGTGAACAACAAAGGGTTAACAGCGTATGAGACTGGCACAGTTGACAGGAGTGTTGAATGTAGTGGTGTCATTTTCTAAGGAGTGTTCCCCTTTTCTTTGGTTCCCCTAGTACACACATGTCAGGACTTGTTCATTTACACAGCTCAGAGCAGACATAGTGGCACCAGAGATGGGTATGTGCCCAGCTCTATGATTCTGTTTTACATGTTTTGTCACTCCTTTATGTAAAACCATGTACAGTATAAATACACTGAATGTTGCTCCAAAAAACAGTATTATCTTGTCCCCGCACTCAGTCTTGTTTAGTGTTTTGGTACAAGGTGGAAAGAGCTATTCATCATTTTACCCAGTATCTGGTTGATGGTTGGGTGATATCACTTAAGATGCTCAGACTGCTAGGTGAGTAGCTATAACGTAATAGGTTGCTGCTGTAGCTCCTGGAGGTTCCTGGTGGCATGGAGAATGAATGAATGCATTAGCAAGTTCAGGTCTGGATCCAAAGTCAGGGACCAGTGCCCCTATTCCTGTTACAAACCCACACCAGATAGAATAGATAACTACCACATGATAGCTCAGCTAGGATTGCTACAAGTAGTAAGAAGAGTGTGTACAGTTGCAACTTTACCGTATTCCTGCCACAGTTCTCTTAATAAGGTTTTAATTATTTTTTCTTTGTACATCACATTGCTGGAAGCTCATTCAAAACATAGAAAATACATATTTATGGAATGGTGTAATACATATTTATGAGAATGGGAAGATTCCACCTCATGAAATAACGTAATAAGCTTATGCTGTGCATAATAAATATAATAATTGGTGGTGCATTTTCATAAAGGTGTAAGAGTCAATGAGAATGGGAAGATTCCACCTCATGAAATAACGTAATAAGCTTATGCTGTGCATAATAAATATGATTGGTGGTGCATTTTCATAAAGTACACCCTAGTTAGAGAATAAAGAGAAATATGTGGATAGAAGCAGACCTGGGCTGTTTGCATAGAAACAAACAACAATGTTGTTACATACAGAAAGTGTACCAAAAGTAAATAAAAATGAACAAATAACCTGATTTAGGTTTTGAAGAACATAGAAGATATTGTTTCAGGGAACATAGAATTTTTCAATAATAATATTTGTATTCTATGTAAAAAAAAAAACCTGCAAGCCATCCTTGTAGTGTACTCAGTATGCCACGGATATATGGATGCATCTCCATGGATAACGGAATGCAACCATGAGTATTGATCTACAGATGTTGCTGTAGAGTGTGGGAGAAGGATGGGAAGCAGGAGGCCATTTACAGTTCTTCTGCATAAATGCAGTGGAGCAGTAACATGATACCAAGTGGAAAAACAATACTTAGCAAAGGGTAAAGTAAGTTGAGCCTAATGAACTGTATCACCTTTACATTGCTTTGTAAAGCAAAATTAAATAATATTGCTGAAATGGAAGGGGTTATGTTTTTTAATGTACCTGAACTAAGTTCGGACCTGCTAAAACCGGAGTGTTTAGATATAATTGGCCAGCTATTAATTTTTTTATAGCCATAATTAACTAAATCCATTCTTAATTTGATATTTATTAAAGAAGTGACTCCTGTATATTTCCAGTTTTTATTCAGATTTAAAAATAACGCACCAAAATAATATGTGGTGCAATATATCTATTGAGGATTTATGGTCTGAGAGTTCATGTTTAAAATTAATAGGTGCTATTGAAATACAAAGGTTTCTTGTTGGTGATTTTGAGCACCTGCAGGGTTTTTAAGGATTTTCTTTAATAGTGCTTATTTAGCATTTAATAGGTGCTAAAAATCAGCGGCATAACGGTTATATTATTCTTTCACAGCTGCTTATCGTGCATTTATCCGATGCTTGAAAGCCATAAATGTAAATTTTATGTGTATCTGCTTTTACCAAGCACCCACTAAAGGAGCTGATAAGCACATATAAACGATCAACCTAGCCACTGCTTTAATAAAATAATTTCTACTTAAATTTATTAGAATTGAACATATAGAAAAAAAAACTTTTTTTTTAATTAATCCTTCCTAATGTAACATTATTAAAGCACACATGGAAGCACTGTACATGTTAAACATTAACAGGTACTATGGTATTATATAAAACGAGTGTTATCGGTAAACCTGTCATTGACCCATATTGCCACCTTTGGGTTAGTTTAACTGGATTTGTGTGATTTGTGCTCTTCCTTGTGGATTTAGATGGAAAACCCAGAAGAAACAAGTCATTCTGCATTTTTTCCATTATACAAGGTAGAGTTTTGCAAACCTCGTAGATTCTAATTTGTTTAGAAGACTGAAGGTTATAAACTAAACCTAAGATAGATTCTAGAAAAGTCTAGCCTGTATGAGATAGATACAAAATGGATAATATACTGAACACAACTAAATGTTTAGGTGATAAGACCCTTTAGAAACAGAAAAAACGAATGAAGCATTATATAAATCACACTTACCCCTCTGGTTGTTTGGGGTTTCGAAGATGTATGTATATGAAACATGCAAAAGAAAAACACATACTAGTGCAATACTGTCATGAAAATGTCATTAAATCAGTGCAAGGTGAGTAATGGAAGTCCACATTTATTAGAGCCTATCTGGATATAGGCTCTAAACTCAGAGGCTTCTGTACCTTTTATGTGGCAGCAATTGAAGGGTAGTACAGCATATAACTAATTAACTACCAATGGAATATGTATAGAAGACAGCAAAAAAAAGAGAAATCAAACTAGGCGTAGTACATAAAGTGCTGGATGTGCAAATAAACAATATCCAAATGGGTGCTCACCTTTTTTGGGAGCCTGTAAGTAACTGGCTCCAAGCTGGTTTTCATTGGGTCAATTTGTGGGGAGTGCCCACAGAGGGTCACAGATGCCATTCATTTAAATAAGTGTTTTAAATGTGTAAGCACCACAATCTTACATTCATAGTATATTGTTTTCACAAAATGGATAATATCTATCTGTACAGTGTGCTGAGGAAGTGAACACAAATATTCTGTCTAAAATAAAAGAACTCAAGTAGCAGTGTGAGTACACAGTAACAATATAGCACATAGTGGTGAACCCCTCTCAGGCTTTAATAAGGTGTTACCTACGTGGTTATCAGCTATGATTAATAATATATATCAGATCACACCAGCTATTAACACATCTAGTCATGGAGGAATTAGAGTTGGTAAAAGAAAGGAAAATTATCCACAGCGATCATAAGAAAGAGATAATAAGCTCTATCAGTGGCTAAGAGAAATCCTAGGATTTATCTTGGGTTTAGTCTATAGTTTGAGTCTCCTTTTTCTGTTAGTAGAGTTAAGCCTATCCATAAAAGTGGTGACACTACTTTGGTTTCTAACTATCGCCCAATATCATTGCTCCCTGTATTGTCAAAAATCTTAGAAAAATGTGTCCATACGCAACTTTGTGAGTACTACCAACAATTAAACTATCTGACCCCTGATCAATCGGGCTTTCGCCAGAATCACTCCACTACAACTGCCCTCCTAATCGTATTTGTCCATTTTATAAACATTCTATTTCTACCTGTTTATTAAAAAGTGTATTTCTTCCTGTACAGTCTTTGCTCTGCCTTTGACAGATGGATTGTGAGATAATTGATGCTATACAGGACCCATCATTGTGACATGCTAAAGGAACTAAACTGGCTGTCGATGGAATCCAGACGCACCCTTCATCTTTCCAGCCTTGTTTTTAAGAGCTTCTCTGGGAAACTCCCACCCTACCTGAACAAAATGCTTTCCTTAGCTGTTCCCACTTTCTATAAGCTCCGATCCAGTACAAGCACTTTACTTAGTCTACCTCAATACAAAAAGAAAGCGGCCCGATCCTCCTTCTCCTACAGAGCACCGCAATTGTGGAACGACCTCCCGCACAATTTAAAATCTTCCCTAAGCCTAAAGTCATTTAAGAGATCCCTCTCTACATACCTCAAAACAGAATGCACATGTCATGGTTGATTATATATTTCCTGCCTGTTCTATGTTAAATTTTGTATATATTGTGTATTAATATTGTTTTTGTATTTTGTTGTACCTAATGTAACAATGCAATGATTTGTGGACCCAGGACATACTTGAAAACGAGAGAAATCTCAAAGTATCTTTCCTGGTAAAATATTTTATAAATAAATAAATAAATAAAACATAAGCCATTAGACAATCCTCGTCTGTTGCCCTGGCACCTCTTCACAGAGCCCTGCAAGTTCCATTGTAAATGTCTTTTATGTCATATATGTGTTTTGAAGTCCTCATTTCTATACTATCTTGCAACTAATGTATGTGATTTTTCTTTTTAAATGTTAAGGTACACATCTGTTGTTTTAGCAGAAAATAATGCTAATGGATCAAATTTTGAAAGGTGAAAGATCTATTTACAGTGTGATATATGCAAGAATGCATTTAAAGTTTTATTTTATTTTAATTTTTTTAGTGGTTAGTGGTTATGATGTTATGAGTACCCAGGCCCTATTTCCCAGTAATGAAGCAAACCATTTTGCCCTCTTACCCATTTCTCCAATGGGCTCTCGGTGTATCCATAGCTGGTAACAACACCCAGCTTTGTCAAAGCTGTAGAAGTCAGATGTTGATCCAAACAGGCATACGTTGGCTGAGAGCATCAGCTGACTATTCTCAGACCATAGGGATTAACATTAGTCACACAGGAACTCTTATTCTGGGCTGGCTAGTGATGCTCCAATGACGCTGCTGGAAGTGGAGTTACATCTCCAGCAAAAGAGGGGTTAATCACTGTATATGCAGCATTTTAAAGTGAAACACTGAACATACAGACTCAAATAACTTAAGTGGCCATTGTGCCTGGACTAACTCTTTAACTAAATAATCCTAATAAATAAGAATGTCTTCACATTTTGAAGAATTTGAAGAATATTGATTGCTTATTTAAAAGGAGGAATATATAAAGGAGGATAAGAAATTATATAGCATCAATTATCTCACAATCCATCTGTCAAAGGCAGAGCAAAGACTGTACAGGAAGAAATACACTTTTTAATAAACAGGTAGAAATAGAATGTTTATAAAATGGACAAATACGATCATTATTATGAATCTGGTAGGATAGTTAGGAATTCAAATTTTTAAAATACCAGCAGAATGCAAATGTTATCATTGTTTGTGGGTATAATGCTTGCATGCAGTAAATTATTTTATGTAGCAATAAACCATAGAATTGTAGTAAGATCAAGGGCACATAGCAATAGACAAAATGGTGAATATATAGGCAAACCTATATACAATACCATTAATCCCAGATTCTTACTCCATTAAAGTGGGCTTGGACTTATGCAGGAAACAAGGTAAAAAAAATCGAATTAGTGCTATATGGAGATACTCCTTTTATATAAATAAAAGGAGTAGAAGGTATAAATATATATACAATGAGAAGAAGGTATACATATATACATATATATAAATATATATATATATTTATATATATGTATATATACCTTCTTCTCATTGTGTTATGTGTATCTCCTTAAGAGACTCAAAATCATAACCATAGTAATAATCTCTATTTTTTATTCAATATAAAAATCTATTTTATGATTATTCTGCCATCTAGTGGATTAAAACAATGTGTTTCTAATAGATTGTTTCTATGAAAGCTTGCTGCAATCTTTTTTCCAATAGCTCCCCCTTTTGATAGATTTGTAACACTGCTAGTAGTATATAAAATATTCAGGGTTATTTAACAAAGTGAGAATTGAAAGTGAATATTACATTTTAGGTCAAAATTCTTGGAAATGCTACAAGTCAACTAGACTTTACTTCAGCTACTCTTGCATTTAATTTGAAACTCACCTGAATATGTTGTGGGAAAACCAGCAAATTGCAGAAACACTTGAGCACGTACATTAACTCTGCACTGTCAACCCCATCACTGTTGGGATCCTGCAATGGCTGTAGTGTTCAGCATCAATGTAGAAAGAAAACAGTCTCTGTAAACAAAGCAAACTAAAAATGCACTTATCCTTTATTCTAAAACTCAGAGTGCATTTTCAAAAACAAACTTTTTTTTTTTAATTTTATTGTAAGCTCACCTGCAAACATCAAGACAGAAGTTTTTTTTCCTAAACCATACAAACTAATTAAAGGGACATTATAGTCATCAAAACAACTTCAGCTTAACCTCTTAACGCCGTTACGGCGTTCTATGCCATCCCGCATTAAGTGGGCTTTAAAACCATTGCAGCGGCATAGAACCGCCGTAACGGCTTTGAGCCCTGGAGCGCCCGGGATACTTACCTACCCGGCGCTCCACTTCGGGAGGACTGCCTCACAGCCCAGGCAGCCCTACCATGGCAAAAGAATCCCCCGGGGGCCATGTGATCGCTCTCAAAGAGCGATCACATGGCCCCCTATACCTGGCTGTGGATCTGCCAGCAGGTGGATTGTCTAAAATGTCAGAAAATCCCCCTGCTGGTGGGTAATGTAAAAAAAAAAAAAAATGATTAGACATATTTTAAAATAAAATAAATGTATTTATAAATATATGTATATATATATTATATATATAATATAATATATATATACATATTATATATATGTAACGTCATACATAGTGTATTTTAATATTAATATAAGTACATATATTAGTATTAAAATACACTTAGAATGACGTTACATATATATGATATGTATATATATTATATATATATAATAGATATATACACATATACAGTGGTGTATCCTGGTTTTGTGCTGCCCTAGGCAGGACAAAACTCAGGCGCCCCCTCCCCTGCCGCGCCATCCCCACCCAACCCTTCCCCCCACCCTGCCTCGCCTTCTAAATACACACACACATATTCACTGACAGATATGCATACACTAGCTAGCAGAAACACACACTCGCTAACAGACACACACACACTAACAGACACACTCACACTCACTAACAGACACACACTCACTAACACATACACACACACTAACAGACACACACACACACACACTCACTAACAGACACACACTAACAGACACACACTAACAGACACACACAGACACACACACTCACTAACAGACACACACACACACACTAACAGACACAGACACACACTAACAGACACAGACACTTACACACTAACAGACACACACTCACACACACACTAACAGACACACTCACTCACTAACAGACATATACACACACTCACTCAAATTAACATTTATTTATTGATTTAACCCCCCCCCCGCCCTGCCTCTTTACCTTTGGGAATGCTGGGGAGTGGGGGGGTTCCCTCTCTCCCTGGGGGTCCAGTGGGTGCTGGGCGTGCGGGCTGCTGGGCGGGCGGCTGGCGAGGGAGCACTCCCTCTGGGCGGTCTGCTCAGCTCCCTCGCGCTCTGCAGAGTGAGGCTGGGAGCCGGCATATGACGTCATATTCCGGTTCCCAGCCTCACTCTGCGGCGTGCGAGGGAGCTGAGCAGACCACTCAGATAGTGCTCCCTCGCCAGCCGCCCGCCCAGCAGCCCGAACGCCCAGCCGGTCAGTTAGCTGCAAGGCTAACAAGGCATTTGCCCAGGGCTTTTGGGGGGCGGCTTTTTTTCCCTCTGGGCGGTCTGCTCAGCTCCCTCGCGCTCTGCAGAGTGAGGCTGGGAGCTGGCATATGACGTCATATTCCGGTTCCCAGCCTCATTCTGTGGCGTGCGAGGGAGCTGAGCAGACCGCTCAGATAGTGCTCCCTCGCCAGCCGCCCGCCCAGCAGCCCGCACGCCTGGCCGGTCAGTTAGCTGCAAGGCTAACAAGGCATTTGCCATGGGCTTTTGGGGGGCGGCTTTTTTTGCCGCCCCCTGGAAAATGCCGCCCAAGGCAAATGCCTTGTTTGCCTCGTGGCTAAAACGTCCCTGCACATATATTATATATATATATATATATATATATATATATATATACGTATAATTACAATAATAAATAAAATAATAAAATTAATAAATAAAATATTGAAACAAAATTTTATCTAAATTATATATTCATATGTAATTTCATTCTAACTGTATTTTGTTATTAATATATATATATATATATATATATATATATATATATATATATATACAGAGAGTGCAGAATTATTAGGCAAGTTGTATTTTTGAGGATTAATTTTATTATTGAACAACAACCATGTTCTCAATGAACCCAAAAAACTCATTAATATCAAAGCTGAATATTTTTGGAAGTAGTTTTTAGTTTGTTTTTAGTTATAGCTATGTTAGGGGGATATCTGTGTGTGCAGGTGACTATTACTGTGCATAATTATTAGGCAACTTAACAAAAAACAAATATATACCCATTTCAATTATTTATTATTACCAGTGAAACCAATATAACATCTCAACATTCACAAATATACATTTCTGACATTCAAAAACAAAACAAAAACAAATCAGTGACCAATATAGCCACCTTTCTTTGCAAGGACACTCAAAAGCCTGCCATCCATGGATTCTGTCAGTGTTTTGATCTGTTCACCATCAACATTGCGTGCAGCAGCAACCACAGCCTCCCAGACACTGTTCAGAGAGGTGTACTGTTTTCCCTCCTTGTAAATCTCACATTTGATGATGGACCACAGGTTCTCAATGGGGTTCAGATCAGGTGAACAAGGAGGCCATGTCATTAGATTTTCTTCTTTTATACCCTTTCTTGCCAGCCACGCTGTGGAGTACTTGGACGCGTGTGATGGAGCATTGTCCTGCATGAAAATCATGTTTTTCTTGAAGGATGCAGACTTCTTCCTGTACCACTGCTTGAAGAAGGTGTCTTCCAGGAACTGGCAGTAGGACTGGGAGTTGAGCTTGACTCCATCCTCAACCCGAAAAGGCCCCACAAGCTCATCTTTGATGATACCAGCCCAAACCAGTACTCCACCTCCACCTTGCTGGCATCTGAGTCGGACTGGAGCTCTCTGCCCTTTACCAATCCAGCCACGGGCCCATCCATCTGGCCCATCAAGACTCACTCTCATTTCATCAGTCCATAAAACCTTAGAAAAATCAGTCTTGAGATATTTCTTGGCCCAGTCTTGACGTTTCAGCTTGTGTGTCTTGTTCAGTGGTGGTCGTCTTTCAGCCTTTCTTACCTTGGCCATGTCTCTGAGTATTGCACACCTTGTGCTTTTGGGCACTCCAGTGATGTTGCAGCTCTGAAATATGGCCAAACTGGTGGCAAGTGGCATCGTGGCAGCTGCACGCTTGACTTTTCTCAGTTCATGGGCAGTTATTTTGCGCCTTGGTTTTTCCACACGCTTCTTGCGACCCTGTTGACTATTTTGAATGAAACGCTTGATTGTTCGATGATCACGCTTCAGAAGCTTTGCAATTTTAAGAGTGCTGCATCCCTCTGCAAGATATCTCACTATTTTTGACTTTTCTGAGCCTGTCAAGTCCTTCTTTTGACCCATTTTGCCAAAGGAAAGGAAGTTGCCTAATAATTATGCACACCTGATATAGGGTGTTGATGTCATTAGACCACACCCCTTCTCATTACAGAGATGCACATCACCTAATATGCTTACTTGGTAGTAGGCTTTCGAGCCTATACAGCTTGGAGTAAGACAACATGCATAAAGAGGATGATGTGGTCAAAATACTCATTTGCCTAATAATTCTGCACTCCCTGTACACAAGAAAAAAAATAACAAAAATAGTCTGCACTCAGAGTCTTATGTTGTTCAATTTCTTTTATTAATCTATATAATGATAAAGAGCCACAATACTGTGTGGGATAACAAATAGGATAAAGGCAAGTCAACATTTTAGTCCCACTTAGGGACTTTCCTAGAGACCGGTAAACTTGTAAATTCCTCCAAACATAAGTATATATAACTAATAAATAATTGGAAAAATAGTGTCATCACTTATCCCTCAAATGTGTGCAGGTGAACTCAATGTTGTCCCGGTGCCGTGTGCAGCATGTGTGGCCCTTACTCTGCCCGAATGTGACATAACGTAGCATCATGATGTTAGCTACAAGTGTTGCTATAGCAATGCGTCTTATACAATTGCCATACCGGGAAGCATATTATATTTGAAGTGTTAAAGTGCCAGTGACTGTGCAATGAACTTATACTAAAAGGAAAGAGAATGGTGATCAGTAATGTGTATATGAAATTCACTTTCAGTTCCTGAGAACTGTACAAATATCTACAATAAGACTATCCATCACCAATTGTGATTGATTTGACTGTTTATTGACCATTTATTTTATAATTTTGACTTTTACTAAGTTGTGCTCTGATACAAGAACATGTGGTTAACTTGCCTCCATTATTTGTGACTTTGTTAAGTGCTCAAATCCAAATGATCCTTGAATTGACCAAATGATTTACAGTGTGCATCACAGTGACTTCACCTGATTTCTTATTCCTTGAGTGGGTTCTACCCTGCTGAAGCACAATTGGCATACAAATTCACAAAGAAACATAAACCTAATGCAGATCATGGCCAAATCTCGTCCCTTTCTTTCCCAGAGCTGTCAGACTAAGATGGCACCGCAAAGCCATCATCTCCGGCCTCATATTTAGATGGCTGTAATATAACATATGTCTCAGTGCTGTCCTCAACCACAGCTAAAGAAAAAATCCATTCAAAGGATGCTGAATGAGCTTAAGACTTCCCCAAGGGAATATTTCACTAGATTAGCCCAAAACATAAAAAAAACCCTCCAAGCTATTTTAGACAGGGCCTCGTAGTTAGTGGAGAAAACAGAAGAAATAAAAGAAGCACATAACAGTATTGCCGATGTGTATACGGATATGGAGATGAAGATGAAGCAGTTAGAGGAGAAAATGGAAAACCAACAGCAATAACACATGAACCAAAGCATCTACCTGCCACTGTACTGAGTGTATCAGGAGAGTGTATCAGGAACAGCTCTTAAAAGAGCTAAGTGATTAAAGCTCAGGGGAGTATACAAGGTATAGCAATCCCCAGTGTGATTATAGCAGTTCCTCTCCAATCACGAGACAAGACTACGTGTTGAGGGTAAAACAGGAACAGAATGCACTGAGGCTTTATTGTTTCTTTTATACACATTTCTCCACAAGGTTACCACCCACGTGGACCTTGTGGAACAGCCAATCATATACATACACACAGTTAAACACTCCCATTCATTACAGTAAAATCCTCCCCTCTGCCTGTGATATAATAACTGAACACAATGGGCTAACGTAATTATCACAGACAGGAAAATATATAGGTTTTACACATTTCTTATAACTTTAAAATTACACATCATATTCGAATAAAACTTTTTAGAAACAGCATAACTAGGGAACAAACATATCCAAATTTCATTTAATCCGTTCGGGAGTTAGCTGGTAGTCTCTTTTGATCGACCACACGCACGCAAGCACATTTTCATGCCCAAAACAGTTCCAGAGATTTGAGCTTTGCAGCCGGTCTATTCATTACCATTCAAATGCCGTTCGTATGCACGAACTGCGGCCGTTCATGCAAATAGGTAATATTAAATAGGTAATATTACATTCGAATGGGAAAGTTCCAGGGAAAGTAAAACTTCAGCAGTGTTCGTGCTGTCGAGTAGCCAATGTCAGTTCTATGAACTCCACGGCAAAACATGGCTGACCGCGTTCGTCTGATTTAAAATGGCTGCCGCCACGTGTTCGTTTTTCGAATGGCGGCCACTTTGACTACTTCAGCACTTCAGCTGCATCCAAAGTACCATAACAAAAGTGCAGAACCCTTCCCAGAGTATTTAAAGGGGTACACACAGTCTAATAAAATCCAATATGCCCAAATAATACTTTTAAAGGGCACAATCTCCCAGAGGCCATAGTCACAGGCCAAGAGGCTGGCAAGCAGGCCTCTCCAGGACCAAGTGGCGAAAGGCACTTTGTTACAGGAAACTTACTTTAAGTGGGGAAGCCAACCCAGGTTTAATTTAAAACCACACCAAATTGACTTTTACTCATGTTATAAGAACAAGAAGTTTGGGGTCTCCATCTTAATCAGCAACCTTGTAGCTTTCACACTGGTACACAAAGTGAGATAAATACTTCTGCAATGTTATATTAATAATAGATCTTATACCATTACAACAAAGCGAAATTCCTGGTGCAAATGTTAGCACTGGTATCAAATCATCGCTTCAGGAAGGTAGTCATTGGAGGCAATACCAATTTCCTTTTTGACCCAAGTTCTTCATCTAAAAGACTATGGCCCCTGCTACTCTCATAGCCAGGACCACTCTATCTACCCATAGCCAGGACCACTCTATCTTCCCATAGCCAGGACCACTCTATCTTCCCAAATAATAACATACATTTACACAATGACATAGTAGACCCATGGCAAATCCACCATACGATAGAAGTAGATTGTAGATATCATTCCTCTGTACAACAACAATGTGGAGAGGAGCTGAGCAGTGTAGGAATCAGATAGATATAATATTAAGAGAATGAGAAATTGGTCAGACCTAATGGTAGTAAGAATAAAAATTAACCTTTAATAGTTGATTAATAAAAGTAAGAACCATATAATCAGACGTCAGTGTGATAAAATGGGCATTCAAAATGTTGCCCTATATCCATAGATGATAAAGACTTCTAGGTAAATTGAAAATAATGAAAGTATATGCAAGAAATATCAATGGTGTAAATGATGAAGAAATAGTTAAAGTATATACACATTCTGCTAATTCTCTGAACGAATTTAGCTGGCCAGGCTGTGTGAGAAAGAGGAAAAAATGAATTACTAGTTTGTAACAAAATTCAACAGAACACTGTTGTTTTAGCACTTTACAACAATATAATGATACAGTTGCAATGCCCTTGAAATTGGCTTCTGTGTAATTGTAGTAATCAGTGCTCAAAAAGGCTCCAATTTCGAGCCAGAAAGACACTGTTAATCTTTGTTCTACTTCAGTATCATATAATAAAACATTATTACATTATATAAGCAGGATAAAGGTAAAGATTATCTAGTTTCATCTTCTTTCAACAATCTAAGCTTGTATAATCTATAAGAAAGATGTCATTTTTTATTAATAAGCTATTAAAAGTTAAGTTTTATTCTTACTACCATTAGATCTTAGCAAGTTCTCATTCTCGTTAGATTTTATCCTTCCTCTGTGTGCAACACATATCCGTGGATTGATCATTTTTTAATCTATAGCGGTCAGTTCAACCACCATAGGGCTTATTACACCGTCTCTCTCTCTCAGTAGAAGAGCCTTACAACATAGTAGTCTCAGGAGTTACACAATAATTGAGACCATTATTTCAAAACTAACCAAACACCTGATGTTACAGATAGCTCTGTCTGGTTGGCCCATAAAGCTGTGGTTCGAGGTATATTTATTAAACATGCTAGTTGCAAGAAAAAACAAGTACCATAAAAATACGACAATCGTGAAAGAAAGTGCATCTCTCACCCATACCAACAAACACCGGTCGTCACAGTTTACAGATGACTTATTCCAAACTATTAGCTTTACAATCTCAATTGTGGGAACTTGAACCAGCTAAAACTGTCTTTAACCTGACCGGCCATAAACACAGTCCTACCCTCTCCCAGGAGGCTATTAACATATTTCTCCAGAGGATAGAGCTACCTCGCATATTGCCTATTGAGGCAAAAAAACTAGCAAAATCCTTTCAGTTATAAGATATCGTCAAGGGTATATCCGATAAGGCACTGGGCCCAGATGTCTTAGCTAATTTATATTACCAAACATGTGCAAGAATCCAACTCACACTTATTGAACCTATTTTAAAACATTTTCATAAAAGGTAAATTGCACCTAAGATGCTGCAAGTTATAATTACTATTCTACCCAAACTGGGCAAAGCCTCAGATCAATGCTCTAATTTCAAACTCATATTGTTGCTTAACAATAATACTAAACTTTATGCCAGGCTCCTGACTAACTGATTTTGCCCATTTCATGGAGCTCAGCAATATCTGAGGCCTTTTCCTGGCACTTGATACTGAAAAGGCCTTCAACTAGCTAAACTGGACCTTTATGAAAGTGTTCTTAATAAATTCAGAATCTGAATTGAAAAGGAAAGCATTGAAAAGCATTTTCAATGCTTTCCTATGGGGAGCTCTAATGCGCATGATTCCTTCTTTATTTAATTTATTATTTTGATATCTTTACTGATGCTTGTAGGCAACATCAACTAATACTATTGATACTCGATATGAAATCTCTAGATATATTTTTTCCTTCATTAGATATTAGTACTCTGCAGTGATTTGTGTATATATATAACTTTTAGGTCAGGAGGCATAAGACCAGTATTTTATATGAACAACACCTTTTGTTGTATAAGGTTATGTTAACGTTTATGAATGGAATATTCTCCCATACTAACGTCTGTGTCTCATTTCAGAATTTCGAATTTAATTCAAGTATCCTCCGTTTTGAATCCCCATTCTGTATTCGTACCTTTTTAATTACGTTCCGAGAAAAGACCATGTAACTGTTTAAAGACACTTTAGAAGCAAGGATTTCTCAGTTATAAAAATTATTCTTGTATCATGCACATCCCAAACTGAAAGATCCTTAGCGAAAGTGAGTCTGAAGAATCAATATGTATATTAAATGTATATTAATTGTAACACTGTATCATGTCTACAATCTTTTTGTCCTTTTTTTAGTAAACGTACCATATAATAAATCACAACATTTTTTAGAAATGAAGACAAGAGATTGACATGCTACAAAAATCATTTTATTATTTCTATAAAGGTCTTTGATCACATAAAAAGTTTTATTATAAAAGTTTTTATTGTGAAAGTTTTCTACTGTGAAAGCCTTATTGTGTAAATCTTCCAGTAACGGAGCTCCTCATGATAATAGTTCTTTTGTAAAAAGGTTTACTGTATTAACTCCATGTAAACATATGCATTGCATATTATATTATTCTGTGTTTATTAGTTCTACTTTTGGTATTCATGCCATATTTAATAATTGCTAAGGATACTCTAACTTAATGTGATATATTAAGTATTGACATTAATCAATCAATCAATCAATCAATTAATTAAGCAACTGAGGGGTATTTAAATATTCCCATATGGAAGGCATTCTATACATCTCTGAGGAAGTAGGGCTATTCCCTACGAAACGCGTCAGACAGCCTAAAGAAACATCCACACAGCTCCAGCCAGTCAGGGTATCCTCGCAGGAAATCATACTCACCTCCGACCTCAGGCACATTATCACTATCATCCTACGAACAGTGCTGATTCCCCGAAGTGAGGCTCGAGGTGGAACGCACTGTGGCATGCACACCGTCCTCACCGGCGATCAGAATCTGGGTGACAGGATCATGAACAACATCTGCATCCATCCAAGCCTGTGAATAAGGTTGTTTTGCAATTGTACCCTTAATTGACTGGTGCATAAACTGTGGACTTAATTTTAACTTCATTTGTAACTTTATTTTTAATATTTTGTAAATAAATCGTTTTTTATACTCTCCATTGTTTTTAGCGATATATTTGTATATTTCCTATAGCAACCAGTTCTCTGTACTGGATTTGCTTGATTTTCACAAGTATTAGATTTGCTTGATGATAGTGGATACATTTTAAGCATCTCTATACCGTTTGGTTATTGTATCTTTTTTTCTTATAAAAGTATTACATTTGGCAAGAAGGTTACATTTGCCCTGGAATATCTCTCTGACTAGGGTTAAGGATACCTATGCCACGCAGTCATCTCTATAGTAATACTGGATTTTTTAATGTCAGACTTTTAAGGCATTTATGTGGATTCATTTTCCCCAAACTTTATTTATATCTTATAGTTTGTCACTTCTGACAAAATTCCCTAACTCATACAATTTATTCATTTTATCAGCAAGCTCCTGGATAATTATTACTATTCTGTATAGCAGGCATAGGCAACCTTCGGCACCCCAGATGTTTTGGACTACACCTCCCATAATGTGTTGCCAGCATTATGGATGTAAGAGCTTTATGGGGGATGTAGTCCACAACATCTGGAGTGCCGAAGGTTGCCTATCCCTGCTATATAGTATCTATATCCTAGGTCACCATGTATGTCTGTTATTTTTTCTCTTAAAAATATAAAAATCAATAAACAATAAATAATAAAAAATAGCAACTTATTGTCACATATACAATGTATTAGCTCACTGAGCATTTTTCGAGTGAGGCAATATCAGCATTATGTCTGTCTTATTTACACATCTACATGTTGGGGGAATGTCCTATTAAGATATTAGTTGCATATAGAAAGAAAAAGTACTATGAATATTTTAAAGGGATTCTATAGTGCCACGAAAACTAAACTGTTTTTCTGGCACTATAGAATCCTGTCCTTTGCGCCCCCTCTCCTGCGGTGCTGAAGGGGTTAAACCCCTTCAGTGACTTACCTGAATCCAGCACTGAGGTCCTTCAGTGCTGGGTCAGGCTCCGCCCACGCTCTTCCCATGCCGACATCAGCCAGCGGGGGAGATCTAATGCGCGTGGCCCGAGCTTGCATTAGGATTTCTCTGTAGGAAAGCATTATTCAATGCTTTCCTATGGGGAAAAAATCTGACACTGGAAGTCCTCATGCGGAGGATGAGGATGTCCAGCATCAGATACCGGATCAATGGTCCGTTTGAATTCAGGGAGTCCCTCTAGTGGCTGTCTGGTAGACAGCCACTAAACACTAGCTGTCTGGTAGTGGCTGTCGATCACTAGTCTGGCAGACAGCCACTAGAGGTGGAGTTAACCCTCAGAGGTAATTTTTGCCATTTTTCAGTAACTGCAATAATTACTACTGTACGGTTAAGAGACATGGGACATTGCACCCAGACCACTTCAATGAGCTGAAGTGGTCTGGGTGCCTACAATGTCCCTTTAATACACACATGCTTTATGTCAATCCTTTACTGGTATTCCTAAAATTAAAAAATAAATAAATTGATTGTAACATGAAAAACAGGGTTTGGGCTTTTCTAAATTAGGCAACTATTTTATCTATCTATATCTATGCGACAAATATTTTATTTTCACATTTGTGCTGGTATTTCAGTTCCTTTGTGAAATGTTGCAAGACAAGGAATATTGTATATTGCCATTATTTTTTATTGTCTCTGCATTTCTATAAAAAATAAACACAAAAATAAATTGTGCAAATTGGTGCAAATGTTATGACTATCTTATTTGAAACAAATAAGAGTTAATTCACCCTAAATTTGACTATTTGCTCTATCACTCGATGCAGTATGAGCCAAAACACACACATTTTGTATCTTATAGTGATGTCCATAACAACACAACACATTTCTTCTTAGTTTTGGTATTAATATACTGGAAAAACATTTTTTAGGGGTCGGCCTTGCCCTCTTGGTAGTTTTCTTGTTAAAGGTTACCCCATCTTATTAGCCTCTTGTAAATGTTGTTAGTATTTTTCTATTTTATATAAGATGCTTTTCAGTCATCCATCTTAAACGTTTTAAAACAGTTTTTTTTTTTTTTTAATTACTTGACTGACCACCTGCTAAACCTCATTGGTTGTATTGTTTCTTTTTACTTTGTTTCTTAATGGTATATTTTGAAAAGCAAGGATGTCGAACTGTAGTCCCTGGAAATTAATAGCCTACAAGTCAAAGCATTATTTGAATACAATAGTTGGCCACAGTCATGGGAGTAGTAGCTCAGTGACATTTGGGGGTTGGGGTAGAGTTTGAGATGCCTGTTTGAAGAAAAATGAATGTCAGTAAAGACACTGTAAAGTCACAGTGTGAAGCCTTGAGAATTTTTTGTGCAAACTCTTTTTACATTTGAGAGGACAGCTGACATTGTATTTAATTACACATATAAGCCCAAGCCCCAAGTGTGGTCCTAAACTTCAAATTTTTGCACCATTGCATTGTTGGCCCAGAGTCCCCTGTAATAGTGAGACAAAAATAACACCACCAGTTATATAACTTGTGATAGTGACACTTTAATGATGCAGATTTGGAGTTAATTACAAAGTGCATTGCCTTGTTGTGGGTGCTGTCAGAATATTTATATCAACAGACATTTTGTGCTAAAAAGAAATTAAAAGTGTATATTGCCCAAGTCACTCAAAACAAAGCGGACTCCATTTTGCCATCTTCAGGATAACAAAAACACATAATTTCCTTGATTTCTTCACAGACACTAGTGACAGAGAAGAATTTTACAAGGTTCCATTGCAAGTAAGGGGTGAAACTGAGTTTAGAACTGTCAATTTTACAAATTACAATCAAAGTAGTTGCCACAAAGACTGGGACAAACACTTTGAACTGACAGCAAATCTAAGTTATGGTAGTCATTTTAGATAAGCCAAATGACGTCAAAATCGTCATCAGGAAAAGTTAACTCTTTCCTGGATAAGAAGGATTAGGAAAAGAAGGATTAGTTAGACAAGACTGCCTTCTATGGATCAAATACCTAAATTGCGATCCATAGATTGAACACACCTATGGCTTCCTATTGGTTTATCAACTAATGACGTACAGAGAGTCTGGCCCTTTAAAAGTAAGGACAAAGGGAAAAGTGAGATATACAGGGAGAGGAGTTGAAGTTTGGGGATTCCGATTCAGACATGCAGAGAGAGAGACTCAGAAACAATCTATGAGACTAACACTCTACTCTTAAAACTCTCAACACTTAGAATTATAATCTGACTTTCTAACCAACACCACTTTTCTCTATTACTCACGCACCTACATACAACCAGTCAAGTCTCTGGGACTACCTACTCATCTGATGAGAATATCTACATAACTGGTAATTATGCTGGTTTTATTTAATAAATGTAAATTAATTAAAATTTACTAATAGCATGATATATGACTGGATAAATCACGGTCAGATTTCAATGTTTAGAAATCTTAGTTAACTAAAGAATATATAGTTATAAACATTCCATTCTGCAGGTGGAATTAAGAATAATTATATATTAATGTGATAGTATCACGTGTTAGCATACCGCTGTTTTATCCAGGTGTATTGATTTGCTCTAATCTAAGATAAGATATCTTTTTAGACAAATTAAAATTCGGCTTATAGAATCTGGTAGATTATTCTTATTGGATGGTTCCAGGAAATGATTAATGAGTTGGTTCAGTGTTATTTTAATTGAAAATCACAGGAGAATAGGATACTATATGCCTAGGAGGATCTAGCCAGCATTGAAAGGGTTACTCAGTTGTTTTAACTGTTTTTTTTTTTAATAAATATCGTTTTATTGAAATGTTTGCAAGGTGAACAATTCGCAGTTAGGTTATGAGCAGTGCGAAACACGCAGGTTTCAATCGTTTAGAGTCTCGTTTGAGATCTTGAGATGCGCAGATCTCTGAGGATGCAAAAGTAGTTGAGAGTCTCCGGGCACAATAAGTTTCTATTTACGATATTCACATAGCATGTTGTAGATTAATTAATTACAGTCTGTCAGGTGCGTTAGCTATGGTCATGTGGTTTGAAATCACTCGCTCTGCGTTATGATATTATTTGTGATTATAGGTCCTATCGTTCGCTTATTCTTGCAGGTTGTAAGTGTCTCTCAGTCTTTAATGTCGTTCGTCTGTAATGGGTCTAGATTGTGAATAATGGGAGGGGTGGGGGGGGGTCGGTAAGCATGTCGTGTCTTTCAGTTACCCTCTTCTCGCCTGTATCTTCTATGGCCCCGTCTCAAGATGCCGATTGGCATGTGTTTGGGGTTGCGGGGGGGTGTCCTTGTGCTTTTGTGTGTTCCAGTCTAGGGTTTGATCCCTAGGGTCTGTGTGTCTGTTAGTTCGTTTTATGAGTTCCCCTCTCAGTCTCCTCCATCATCTATATGCATTAATGTTGTAATGTTGCAGTGTTGCTGAGGTGGGTGCAGTGTGTTGTCTCCTCCCAGCATGGCTCCCATAACCCCTGGGTCTTGTTTAGTCTGCCCTCTGGCCGTGTAGATTTCATTTGTTACTAGTGTGATTCTGCCACTCAGGGGGTCCTAGAGAGATTCCCCGGGTACTGGTCTCATCCGCAGGGGCTCTGAGGCAAGGTGGGGGTGTGGGAGGGCCGGAAGGGGGTGTTTTACTTGGGTTTTGGGATGTCGTGCGTATCTCGGTTCCCTATGTGTCTTGTCTCCTTCCTTCCCGTGTCGGTGTTTGTGTTAAGTACATGTACCAGGATCCCCACATTTCCGTATGTTTGTCGCTTATTCCCAGTAAGTCAGCGTATTTTGCTTCCGCTGCGTGGATTTCTTCTACTCTCTGTAGCCATTGCATGATTGTCAGGGCCGTCTTTAACATTGATTGGACACTGGGCAGGCATTTGTATTGGCCCCCTGGATCCTGCCATCCCTCGCCCTCCCCCCCACACTTTCACTCTCTGGCATGCAATCACGCCCTCCACCCCAACACAGTGGCAGAACTAATGTAGACAGGGCCCTGGTGCAAGACATTGTTTTGAGTCTCCCCTCTAGTGCAAGAGCAGAGAAAAGATAGATCCTCATCTGTTGTACAATTCCAACGATGCTATGCCAGCTGGGGATCTACCATTTGTTCATTTTTGCAGGGCTGTATTTGTGAGCAGTGTTTGTGCATTTGAATGTGAGCATGTTGTTGTATACCGTATGTGTGTGCATGTAGGGTGTAGTATTGGTGTTTAAGTGTAGGGATGTGTTTCTATATACTTTTTGAGTTTGAATTCAGGGGTGTGTTTGTATGTAATGTTTGCAGGGGTGTGGTTGCATGTTGTGTTTGATTGCCGTGATGTATGATATACATTCACAGATATACATACACATTAGCACACTGATACAAGCACACATCTGGACACATGCACACACTGACAAAGACTGGCGTATACACACACAGCCACATACATAAATACACGTGCACACACAGAGATAAAAACACTGGCACATCCACACACAGAGATACACACTTACACACTGACACAGATATATACACAAATACATATGTATTTGTGTGCAGTGTTGGCGTAGGAATGCTGGGATGTATGCATTGTCACTGAAACAGTGATACACACAGGAACACAGATACACATGCAGTGGTGTATTTGTGTGCATTGTTAATGTTGGAATGCAGGGTTGTATTTGTGTGCAATGTTAGATGCGATGTATGCATTGCCACACGCACAGATACACACTTACACATACTGACACTCATACACACACAGGTACATATACACAGACAAGCAGGTATACATACAAACTGACACATAGGTATACATACATACAGATACACAAACACTGACACAAAGGTATATGTACACTGACACAAACACAGCCATATAAACACACACTGACACAAACAGCCAGATACACACTGACACAGCCAGATACACACTTACACACACAGTGTCAGATACACACACACACACACACAGCCAGATACAATCACAGCCAGCCATACACACACACACGCACACACACACACACAGTGAGATATACACACAGTGAGATATACACACAGTGAGATATATACATACACACACACAGTGAGATATACACACACACACACAGTGAGATATACAGTGAGATATACACACACACACACACACACAGTGAGATATACACACAGTGAGATATATACACACACACAGTGAGATATACACACAGTGAGAAATATATACACACACACACAGTGAGATATACACACAGTGAGATATACACACATGAGATATACACACACACACACACACACAGTGAGATATACACACACACACACACACACAGTGAGATATACACACACAGTGAGATATACACACAGTGAGAAGGCACACACACACACACACACACACAGTGAGATATACACACACACACAGCCAGATACACATACACACACACAGATATACACACAGTCAGATATACACACAGTCAGATATACACACATACAGCCAGATACACATACACACACACAGATATACACAGTCAGATATACACACATACAGCCAGATACACATACACACACACAGATATACACACAGTCAGATATACACACATACAGCCAGATACACATACACACACACAGATATACACACAGTCAGATATACACACATACAGCCAGATACACATACACACACACAGATATACACACAGTCAGATATACACACAGTCAGATATACACACATACAGCCAGATACACATACACACACACAGATATACACACAGTCAGATATACACACATACAGCCAGATACACATACACACACACACTGACACAAACACACACACACAGAGTCATATGAATTCACATAGTTTAACCACCCTCCTTACCTTTACAGAAGTGTGGCTTCCCTGTGGTCCAGTGGGAGCTGGATGGCTGAGATTGATGGGAGTCTGCTTGTTATTGGTCTGTACCTCCTCCATGTATGCCTCCTCCTCCCCAGCGGCACTCTGTTATTTGGGAGGAAGTGCACTTCCTCCCAGCAGGCAGGAAGACCAAGGCCCGGTCTGCAGCTCTCTTAAAGGGCCGGGGCCCCTGATTACCTCACCTGCTGCAGCCCACCGGTATATTTCTCAGTATCCCGGTGGGCTGTTCAGACCTGGCTGCAGGCAGGGGGCCCACAGGGCAGCTGCTTTGGGCCCCCCAGGAGCAACTGGGCCCGGGGCAGCTGCCTTGTTTGCCCCTTGTTAAAGACGGCCCTGCCCATAATAATTTATAATACGCTAGGAAGGCCACTCATCATCTTCCCAGGTACCTATCTCTAGGGGTGCCCTTTACTTCCTATGATTTACATCATATACTTTAACTCCCAAAGTCTCTCCTGTTTCAATTGGCAACAAGAAGAAGGATGGTTTGAGCATACCTATTACACATGCCCCTTCCCAGTCTTGTGGTAACTCCGAATATGCCTTCTGTAACGGAGCTCCCTGTACTCCAACCGAGTACCCTCCATTGACGGATGCTCCTAGTGCTTCCTGAGGACTCCAAGCGCTGCAGCAGACACCACAACCACCGCAGACTCCGCAACCGCCGTA
>OW240914.1:58490549-58567955 GCA_933207985.1 Pelobates cultripes | reverse complement strand
ACAAGACTACGTGTTGAGGGTAAAACAGGAACAGAATGCACTGAGGCTTTATTGCTTCTTTTATACACATTTTTCCACAAGGTTACCACCCACGTGGACCTTGTGGAACAGCCAATCATATACAGACACACAGTTAAACACTCCCATTCATTACAGTAAAATCCTCCCCTCTGCCTGTGATATAATTACTGAACACAATGGGCTAACGTAATTATCACAGACAGGAAAATATATAGTTTTTACACATTTCTTATAACTTTAAAATTACACATCATATTCGAATAAAACTTAGATTTTTAGAAACAGCATAACAAGGGAACAAACATATCCAAATTTCATTTAATCCGTTCGGGAGTTAGCTGGTAGTCTCTTTTGATCGACCACACGCACGCAAGCACATTTTCATGCCCAAAACAGTTACAGAGATTTGAGCTTTGCAGCCGGTCTATTCATTACCATTCAAATACCGTTCGTATGCACGAACTGCGGCCGTTCGTGCAAATAGGTAATATTAAATATGTAATATTACATTTGAATGGGAAAGTTCCAGGGAAAGTAAAACTTCAGCAGTGTTCATGCTGTCGAGTAGCCAATTTCAGTTCTATGAACTCGACGGCAAAACACTGACCGCATTCGACTGATTTAAAATGGCTGCCGCCACGTGTTCGTTTTTCGAATGGCGGCCACTTTGACTACTTCGGCACTTCAGCTGCATCCAAAGTGCCATAACAAAAGTGCAGAACCCTTCCCAGAGTATTTAAAGGGGTACACACAGTCTAATAAAATCCAATATGCCCAAATAATACTTTTAAAGGGCACAATCTCCCAGAGGCCATAGTCACAGGCCAAGAGGCTGGCAAGCAGGCCTCTCCAGGACCAAGTGGCGAAAGGCACTTTGTTACAGGAAACTTACTTTAAGTGGGGAAGCCAACCCAGGTTTAATTTAAAACCATACCAAATTGACTTTTACTCATGTTATAAGAACAAGAAGTGTGGGGTCTCCATCTTAATCAGCAACCTTGTAGCTTTGACACTGGTACACAAAGTGAGATAAATACTTCTGCAATGTTATATTAATAATAGATCTTATACCATGACAACAAAGCAAAATTCCTGGTGCAAATGTTAGCACTGGTATCAAATCATCGCTTCAGGAAGGTAGTCATTGGAGGCAATACCAATTTCCTATTTGACCCAAGTTCTTCATCTAAAAGTCTATAGCTCCTGCTACTCTCATAGCCAGGACCACTCTATCTACCCATAGCCAGGACCACCCTATCTTCCCATAGCCAGGACCACTCTATCTTCCCAAATAACAACATACATTTACACAATGACATAGCAGACCCATGGCAAATCCACCATACGATAGAAGTAGATTGTAGATATCATTCCTCTGTACAACAACAATGTGGAGAGGAGCTGAGCAGTGTAGGAATCAGATAGTTTAATATTAGATATAATATTAAGAGAATGAGAAATTGGTCAGACCTAATGTTAGTAAGAATAAAACTTAACCTTTAATAGTTATTAATATAAGTAAGAACCAAATAATCAGACATCAGTGTGATAAAATGGGCATTCAAAATGTCCTATATCCATAGATGATAAAGACTTCTAGGTAAATTGAAAATAAAGAAAGTATATACAAGAAATATCAATGGTGTAAATGATGAAGAAATAGTTAAAGTATACACACATTCTGCTATTTCTCTGAACGAATTTAGCTGGCCAGGCTGTGTGAGAAAGAGGAAAAAATGAATTACTAGTTTGTAACAAAATTCAACAGAACACTGTTGTTTTAGCACTTTACAACAATGTAATGATACAGTTGCAATGCCCTTGAAATTGGCTTCTGTGTAATTGTAGTAATCAGTGCTCAAAAAGGCTCCAATTTCGAGCCAGAAAGACACTGTTAATCTTTGTTCTACTTCAGTATCATATAATAAAACATTATTACATTATATAAGCAGGATAAAGGTAAAGATTATCTAGTTTCATCTTCTTTCAACAATCTAAGCTTGTATAATCTATAAGAAAGATGTCATTTTTTATTAATAAGCTATTAAAAGTTAAGTTTTATTCTTACTACCATTAGATCTTAGCAAGTTCTCATTCTCGTTAGATTTTATCCTTCCTCTGTGTGCAACACATATCCGTGGATTGATCATTTTTTAATCTATAGCGGTCAATTCAACCACCATAGGGCTTATTACATGGTCTCTCTCTCAGTAGAAAAGCCTTACAACATAGTAGTCTCAGGAGTTATGCAATAAATGAGACCATTATTTAAAAACTAACCAAACACCTGATGTTACAGATAGCTCTGTCTGGTTGGCCAATAAAGCTGTGGTTCGAGGTATATTTATTAAACATGCTAGTTGCAAGAAAAAACAAGTACCATAAATATACAACAATCGTGAAAGAAAGTGCATCTCTCACCCATACTAACAAACACCGGTCGTCACAGTTTACAGATGACTCATTCCAAACTATTAGCTTTACAATCTCAATTGTGGGAACTTGAACCAGCTAAAACTGCCTTTAACCTGACCTGCCATAAACACAGTCCTACCCTCTCCCAGGAGGCTATTAACATATTCCTCCAGAGTATAGAGCTACCTCGCATATTGCCTATTGAGGCAAAAAAACTAGCAAAATCCTTTCAGTTATAAGAGATCGTCAAGGGTATATCCCATAAGGCACTGGGCCCAGATGTCTTAGCTAATTTATATTACCAAACATGTGCAAGAATCCAACTCACACTTATTGAACCTATTTTAAAACATTTTCATAAAAGGTAAATTGCACCTAAGATGCTACAAGTTATAATTACTATTCTACCCAAACTGGGCAAAGCCTCAGATCAATGCTCTAATTTCAAACCCATATTGTTGCTTAACAATAATACTAAACTTTATGCCAGGCTCCTGACTAACTGATTTTGCCCATTTCATGGAGCTCAGCAATATCTGAGGCCTTTTCCTGGCACTTGATACTGAAAAGGCCTTCAACTAGCTAAACTGGACCTTTATGAAAGTGTTCTTAATAAATTCAGAATCTGAATTGAAAAGGAAAGCATTGAAAAGCATTTTCAATGCTTTCCTATGGGGAGCTCTAATGCGCATGATTCCTTCTTTATTTAATTTATTATTTTGATATCTTTACTGATGCTTGTAGGCAACATCAACTAATACTATTGATACTCGATATGAAATCTCTAGATATATTTTTTCCTTCATTAGATATTAGTACTCTGCACTGATTTGTATATATATAACTTTTAGGTCAGGAGGCATAAGACCAGTATTTTTTATGAACAACACCTTTTGTTGTATAAGGTTATGTTAACGTTTATGAATGGAATATTCTCCCATACTAACGTCTGTGTCTCATTTCAGAATTTCGAATATAGTTCGAGTATCCTCTGTTTTGAATCCCCATTCTGTATTCGTACCTTTTTAATTATGTTCCGAGAAAAGACCATGTAACTGTTTAAAGACACTTTAGAAGCAAGGATTTCTCAGTTATAAAAATTATTCTTGTATCATGCACATCCCAAACTGAAAGATCCTTAGCGAAAGTGAGTCTGAAGAATCAATATGTATATTAAATGTAACACTGTATCATGTTTACAATCTTTTTGTCCTTGTTTTTAGTAAACGTACCATACAATAAATCACAACATTTTTTTACAAATGAAGACAAGAGATTGACATGCTACAAAAATCATTTTATTATTTCTATAAAGATCTTTGATCACATAAAAAGTTTTATTATAAAAGTTTTTATTGTGAAAGTTTTCTACTGTGAAAGTCTTATTGTGTAAGTCTTCCAGTAATGGAGCTCCTCATGATAATAGTTATTTTGTAAAAAGGTTTACTGTATTAACTCCATGTAAACATATGCATTGCATATTATATTATTCTGTGTTTATTAGTTCTACTTTTGGTATTCATGCCGTATTTAATAATTACTAAGGATACTCTAACTTAATGTGATATATTAAGTATTGACATTAATCAATCAATCAATTAAGCAACTGAGGGGTATTTAAATATTCCCATATGGAAGGCATTCTATACGTCTCTGAGGAAGAAGGGCTATTCCCTACGAAACGCGTCAGACAGCCTAAAGAAACATCCACACAGCTCCAGCCAGTCAGGGTATCCTCGCAGGAAATCATACTCACCTCGGACCTCAGGCACATTATCACTATCATCCTACGAACAGTGCTGATTCCCCGAAGTGAGGCTCAAGGTGGAACGCACTGTGGCATGCACACCGTCCTCACCGGCGATCAGAATCTGGGTGACAGGATCATGAACAACATCTGCATCCATCCAATCCTGTGAATAAGGTTGTTTTGCAATTTTACCCTTAATTGACTGGTGCATAAACTGTGGACTTAATTTTAACTTCATTTGTAACTTTATTTTTAATATTTTGTAAATAAATCGTTTTTTATACTCTCAGTTGTTTTTAGCGATATATTTGTATATTGCCTATCGCAACCAGTTCTCTGTACTGGATTTGCTTGATTTTAACAAGTATTAGATTTGCTTGATGATAGTGGATACATTTTAAGCATCTCTATACCGTTTGGTTATTGTATCTTTTTTTCTTATAAAAGTATTACATTTGGCAAGAAGGTTACATTTGCCCTGAAATATCTCTCTGACTAGGGTTAAGGATACCTATGCCACACAGTCATCTCTATAGTAATACTGGATTTTGTAATGTCAGACTTTTAAGGCATTTATGTGGATTCATTTTCCCCAAACTTTATTTATATCTTATAGTTTGTCACTTCTGACAAAATTCCCTAACTCATACAATTTATTCATTTTATCAGCAAGCTTCTGGATAATTGTTACTATTCTATATAGCAGGCATAGGCAACCTTCGGCACCCCAGATGTTTTGGACTACACCTCCCATAATGTGTTGCCAGCATTATGGATGTAAGAGCTTTATGGGGGATGTAGTCCACAACATCTGGAGTGCCGAAGGTTGCCTATCCCTGCTATATAGTATCTATATCCTAGGTCACCATGTATGTCTGTTATTTTTTCTCTTAAAAATATAAAAATCAATAAACAATAAATAATAAAAAATAGCAACTTATTGTCACATATACAATGTATTAGCTCACTGAGCATTTTTCGTGTGAGGCAATATCAGCATTATGTCTGTCTTATTTACACATCTACATGTTGGGGGAATGTCCTATTAAGATATTAGTTGCATATAGAAAGAAAAAGTACTATGAATATTTTAAAGGGATTCTACAGTGCCACGAAAACTAAACTGTTTTTCTGGCACTATAGAATCCTACAGTGCCCTGTCCTTTGCGCCCCCTCTCCTGCGGTGCTGAAGGGGTTAAACCCCGTCAGTGACTTACCTGAATCCAGCACTGAGGTCCTTCAGTGCTGGGTCAGGCTCCGCCCACGCTCTTCCCCTGCCGACATCAGCCAGCGGGGGAGATCTAATGCGCGTGGCCCGAGCTTGCATTAGGATTTCTCTGTAGGAAAGCATTATTCAATGCTTTCCTATGGGGAAAAAATCTGACACTGGAAGTCCTCATGCGGAGGATGAGGATGTCCAGCATCAGATACCGGATCAATGGTTCGTTTGAATTCAGGGAGTCCCTCTAGTGGCTGTCTGGTAGACAGCCACTAAACACTAGCTGTCTGGTAGTGGCTGTCGACCAATAGTCTGGCAGACAGCCACTAGAGGTGGAGTTAACCCTCAGAGGTAATTTTTGCCATTTCTCAGTAACTGCAATAATTACTACTGTACGGTTAAGGGACATGGGACATTGCACCCAGACCACTTCAATGAGCTGAAGTGGTCTGGGTGCCTACAATGTCCCTTTAATACACACATGCTTTATGTCAATCCTTTACTGGTATTCCTAAAATTAAAAAAAAAAAATTGATTGTAACATGAAAAACAGGGTTTGGGCTTTTCTAAATTAGGCAACTATTTTATCTATCTATATCTATGTGACAAATATTTTATTTTCACATTTGTTCTGGTATTTCAGTTCATTTGTGAAATGTTGCAAGACAAGGAATATTGTATACTGCCATTATTTTTTATTGTCTCTGCATTTCTATAAAAGATAAACACAAAAATAAATTGTGCAAATTGGTGCAAATGTTATGACTATCTTATTTGAAACAAATAAGAGTTAATTCACCCTAAATTTGACTATTTCCTCTATCACTCGATGCAGTATGAGCCAAAACACACACATTTTGTATTTTATAGTGATGTCCATAACAACACAACACATTTCTTCTTAGTTTTGGTATTAATATACTCTTTTAAATTTGAGAGGACAGCTGACATTGTATTTAATCACACATATAAGCCCAAGCCCCAAGTGTGGTCTTAAACTTCTAATTTTTGCACCATTGCATTGTTGGCCCAGAGTCCCCTGTAATAGTGAGACAAAAATTACACCACCAGTTATATAACTTGTGACAGTGACACTTTAATGATGCAGATTTGGAGTTAATTATAAAGTGCAGTGCATTGTTGTGGGTGCGGGGGTTTTAATGGTTGAATGGTTACTACAGCGTAGCTTGGGGTTATACAGCAGGTGGCAGGTGTAGAGTTTATCAATATGGTTTCATGTTCTAAGCAGAATATTGTCATACTGTGATTTATAGAGCACATTACGGTTTAGCTTTGGACTTAGGGAAGTGTATAGGCCTGGATTTTGGATTAAAGTGGACCCAGCTCTGGTTAACCTCCAGATTTATTCGACATTGCTTTTCATCTTCTAAATACATATTGCACACTACTTTCATATATCTAAAAACTATTTATATATTGATAGCATTGTAACTTCTGACAAAACATGCGCTGACACATTTTGTACATAAATTCAAACACTACGTACATGCTTTTACGCATAACAAACATCCACACACGGTATTTACACACTGGCATACCACAGTAATGCACTGATACACTACATCCATGTTTTTATAAATACATATACACTAAAACAAACTGCACACATACAGAATCATAAATAGTGAAACACTGCAAATATTCAGCTGTCACATGTACCTAGATGTCCAGTTTATTTATGCACTGAAGATGGTTTTATAAATTACTACATGTCCAGCCACGTTCTGTCAGATGATTCATCTAGGGAAATACATGGATCACTATGAGTCAATCCATTGGCCTGAGGAAGACCTTGCAACCAAAACATTGCACATTTCTATTATTTATTGGTGTTTATACCAACTAATTTGCACCTCCCTGAAGATAATACCATTGTGCTGGGGTTTTTGTTAGTAACTAGCTGTACTTGGGTGACAAACCCTTGCTTCATGCATTGGCAGAAGTAGTAGAATTAGCCATGCTGAGATGTCCATCTTTGATATGATACTGAAGAGTCCAAAATACATAGAGAGTATCACAATATAAACAAATACAGGGTGCTATCCTGAATAGACACTCCCCTGACTGTCTAAATAATAAAATAAAGAAAGGAAGTGCACCAATGAGTCAATACAAGCAATAGAACATTATTTGTTTGCCAACAAGACAAATTATATATAATTCTCATATACAAAACGCATAACACAAAATGAATAGGCTAAGACACCATAAAGCAATAAAACATACTATATATACAAAGCCTACTAGATCCGGACATGTGCAAAAAATACCCCCAATATTTTGACACTAAGCAGTACCTTTCCCAAGGGACAGCAGCAACATTCATTTCTCCATCTCATGTTTATATATCCAAGTCAGCTGAAGACAATAGTGACAATGAAGTGGTCTAGGTACCATGCCTCTCTTGCTTTAACCCTGCCATATAAAACAAACCCCCTAGAGGCCCTTCCACTGAAAAATCAGAGTAAAACTCTATTATTTCAATCAGGTGGTATCACAGATTGCTGCACAAGTGCACTAGACTCTGGATTGGCTGCGATTATCAAGACTGATGATCTCAGGCAAGGATGCAGGGTCACGTGTAAGGAGAACAAAGCAGCATGGGAATAAAGGTAAGTAAGGTACCTTTGTAAGCCTTGTGCGGTGGGGAGGGGTGTCACCTAAATTGCTAAACAGTGACTTTGACACTACAGTGTTAGTTATACACATAATTTATCAACTTTCCACTGAACTACACCTGCCAGACACCTAAATCATAACATCATGGACTGCAGTTTTTGTTTGTAATAAAACACTGCATTTTGGACAGACAAAATTAGCAAAACTAATTATTATTTTATGGAAACGTATTGATTAAAAAAAGACACTAATAAACTAAATGTAACTTTACCTATATACTGCCAAATATCTTGGTTCCTGGAGTGTCCCTTTACATATTAATATCAATATAAGACATTGATGTACTTGTACTCTTTCTCTAACTGCTATAGAATTCCAAGTTTTACCTGCACAAAAAAATTACCTCCCTCTTTGTCCTTTGGGCCCATTATTTTGACTAGAAGTAAATTGTGCATGGCAGTATACTCACCAAAGCTTTTCTCCCATAGCTGGCCTGTCTAAAATATCCGTTTTAATTGGTTCCACTGCTCTTTGCATTTGTGTTCTTCTTGACAAAGATACCTGGAATCTATGCAGTATTTGTCAGAGTTGACAGTTTAGAAAGATATTTGTCTCTAAAGGCTAATTCAGATGACATTATCATTGCTGTGTCATTTCCAGGTTTATTGGGTTTATAATCACAGCAAGATTATTACTTGTGTTGTATTGCTTTTTTTTTTTTAATGATCACACAATTATTTTCCTTACCTGACCCTAGCAATCTATTAAAATAATATATGTGGCAGCTAGTGTAAAATAATTGGAAAGGGACATTTGTCAGCAAGCATATTTAGAATGAAATGATCAGATGGGTATGCTGACCTGTATATTTTTACACAAAAATACAAAGAATATAAAATTCATGAATGCATATACTTTGTACTTTGATATCTAAATTTATGTTTTGTGATCTTATGATAGCACACTTTTTTTCTGACTAGCTTAGTTGAGTAAATCGGCAAACTAGCCTATAGAAAAGCTGGGACAAAATTAGAATGTATCCATATTGAACATCAGCTGCCTAGTGATATACAAAGACATAAAATATGCACGAGATGTAGTAAAAAAAAAGACTTTAAAAAAGCCACCATGACCACTTCTGATTGAAAAGCTGCACATAAAGAGATATTTGCAGTTTCATTCCAGGGGCTAGTTATACCCCCACACACATGACTTCGGTAGAATGCCAGAGTTCCGGGCTGATTAACGTTAAATTTGTGCATAATATATGATATGGGGCAAACCTGCAAGGGGAACCCTGAGTCTTTCCTCCTTCATACCTCTCCCTACTTGATGAATATAGGCATAAAATCTAATAAAAGACATTAAGCCATTTAAACACCTACATTAATTCACTCGTCCAATTTGACTGGCTATAAATAAAGTACATTGACTATGTGATATTTCATGTTAATTACATCAAGCATATGTTCTGTTCTTTTTATATACAGTAACGACCAACATTTTGATATACAATTAGTACACACCTATTAGCTTGATCTACCTAACACAGGTGTATTGGGCTCTCATTCACCCAGAATAACATGAAATCTTCACAGAATTCAACATATTGCTTTAAATATCCTATAGAGTTTATGATCCACTTTGCTTCTGACATAAAATAGTTCATGCAATGTTTTCAGATACACATTCACAGTACAACGCATTGTTAAGATTGCATAAATCGTCTGACTGTGCTAAATGGTTATAAATGGACTTAATGCATGTCTCTCAATTATCAGAAGATAGCAATTGAAAGGGCCACTTAAACTGCAAATGGAACTAAAAAATCCAATAGATTAACATGAAAATAATCAGGGCTATTATTTATTTTCAATTCTTTAAAAAATAGAGGCTATTTTTGTACCTTTTGTGAAAAATATCACAAAACATGTGAATAGCTCATAATAGGGAAACCAAAATACCACACACTAACCCTTTCATAGATTTTTATATAAAATGTGGTTGGGAATTATTCCCTGCTGAGCTATTCAGTTTCCAGTAGGTGGCAATAGAGTACTTAAAGACTTGTTCATTGGCAGCTAGGTATGTTATTTGGCCTGTTTTGGTTTTCCCTTTGCATTGAACATATCCAGTTTGTTTTTTTGTCTTTTTGCTTGCTTTTTTGTACGTTTTCAATGTTTGTATTAGGAGCAAGAAGGTATAACATATTCAAATAGGCAAATAAGCTTTGTAGGATATATTATATGTTATTCACATTGTATCAAACATAACATTCTAGAAATAGAATACTTGCAACCTGTAACGGGGCACTGCTATCACTGTATCTGCTTCATTTCATTAAAGGGATACTATAGTGCCAGGAATACAAAGCTGTATTCCTAGCACTATCGTTCCTCCAGCCTCCCCAATTCTTGCTAAATAAAGGGTTAAAAACCCTTTATTTACTTACCTTATCCCAGCGCCGATGTCCCCCAGTACTGGGTTGACGCTTTGCCCCTTCCGATGTCCCACGACGAGCGGGTGCTAATGCTGGATGTCCTTATGCAGAGCATGAGGATGTCCAGCATCAGATACCGGACCTAAGGTCCGTTTGGATCCTGGAAGTCCTCAAGTGGCTGTCTGGTAAACAGCCACTAGAGGCTGACTTAGTGCTGCAATATAAACATTGCAGTTTCTCTGGAACTGCAATGTTTAACATTGCAGCACTAAGTGTAAAAGGGACATTGCGCCCAGACCACTTCAATGAGCTGAAGTGGTCTGGGTGCTTACAGTGTCCCTTTAAACTGTTTATCGTGTCTGAAGTTTCCTGGTCATTTCATTCAGCATTAAGCAGTTTCTTTTAATTGTTTTTATGTTTAAATGATAAATGAGAGTCCCCAGCAATGGCCAGTGGGCATTGTGATTGGCAAGAGTGTCAGCTAACTGTATGTAGCCTATCAGAGCTCCCATTGCTGGTATGAAAGGTATGACTTCAAGGAAGTGTGTAATCTCTGCTCTAGCTGTGGGTGGCCAGGTATCCTTATTTAGTGTTAGACTGCTCTAAAATGGTTTAAAACTGAATGGAGGAACTCCAGGCCCTATAACCAATTTATTTAGATGAAATGGTTATAGTGCCTACAGTGTACCTTTAACCCCTTCAGGACGGAGTCAATAGTACACGTTCTGATCAAAACAAAATGTAAACAAAAACTGGAATTTGCGCTATATGGCTGTTCAACCGTAATTCACCTCTTTCATATGAAGTGCACCCACACTTATTATATATCATTTTGTTCAGGAGAAACTGGGCTTTAATTTCGCATGAACTATTCATATTTGAAACATAATTTATTATGAATAAAATAAAAAACTGTGAGAAATTAAAATTTAAAAAAAAATTGTAGACATTTTAGCTATAAATGTCATAATACTGATAGTTTTAACTGCAAAAAAACGATTTCCCCCATTAACAGTTTTTACGGTGTTTTGGAAAGTTACAGGGTCAAAGATAGCACATTCCATTTTTCATTTTTTCAAATTGAAATTTGCCAGATTAGTAATGTTACCTTTGAGACCGTGTGGTAGCCTAGGAATGAGAATTACTCCCATGATGGCACACCATTTGCAAAAGTAGACAACCCAAGATATTGCAAGTGGGGTATGTCCAGTCTTTTTTAGTAGCCACTTAGTCACAAGGTAGACTTCAATGAACACAAACATAAGTGTTTCAAAACAGTAAAACATGTTAAAACAATAATATCGTCAGTAAAAGTGTTGTTCATGTGTGGAAAATGCAAAAAACTTCACTTTTACTAAATATATCATCGTTGTAATACAAGTTACCCTTTTGAAACACAAATATTTGTGTTCAGCGAAGTCTCCCGAGTAAAACAGTAAGCCCATGTACAGATTTTATGGTGTCTTGGACAGATACAGGGTTAAATAGAGTGTGTGCGAATTAAATTCTCTGCACTTTCTGCCTGGGTTGTCGGGAACGTCAATCAAATTTTAATTAATTAAATCACATAATTATGCTAAAAGATTACTTATATATTCGTAGAATATACGTAGAATTTTAATATATATATATATGTGTGTATTTAAATTCTATGTGTATACTTATGTTGCTATTTATGTAATTATATATATTTATCTATATATAAATATTTGCAGTTATTTGTATTTTATATATATATATATATATATATATAGAATGTCATTCTAAGTGTATTTTGTATATATATATTAATAACAAAATACAGTTAGAATGAGATTACATATGTATGTATAATTTATTTAATTTTTTTTTAAATATTTTATTTATTTATTTTATTTATGTATTATTGTAATTATACGTATATATAGATATATAAACATAAAATATATATATGTATTATATATATAATATATATATATCTTATATATATATATGCAACGTTATTCTAAGTGTATTTTAATACTAATATATGTACTTATAAAACATTAAAATACACTATGTATGATGTTACATATATATAAGATGTATATATATTATATATCAAATATATATATATATATATATAAATACTTTAATTCATTTTAAACATGTTTATTTTTATTTTTTTACACTACCCACCAGCAGGGGGACTGACTGACATTTCAGACAGTACCCCTGCTGGCAGATCCACAGCCAGCTATAGCTTTGAGAGCGATCACATAGCCCCCAGGGGCCTGATTTGCAGTGGGAGGACTGCCTGGGCTTTCAGGCAGTCCTCCCAAAAAGGATCACGGCAGAGGTAAGTACCTCCGAGCTCCTGGGGCTAAAAGTCGTTATGGCGTTCTATGCCGCCACAACGGCTTTAAAGCCCATTTAATGCGGGACGGCATAGAACGCCGTAACGTCATTAAGGGGTTAATTGAGTTTGTAGGGTTTTTTTTTGCTTTTTCTTTTCATAAACAACTTATAAGCACAACAGAATGTATAGCAATTAAATAGAATAAAAGTAAGGAGAGTTAATCATTTGAAGGGTAAGAGGTAAAGAAATGATAGATTTGGATAGATAAAAATAACTTTAGTAAGTTCAATGTGGCTGGATATAAAAAAAATATATAATATGAAATATTTTCTTAGAAAGTATCACTATTTCTACAAGTTTCAAGAACAGTTATACATAAGATATTAATCATGTTTGAGTCTGAGAAAACCCCTTTGTAATTTATAGTAAGAAAAATAATGTTATGTTTTATTTGAAGATTAGTGGTACCACATCACATTATGTGAATTAATATTCCAATTAGTTTTGCTGACAATTCTTCCATGATGTAAAGTAAATTAATTTTGTTAGTAAACATATCGAGTTGTGGGGCATCATTCTTCCATTTCTTAGCTACAGAAATCGTACAGTTTAAGTGCTTTAGGATTAAGGAGAGGTATGTTGGGAGGCAGATTTAGAAACTCTACGCAGCTTTTGGATTATGCCTCTAAAACAATACTTTGAGGAAAAGGGTACCAGGGTACACAATAAATCAGACATTGATGAAAATTATTAAGATAATTTCTAATGTATAGGCCAAAGTAGCTGAGCGGAAAGCATATTTAACTTAACATTTGTGATGTCCTGGTGTAAACAATTCCCAGTTTAGCCAATGTAACCTATGATTAGGCAGCTCTCATGGAAGCTAAGTAGAGTATTGGATGAGAATTCAGTTCAACAAAACCAAGTTGATTGATGGTATAGACCAAAGGTAGGCAACCATCATCACTCCATATGTTGTGGACTACCATAATACTTTTATAGCCATAATGTTGGTAAAGTATCAAGGGTGATAGAGTCCTCAACATCTGGAGAATTTGCACCCACCTACCTAGTGCCACCTGGAAATTAAGATCACTTGGGGATTATTAAAGTGAAAAGCATGTCAACAAATAGTTTTACATATGTGCTACAGACCCGGGATAGTCAACCTTCAGCACTCCAGAGGTTATGGATTACATCACCCATAATGCTTCTGCAACCATATTGCTGACAAAGCATCAGTGGAGATGTAGTCCATAATATCTGAAATACAGAAGGTTGTCTACCATGCCATAGACCTTCTGATATGCAAAAAGCATAAGATACTTCAATATTGTATTGATGGTAGTACATTTGCCCTAGGTATGACTACATTTGGAGGTACCAGCTCAGCATAATGCTTGGGGTCTGAATACAATCCATAGTTGTAATTATCTGCATCCCCTCCACCCCCCATTGCTGTATTATGATATACTTTTCCTAAGAAGTAAAAACATATGCACTTTTTAACATAAATAAATTGAGGTAGCGTTGGTGAAGAATTTAAACAGCAATCTTTTTCTAGATTAATTGATTATTATTTTTTTCTATGCAACCTATTTCTAGCTTCCTGTCTGTATTTGAAAAAGGTACAGCACATTTTACTAAATAACCAGCGAACATTGACTGACATTAATATTATTTTCCTTGACTCTTCATCTTGGAGGTAATAGAAACCAGTTTGATATGGCATTTGTCATATACAGGCAGGCAGCTGCTGTATTAACATTTTTGTATAGAGTAAGATTACATCTCATATTCTTGGTAGCGATACACAATCCCTTGGGAAGCCTCCACTATGCAAAGAAATGACAATTTGGGTTAATAATGGATTAAATGCTGTACTTTGCATTCAGCCTCTGAAATTTAGTACCATATGGTTTAGTATTCCCCTGTTTATTGCAATTACAGAATCAGGATTTTCTGTTTGAATGTACGGAACAAGTGGCCATTGAGTGTTTCAGACATCTTGTCTGTACATGTTCATTGCTGAGCAAAGAGTTTTGTATGCTATGTTTTGGTATATAGATGTGATTTATATTCGGAGAATTACATTATAGTCTTTGTTAAAGGTGCACTTTCAATTTACTCTGTATTGTCTCCTATTTTTCCTTCTTGAGATATCACATGCCTGGTTTTTGACCTATAGTGAATAAACAAGGATTTATTCAAGAGACGCAAAGCGATAATGTTCAGTGATTAATGGACATGCTGTTAGATATTTCAACAATTTGCCTTGTTAATTTGTATAGTTCAAGAAAGGCTTAATACTTTATCATGCTATCAAGGCACACTAAATTAATTTGTTCGTTGCCCCAATCCTACATTTATCAGGAACAATAAGTGTCAGAAAGACTAAACTACAATGTTATTTCTTCATTATGCACACTTTGTCTCTGTCTGATGCAGATAATCCAACAATTTTAATGGAATCCACTGAATCTATTGGAAAGTTTTCAATATAGAAACTGGAGCTTTTCCAGAACCTATGTTATTGTGATGTGTTGTGTGCTGGAGCTCTAAAAAGCAATACATGATTGGAGAGAGTGTTGGAGTTGTGTAGAGGTGAACTATCAGAACATCAGATATAATAATCAGGAAGGCCGTGTCAGGAGAGTGAGTCAATATCTTAAGTCAATATAGATAGTGGCTATTGGCAGAGGTTTAACATGAATTTATGATCAAGATACTCAAGCATCAAGGCATCAAAGTCTATAAGTCAATGGGTGCTTCCCCTTGTATTTTTGTAAAATAATTTTGAAGCAATTTTACAAAATTGTGTATATCCCGGTAGATAATTAAAATATCTCCCTTCTTGATCCTGTACCTCCTCATTTTGCTGAGGGAGTGTTTTGGTCTGCACCAATATCAGGAAAAGACCACGTTAAGTCCTGTGGCAACCGTGGAATGACTTCATGGCCCAATAAAGGATGCTTGCCAATCCTGCCTTCCCTTTTTGTGGGACAGGGGACCTAGCAGTTCGGCGGACCTCCACCCACCTTCCCGCATACCCCCTCCTCTCCTCTTTCCAACCTCTCCCCATCACTCCTATTTCTTTTTTTCTTTTTCATCTTTCTTTCTTCCACTCTCCTTTCTTCTCTTTGAATTCTTCAAACTATTCAATATAACAAAATACATGAGCCAGGCAGCATTCAAATCACTTAACCCAACAAGGTCTAGCAACTGAGAGAAGTACTCTGCTGCAAACACAACAAAATGCGCAGGGCTAATGCCACCTTTATAACAACTTGGTACAGAACCTAGTCAGATTAACCAATATCTCATCTGTATTAAACTCGATATTTATGATATGGTTTATACGCTCCTGTCTTGCGTAAACTGATATTTCTGTGTCTTTACAACCGTACTGTTACACTTGGACATTTTTATTCATGTAGACCAATGACAAGCTGTAATATATCTCTGCCTGTGCTCCTAAATAAATAAAAAAAATATATTTAAAAATGTGGTGTGTACCTGATATTGGCATTGAGAAAAAAACTCACTCACAAAAGATTAAAAGGTCTTCCTTCTCGATACTGTGCCCTCTCACTTTGCTGAGGGAGCGTTGTGGTCTGTACCAATATCAGAAAAAAAACACTTTAAGTCCTGAAGGGCTCTGTAGCCTGCATCCTGATTCATTGACTGAGTACCAGAACCATGCAGGCTCACTTAAAGTGGTCTGTACCTGATATTGGTGTTGAGGAAGGAATTGACCCACTTGATCAATAGGGATCGAGCTGAACCTCGACTGGACCACCAGGGTAGGCAAGCAGAAGGGGATGCAAAACATGCACACATATCACTCACACTCACCTACTTATTCACACACAATTACACAATTCAGCCACCACACACAACACTCAAACAGCACACACAGACATAGTTAGCCTCCCATCCATATGGCTCTTACCCTCCTCCACACAATACTCACTGCACACAATCTTACACAACACTCAGTCAAAACACACATCACTCACACAAACAGAGCCCAGGATTCTATAAAGGGGGACCCAGTCTGGCACCCTAGGGTCCTGGGAAACCTTGATCCGGGGCTGTCACCATAATCACTACAATGAATGACCCTTTGAAGAAAACCGTGCTTGACCATTATTGTTACTTAGAAGAAAATGAGACCACAATCTTATAAGTAATTAAAAAGGATTCTATGTAATTCTAGAGAGTAGAAAAAAAAAACTTTTCTTGCCATTGTAAATAAATAAAAGGAGCATATTAGTGTTAAGATGACAAATGTGTATTCCTAGTGTTATATTACCTAGTCACTGTTTAGCTGACCACCATTAGTGCTAAAAAGGTGAGTCTCCTGGGTAACTTCCACCTCTTTGGCTGAGATCATTGAGATCAATGATCTCAGCCAATCCAATGCTTCGGAGGCTAGAATGCAAATATACTCTACTATTTCACAGAGGCGCTTCTGGTGACTGTCAGTGTGAAAGCCACTAAAGGTGGGTTAACACTTCAAAGAAACAATGAAAACTTTGACAACCTCTATTTATCCTCTAATTATCTATTAAATTTTTTTGAAAAAATTATTCACAAAATATATTTAACTTGCTCTGAGTGTTCATTTTGCCTTTTATTCTCTTTTCACTGCCCTAAGATTTGCAACTGCATAATTATTTTCACTCTTAAACTGACAAACATATCTGCTAAAAAAAAAAAAAGAATTTGTTTACATATGCTTAAATAATGGCTTAGTTAAATATGTACAAAACATGAGAATTTTCTGAATTAGTGTATTGATTATCATTGACTATTGCACAATTCACCAATACTGGACCTGATATGCTGGTTTAACTGTGCCGTTACAGGTAGTCCTCTAAACAGTTTGTTCATGCAATTCATCCATATGACTTTTGTTCTCTGTTTTTTTGGAGCAGAAGGAAGAAATGTATCAAGTTTGTGTTTTTGGGTGTCAAAGGAAAAAACTGTGAATTTAAAGGCATTTAATCCTTTATTTTATATTTAAAAGAAGAAAAACTACCACAACAAGAGGACATAGTCTTAAATTAAAGGGACAACGGTTTAAAAATAATATCAGGAAGTATTACTTTACTGAGAGGGTAGTGGATGCATGGAATAGCCTTCCAGCTGAAGTGGTAGAGGTTAACACAGTAAGGGAGTTTAAGCATGTGTGGGATAGGCATAAGGCTATCCTAACTATAAGATAAGGCTTGGGACTAATGAAAGCATTTAGAAAATTGGGCAGACTAGATGGGCCGAATGGTTCTTATCTGCCGTCACATTCTAAGTTTCTATGTTTCTTAGGCATGTGTCCAATGTCATATCTGACATCATATATTAAAACACAATAAAATCGATATGTAAGAATAACAGAAGTACAAGCTTTAACTCTAATTGTCGGTATACATTTTATATCTACAACAAATACAAATTCTGTAGTATTGTAATTATTCATTAGGTCTCAAAAAACTGAAAAAAAAATAATACGCTCTGAGAGTCATTTCTTGAACCAGGAATTGCACATATTTGAGCAAAATAAATGAGCTGAAAAAAAATAGTAACTATGTCCAATTTTAGACAAAAAAAATTACAATTCCCTCAACAAAACTTGGAATATGGAAGAATATGTTTCTTGCATCATTGAGGAGCAAAAATGCAACATCTTGTAAGATATGTAAGTCCCTAAGTGATTTGAAATATTCACAATTCACAAGTCTGAATTGTGGGTAATTAAAGTATAAATTAAAAAATTTAAAATTTAAATTCTCCAACTCTGCTAGTCACAATTTTATCATTTTAGCCTTAATATGTTACAATTCAGAGTTTAATGACTAGATTCCATTGTATTCCGAATTTATACATAACTGGGAAAAAAATAAAATTTTATGCCACAGAAACTGAAAATCCTGTGAATTATTTTCTCTCTATAATTACTTTTTTCAATATAGATTTAAGAAGTGCTTGCTGGAAGATATGTATTCAGCTCCCCCAATAGTTTGTACATATAAACAGACGTCAAAAATGTGTTACATGTATTTAAATGATATTGTAATACATATGTAAGGTGTTACATACATTGTCTGCCATGACTGTGAGAGTTTGCACTACCACTTGACATTGTACTTTTGTTTGCAGAGAATTTTCTATTGGTCAGGCTACCGCACTAGATCGCCTTTTAATCTGACAATACAGAAATGTGAGTCTAAGAAATATATCAACGCAGGATAATACATGTGATTCCGACTTTAGCCACTTGGTGGCAAGCTACAACCTTTTATTTCCACAAATGTTAATTTTTGTAACTTCTCTAACAAATGAGCTCTTTTTGTTATCTTCAAATAAATTAATTTTCATAATTTACAAATATCTTCATGTATGTTAAATTCCATTACATTTTTCCTCTAAAATAATAATAATAATAATAATATTAATAATACCATCAGCTCTATATAGCTGTTTTTATCAAGCACTATCTGTGCACACTGCACTTCCATTTTTACTTAAATGTACACTGTAAGCACCAAAACAACTTTAGTTTGATGAAGTGGTGTTGGTGTATGATCATGCCTCACAGTCTCATGGCTCAATTCTCTGCCACTTAGGAGTAAAATCACTTTGTTTATGCAGCCCTGGCCACACCTGCCCTTGCCGTGACTCTTACAGCCTAAATCTTTTAACTTCTCTTATTGCGTAGTGTGTTTAGTTTAGAATTTCTTACCTACTGCACTAATTATTGTATACGATTACAATCTAAAACTAACAAAAAATGTAATCTTATACATTTGCTTGGAAGACAAGTGGAGTCTTCTTACAATCTATAGTCCTATGCAATTTTCACAATTACATATCCACTGTTGGTGTTTATTTTGTTATATAGTGTTTGTTTTATTTGCATTTGATTTGCTGATTATTGTCAACTAGAGCCTACAGAAGCCTTGTGTGCGAATAAAGGTCAATTAACAGAGCAGGAGATAACCACTTGTAAAGTAAACACACTGTGCGTAAGCTCTGGTTTAAAATTAAACCATTCTTTCTATGTAGACCATGGGTCGTCAACCTGGACCCTACCGCCCACTAGTGGGAGTTTCAGGATTCCAGGTGGGCGGTAGGGATTTTCTAATTTTGAGAGATTGGGTGGGTGCGAGTCGGCGGTACCCCTCCGACCGGATATGGCCATCACCACTTGCGGCCCCGGCCCGCCTGAGGGGTCCATCGGGTGGCCCATGCTGTCAGGGTCACCCGATGGATGTGGATTGTGAGGGGGCCCAGTCAGCGCTGGGCACTTTAACAGCGCGACCGGGCCCCCTGTGATTACATCACAGAGCTGGGAGGAAGTGACTGCGGGTCACTCCTCCCAGCTAACACACAGACCGCGCGGGAGGAAGGAGGAACTCTGACTCCCATCCACCTGAGCCACCACTGGACCCAAGGGAAAGTCACCCTCCTGCACCTAAAAGGTAGGAAACAGGAGGGTGACTAAAATATTTTGTGTGTGTTTGTGTATGTGTCTTTGTATGTATGTCTTGTGTGTGTCTGTATGTGTGTGTATGTATGCGTGTCTTATGTATGTGTTTTAGTATGTATGTGTGTGTCTTTGTATGTGTCTTGTGTGTGTGTGTGTCTGTCTGTCATATGGCCATATGGTGGAACTAAATCCCCATATTTATTCTCAGATAGGCATTTTAGTAGCCTTCTTTGTATTATATTTTTTTTGTAGTCTGAGTGCGCTGCAACTATTTATTCTCTTATGTATGAAGTTTGGTCACTGCGGCAGCACCTTTCATGCAAAATGCAGGTCCCGGGAGTGCCCCCTATCCTTTTTCTGTACATTATATTTGGAATCCAGACCAGTTTCCTTAGGGGTTAAGCACCCCGCTCAGGCCCCCCCAGCTTCAGAGGCTCCTTTAGAGGTGGCCACAGGTGTGTATATATAGGAGGAGTTTCTCAATAGTCAAGTCACTTTTATTATTTTCTCTAGTTAGCACAGATATCATCTGCAATAGTGAGTATACTCATTTTAGCACTAACACATTATTTGTTTAGTTTTAACACTGTTTTTAATTGCTTTCATCACTTATTTTTGTATACTCACTATGCTCTTATCAGGATTTAATTTAACACTTGTTATTTTTAGCGTAGGACCCACCAATATTGGGGTACTTTGAAAGTAGTGGTGGGCTTATCAATATATGGCCATATGGTGGAACTAAATCCCCATATTTATTCTCAGATAGGCATTTTAGTAGCCTTCTTTGTATTATATTTTTTTGTAGTCTGAGTGCGCTGCAACTATTTATTCTCTTATGTATGAAGTTTGGTCACTGCGGCAGCACCTTTCATGCAAAATGCAGGTCCCGGGAGTGACCCCTATCCTTTTTCTGTGTGTTTGTCTGTCTGTATGTGTGTGTGTGTGTGTGTGTGTATATATGTGTGTATGTATTTGTGTCTTGTCTTTGTATGTATGTGTTGTGTGTGTGTGTATGTGTCTTTGTATGTATGTGTGTCTTGTGTCTGTCTGTATGTGTGTATGTGTCTTTGTATGTATGTGTGTCTTGTGTCTGTCTGTATGTGTGTATGTGTCTTTGTATGTATTTCTTATGTGTGTGCCTTTGTATGTGTATGTCTGTAGGCATGTCTGTGTGTGTGTCTGTATGTATGTGTGCCTGTCTGTTTGTATGTATGTGTGTGTGTGTGTCTGTATGTGTGTGTGTCTATGTGTCTGTATGTATGTGTGTGCCTGTCTGTCTGTATGTATGTGTGTCTTATGTGTGTGTGTGTATGTATGTATGTATGTGTGCCTGTCTGTTATAGTGGGCTATAGTAAGTAATAGTAAGTGGGATACCTAGCTCAGCCTTCCTACTGGGCATTGCCATAAGGAAGGTTAAAAAAATGTAAAAAAAGGGGGGGGAAAGGCGGGAGGGGAATTGAGGAGTGAGAGAAGGGGAGCTGATGCACAGATGAGAAATCATATTATGCGCAAACAGAGAAGTCGTCTGAATATCACCGAAAGAGGAGACCTTCGTTTGTTCCTTATGAAAATCGAACCAGATATCAAATATTTAGTCTTGCAGCATCAACCTCAAGGATCTCATTAATCACTAGTAAAGGTAATTTCAATTTACTTTATTGTTTTCTCATTAAACATTATAAAGTTAAAAATATTAACACAAGTAGAAATAAAAAGATAAATGTACGTACATTTATTTTTTTTAAAAACACCCTCCTTTCTAAAAAATATTCCGCACTTGCGCGAAAACTGGTGGGCAGTAAGGAAATTTTTTCAACTAAAAGATGCATTAGTGGGCGGTAGGTACCACTGATGTAGGCTATGTGAGTCTCAGCCATGGAAGGTGTGACTAATGTTATATGAAGTTACTTAATATCCCCATTCTGTAATTGTAAAGTGCCAACATATTCCACAGCATGCTTTACAATTATAGAACGGAGTGGAGAAGGCCCTGCTCAAACTATAAGGATTGCTTGCAATCTATAAGGATTTGAAGTAGGCAGATATATATTGCTATGTGTCTTGCCCAAGGAGAATCCAGACAATTTTTTACAATAAACATACAATTTGCCTCTGCAATATATTAAGCAGAATTTGGTTTGGTCACAAACCCATCCAGATGAGTTCATGTGTTTAGAAGGCTGTGTAGAACAATTTAAAAAAGAACAACATTTCATGATAATTGGTGATGCAGAAGTTGAAGTAGGAAAGTGCACACAGGGTTGGCCATAGGCTGTTAGGTGCTCTGTGCGAAAAATCTTCACACGACCTTCCTGGTCATACCCAGACATCCACATATAATTGTGTGCATAGGAGTGTAGTGTTTGTAGTGGCAGCTTTATTAAATAACTAATTATTGTAAAAAAAAAAAAAAACTAATATTCATTCCCCCTTCCCTGCTGTTACCTTGCAGGGATGGGGCATGCTGACCTCTGGTAGTCCAGTATGTTGGTAATCTGGTCTGTGCCTCTGCATCCGTGTGTGATAATTGTTATGGGTTATGGGTGTATTGCCTGTGTGTGACATGTGTGTGTTGACTGTGAGAGATATTTGTGATGGGTATTTAATTCAGATTTTAGAAAAGTGCATGTAGACTTATGTGTGAATGCAGGTATGTATTTTTGCAATGTCACATGCACAGGGTGGCCAGGTCCACCATGTTTTCTGGAACACATATCATATATACATATTGATGGGCAGCACATGAAAAGGGTATCCCTGTAATATGTAGAATTCACAAGAAGGTGTATAAGGTTAAGCAATTAGTTAATGAAGAATCCTGCAGAATATGCATTATACATACTGCAGAACAACCATTTTCATGCATTTTTATAAATATGACAAAATTATATATGTCCCTGTAAACATGGTGGATCTGGTCACCATGCACACAGTCCCACAGTCAGATACACAGTCAAATGCACACATTTACTGTGAAATACCGTCAATTGCATACACAATTAGAAGCAGTCACAATCACATAGTCGCAGGTAGAAAGTCACACACAAGGTCACGCACAGTCATTGACAGAGAGTCAGACACACACACACATAGTAAAGACAAAAGGGAATTGGAGGCATCTGGAACATGCACTTTGAAGGAACGGTGCTGCCATAATGACCAAAATGTATACATTATACACATTAAAAGGACTCTCCAGTGCCAGGAAAATAAACAGTTTTCCTGGCATTGCAGGTCCCCTCTCCCTCCCACCCCCCATCCCGAGTTGCTGAAGGGGTAAAACCCCTTCAGTAACTTACCTATATCCAGCGCCAATGTCCTTCGGTGCTGGGTCAGGGTCTGCCCACGGTCCTCCCCCGCCGACGTCATCCGGCGGGGGAGACCTATTGAGCATGCGACCTCCCCACAGGAAAGTATTGAATAATACTTTCAATGCTTTCCTATGGGGATTTCAGCAATGCTGGAAGTCCTCACATAGCGTGAGGACGTCCAGCGACGTTATAGCACACTTTTTGTGTTCTATGAACACGGAAGTGTCCTCTAGTGGATGTCTAGTAGACAGCCACTAGAGAAGGACTTAACCCTTCATGGTAAATATTGCAGTTTATGAAAACTGCAATAATTACACTTATAGGGTTAAGGGTAGCGGAAGTTGTCACCCAGACCACTCCAATGGGCAGAAGTGGTCTGGGTGCCTGTAGTGTCCCTTTAAGAAACAGAGCACACACGCACACAAAAAAGGTTTTTTTTTTTCATTTTACTAGGCTACTTAAAATCATCTATATCAGCAGAAAAATATGGGGATTCAGTTCCACCATATGGCCATATTGTGTCAAGCGCACCACTACTTTACAGTACCCCAGTATCAGGGAATCCTACACTAATTCTAAAGTGGGAGACAAATTAAATAGTGCTATTTAGCTCCTCCCCTATCCCCTGATTTGTGGATAGTTTTGAAGCTCTGCCTTTCATTGCCGGCCCCTGTGTGTGCAGGCTATGTCTGCCATCCAGCAGCCCTGCTATCTGGTCGTCCTGCGCGGCTGCAAAGCCGTCCTAAGGTGGGCTCTGAGTGCAAGAATATTCAGCACACTTCCATCATTCTCCCATTGAGGTTTTTAAACAAGTTATAAATCAAGCATAACTGTTTCCAAAAACGTACCACAAAATAGACTACACAGGACGTCTGCTAAGTTGCTCTTATTCTAAATCATAGGATGAGGAATTGATTGATAATTTTGAAAGTTTAAACCTTGAATTTAAACACAATTGTTGATCTCAGCCATGGAGGCATAGCTGAATGCCAGAGACCATGGCTGTGTGGGAGTAAAGGACCAAGTAAACTCACCTTTTTAATCCTGGCAGCGGGAGCTTGTTCACCTACAGGGAACTATAGCATTAGGAATGCATATTTGCATAACTAACACTATTGTGTTCCTTTATAGCTTGTATGCATTTTGATTGCTAGTGTTTGTTTTATAATCTTGTCACAGCTACTCTTTTATTGATTGTTTTATTTTGATAGGTTTGCAAGTGTCACATATCAAGTTTAGCTGCTGATCATCAACGTGTCATTTGTGACATTGTTAGGTGCCTTAGTGTGTATGTAGTCAGGCACTGGTTCATTTTGTTATTAAGATGTTACAGAGTGTTCATTTAAAACGGGTTGAAGGTTAAGTGATGTCACAACCTTTGTAGGTGAGAAAATTTAGTTAACATTTTCACAGTGAGTTATTTTCTAAAGCTTGACTTTTCTGCTTTGCTTTGTTTTACAACTATGAAGATCCCACAAATCTGTTTTCAGTTTATATAATTTTAAATTATTCAGTTGTTCTTTATTTTTATAGAGATTTTATAATGATCTGTGATTTCTTTGATATTGAAATATGTTTTCAATAACCTTTATAAAATGGGTTAGTGAAAGAAAACACCTGAGGAAATAAATTTTTACTTGGATGGCAAAGGGCACAGAATAATTTGCATAAAATGATTGATCTGCCGCAGTAGAGTCATATTAACCAAGAGATTTCAATTTTCCTCATATCAGTTTAAAATTGTCTGGTAATTGACTTATTAAATGGCATCTCCCTGGCTGCCACATTCTGATGAGTTAAAGACATGCAAATTATGAAATGTGTCATATTACTTTAACCCTGTACAATGCACGGCAAAGTGCACACTTTGTCATGCAAATTTATTAACTATTTAGTGGGGAATGTATCAAAGCTTTCCGTTCTAAAAAGTAATGTAAATATATAAAAGAGGATGTGTCTGCAGGTTCTACTGGTGATTGCCCCACTTTTATTAATTTAGGCCACTTTAAAACACAGGAGTTTGATAAATATCCCCTACAAAGTAATATAGACTGCCTACTGCCCTTTCTATTTTTCTCAAACCTCTTGCTCAGACATTATCGGGTCCATTAACCACTTCTATCTAATCACCTTTTTTACATGCCTCAAGGTTTTGCTAGCTTCAATGTTCACAGATCCCATAATACTATCTATTGCTAGATATTCCACATTTACATGTTTTGCTATGCTCAATATACTCTGAATCACCGTTTCCACTTTGGCGTGCGCATATGCGCATGCACACACCTTTTTGAGGGAGCGTACACAGGTTTTCATTCCTCTTTGGAAAATATTTCTTTACATTTTTATTTACATTTTTCATTAATTGTTTTGAGAGTCACCACTGGAGCTGCTACATCTTTATAGATGGGGTGGTGTCACTGAATCCAAGAAATTCTTGCCTGTAGTGAATGACACAGGGCGGCAAGAGAGAGGTGACATGTTTCCAATTCCACTCTGCTCCCTTGTGCACCCTCTTTAATAATGCCGGGAGTCAGAATATTATGTCTCTGGCTCCGCCATCAATGCAGAGGGTGCATGAGGGAGAAGAGAGGAAATTGTAGATCTATTCACCATTGCACCCCATTGAGAAGATCCTCAATGGACCCCAGAGAAAAGATCCCCACTGGACCCCAGGGAGAAGATCCCCACTGGCCCACCAGCAAAAATATCCCCACTAGACCCCAGAGGGGAGAGGACCCACATCAGCTCTCCTAAAGGTAGGAAGGCTAGATGGGCCTAAAAAATTAAATAAAACCACAAGAAATAAAATTAACATGTGTGTGTGCAAGAATATGTAAGTGTGTGTGTGTCTGTCAGTGAGTGTGTGTGTCTGTTAATGAGTAAGTCTGTCAGTGAGTGTGTGCCTGCCAGTTAGTGTGTCTGTTAGTGTGTGTGTGTCTGTCAGTGAGTGTTTCAAATCAATGAGATTGTGTGTCTGTCACTGACAGTGTGTTTCAGTGTGTCTGCCAGTGTGTGTATTTTAAATCAATGAGATTGTGTGTCTGACATTGAGAGTGTGCATCTGTGTGTTTAAGAAGTATCCATGTGTATGTCACCATTTATTAGGCAAAGAGCTAATTTAGCTAATTCAATGGTGACATAACATCATTCACGCCTAACACACATAATTTTGTGAGCTGAATTTGTTTTATGTGTTAATAGCTTTTATTGTGTATATCTCACCATTTATTGTACTGCATTCACGGTTTCTTTGCATGCCTTGCATGCCTACATGCTTGCCCAAACACAGTCAACAAACTATCTTATCTTTTGGCTGAATCAAAGGTCAGTTTGTTTTACAAATTAAATTGCTATTTACTGTGGTGAAGGTGAGGCTGAAGCTTTGTGGGGTGGCATATTATATAGGCAACAAGTTGGAAAGATTTGCATGAAGAATTTAAATTGTGTGTACCTTGGTCTGCGCAGTTGCCCCCTTTTGCTTTCTGTGGACTGTCTGACAGACTAAAATGGGCATTAGCAGAGAAGCTTGTTTGTCTAAATGGCTGACATTACATTGATGATGCTGTGTTACTACTAATACTACAATATCACATAGTAATACTGTAATGTAGTGTTAGAAACCATGAGAGAGAGGCTGCGCTGTACCAAAATTATTGAGAAACTATTTCAGGTTTACATTCGCACAGACATTCAATGCACAAACATGGATCTGGAAAACATTTTGCACAAGAGAAAATTTCTACATGCATCAACTAACAAAAATTAGAGAGAATATTGCTCTGAATTACATAAAAAGGCAGAAAAACCAATGGGTTCTTAAAGTGATTTCCAATTGTGCAGCAATAAATCCTTCTTCAGAGTTACAATCTGATTTCTACCTGGATCACCAATGTGTTAATATCCTGCATGTATGCTTGAACGGCTTATTTGTAAAAAGAAAAAAAAATCATTAATCCAATAAAACATAATTTCTAAGCAAAGACTGCCACATATGTATTGCTCTAAAAGTAAAGAAATCTTAGGATTGAGATAGGTGTCTTTGTTTTAGGATACTTAAAGAAACACTTTAGGATTAGAAACACAAATATGCATTCCAGAACCTATAGTGTTAAAAACACTATCTAGCCCCCCCGGCCTCTTTTCCCTCCTAAATATAGTGAAATCTTACCTTTATTCCAGTCTGCCGGCACTGGCTCTGGCCCCAATCTGCCTAATTGTTCAATAGGAAAGCATTGGATTGGTAGAGATCATCAATTCTGATCATCTCAGCCAAGGAGGTCGGCCGGGAGGGGAGACAAAGCTCCTCATCAAGATGCATTGTATCAATGCATCTGTATATGGAAAGTTCAGCATCCCCATGCAGAGCATGGAGACGTTAAACATCAGTGCACACTGTGCAGCAATGCCCCAGGAAGCACCTTCAGTGGACATTTGGGGAGTGTTTCTCTGAAAAGTGTTTACTGCAAAAAGCCAGAAGGGAATGATTCTACTTACCAGAACAAATACAGTAAGCTTTCGCTGTTCTGGTGCCTAGATTGTCCCTTGAAGCTAATTCCCTAATAAGAGGGACCAGATGTCCCTGTAAATACAGGGATATTTTTAAACAAGTCTTCCACTTTTGACAAAATGTCATTTTTTACAGTTTCCAAAATATAATTCTTTAAAACAGGTAACCACAATTGGACCTTATACTCATGTTGGATGAGTATCAACTGACATTGATTAAGGAACTGTAAACTCCACATTATCAATACTACTAGCTATATGGTGCTTTCCTTTCCCTGATGGTCTGACAAGTAGCCAGGGGACCCTGAGATTGTTTGCAACATAATTACTACATCCAGCTGCAGAAATTATGCTTTTTAGTGAGAACTTTTAAGGAAGTACACTTTCAAAGCAATGTAAGTGATCTTCTGTATAGAGGTCTATTTTTTGTTAGTTATTGGAAACATATTCACACAACTCTTTTGAAGCTGCATTGTGTGCATAAGCATGTTAAAATTAATATTCACATTAGGAAGTAGAAATTATTTTACAAGCATATAGCATTGACCTGTTCACTAAATAAATACAAAAATACATTTCCATTACCAAGACGCAAAAGAGACAAATATATTGCTTTCGTGGTATGTTCTTGAAAATATTTCTGCATTATAAAGACATTTCAAATAAATCAATAAACTACTATTCTTCAGTAAGCTATTACTGTTAATTTTTTAAGCTACAAACTGCAAAGATAATCCTGGTAATAGAAAAAAAAAACATATCAGTAAGCTATCACAGTTCAGAGAACAGTGATATTGCATGCTATAATTTATATGATGATTTTTCACATCATTGGAAGCTGGTTCATAAAGGCAGGTAGGATAGCAGTTTTTGTTAAATTAAAATAATCAAATCTATTGCTATGGAAAGACTAGCGATAAGCATGTGCTGAAAAAAAAATGTTAAATCTGTCTTTAGTTAGCATTAGTTCTCTAGTTTATTTCCTTTTTGTTACTCATGGCTAGAGATGCTGCTGAAAGTTTAACCAACAGGGAAAGGCTAAAAACAATTTGAATTTGGTAATCTGTTCATTAATAGAACTGTACAAAGCACAAGAGGTCACTTCTTTAGACTTGAAGAGAGGAGTTTTCACCTATATCATATTGAAGAACATAAGAGAACAATAAACTAGTTGTTCTGTTAGATTTTGTACAGATTTTTAAACAATGTCTGAATGCTTTTTTTTTTTAATAAAAACAGAATATTAAAGGATTTAACAGTTAATATGTGGGTAACAGCTTATTGGTCCAAGAAGAAATCTGACTTCCATTTTGAGTAAAGAAGGAGTATTTTTTTCATTTGTGGAGAAATTAGAACTTAATTTTAGAATTTTAACTTAAGCGTTGTCATATTCACTGACGGTAGTCACCTGTCCCAAGGCATCCACAACACCCTGGAGGTCAGTCTGCAGCAGTTATAGTGCCTGTGGCTGCTGCACCCCAGTCTTCATACTCTGAACCTCGATTCACAGCCAGGAAACTCAGTGTGATTGCTCCAGCATTCCAAGACGGCAGCCGCTGCATGAGGAGACTGGTCTGCAGGTCAGAGGTTGAAGAATGTGTTACACAAAAGAAAAAAAAAAGGATAAGCACTCTCTATCTAAACAACACTCAATAAAAAATAGATAAATGGGTGAAGAAAGTGTGGCTAAGGGGCGGAGTCCCACACTCGGTCACATTGACCTCAGGTAACCCCTCCTACAGGTGAGACCAGGTTATGTGATTGAGCCACTCCTTTATAATAAGAGCACACCTTTCAGTCAGTGTTTGCTCTTTTGTTGCCTGCCTCAGAACTTCTAGCGTTTGTTTACCGGTATTTCCTGTCCTTGATGGTTTCCTGACTTTGCTTGCTCTCTGGATTTTAATGATCACTGACCTCTGGACCGTCGGACTCTGATTTCTGCCTAACCCTTCTTTGAATACCTTTGCCTTTTAATTTTTCTGTTATTTTACTAAATTTCAGTGCCATAGCTGAACCAACAGAATCCTGTTCTCAACCTCAGGATCGTGCTTGTAAGGGAGAGCTTTTACTGCCCCTGAGTTCCAGGACTGAACACGCCCCCAGTGGTTTGTTACAAGCGTTTTGCCTTCTTTTGGATCCGCCTTAGTAATACAGATATGTGACAAGCCGTACTCAAGTCTTTTAGCTTTTATTAATATGGAATTATGTATTTTATTATTTCAGGATTATGGGGCTTTAAAAAATGCCCAATTTTCTGGATATAGACCTTTTTGTCATGCATAGTCTACTCTAAAATGATTTCTGATGACACTCATTGGTATTGCACTGAACTGTCCATTCTTGGATAAACTAAAATTGTCATTGACATTGGGTTACAGCATCAGGAGGTGTAATCTGAACCTTTTAAAGGTGTTTCCTGCATATGTATTGGTTTATAGTGTTAGACAAGGCATGACTTCTCTTTGGCTGACATGTTCAAAACTCAATTTACGTAAAAGACATAGCAGACACTAACAAGCAAATATTTTGCAAAGTGGTGACTGTTGCCAGTCTGACAATACCAGAATTGTCAAGGGCTTAACCCTCCATAAATTAAAGGGACACTATAGTCACCTGAACAACTTCAGCTTAGTGAGGTTGTTCAGGTGAGAATTATAGCTCCCAATACAGTGTTTACATTGAAAGCTAGGAATACCTCCAGTTGCAGTCACTCAGTGAACCAGAGGGACCTCTGAGTTGATGGAGGCATAATATGCCTCCATCCACTCAGATCTGCTGTCAGCAGAGCACATGGCAGCACTGTGCACAGCATCCTGTAATTCAGTATCTCCTCCCTCTGCATGTAGACACTGAACTTTCCTCATAGAGATTCATTGATTCAATTCATCTCTATGAGGAGATGCTGATTGGCCAGTGCTGTGTTTGAATTATGCTGGCTCTGCCTCCTTGTCAGTCTCAGCCAATCCTATGGGGAAGCACTGTGATGGATCAGGCTATCACATGTCAGCAGACTGCTTGTTTTTCCTGAGTCTAACAGCATGCAGATTTACAGCTTCTGGCTTGAATACAGTAAGATTTTTACTATATTTATGGAGGCATGAGGGGCCCAGGGGGGCTAGATGGTGGTGTTAACACTATAGGGTCAGGAATACCTATAGTTGCACTGGTGACTATAGTGTCCCTTTAACTAAACTGAAGACTAGGGAGTAATAAATACCACATCAAATGGTATTTCACATCTGGTAACAATAATGTAAGAATCTCCTGTTGTAGCAAAATAGTAATGGATACAATGTAGCAAAAACCTCTAGTCAGTGCAGATCTAAATGATCCTACTCTATATGTTGCATTATAAGGCAGAAGGTGCCTTAAAACAAAAGATCTCGGATAGACATCCAAAGTTTTAGTAACAGAAAAACCAATACAACATGTGCCAATACTACACTCCCCAATGAGGACTGAGCTTTATTATAACTGTGCCCACAGGGTTAGAGACATATAGAATGTACTCATAATGTATCACAAAACTAAACCAGCCACAAAATAATCTGGTCAGAGGACCTATGTACTAATCAAAATCTGAATATTCAAATAGTCCACCTAGACACAGAAGATGTAGAGTATCATAGCAATGTAGGTGTCAAATGTGTGTTTAAGCTAAAATAGATCAAATAGAGTCTATCACCTAAATATAGCCTAGCTAGTCAATCTCCTAAATGCTGATATGAAAGCTAAGGTAGATCAATCCTGAAGATTGTTCATCAAAGTTAAGGTAGAGTAAATAGAGTCTGCCACATCGGTTATACTTATCAAAGTAAGGTAGATGAAATGGAATTAGTCTCCTAAATGAAAATAAAATGTTGCTATACTAGGATTAGCAACTAACATGAAGTCATATTCATCTTTTAGAAATGAAATAGTGTTGTCTCCAGGATTGTAAAATGTCTGTCAGTTCTCTTATGTATGTATTAGTAGGATCAATAGGTATATTCATATAGGTATCTTTATCTGGAAGGATTATTTTAGTCATATCCAAGTTGAAGTCTGATTTTTGGCCAGAACCCCACATTCCCTTTCTTATCTGAGGCTTTAGTAACAATGGTATCAGTTTTGCTAAGTTTTCTAAGGTCTTTAGTCTCCTTGTAGGTGAGATTCTGATTAGGTCTAATCAAAATGTATTTTTCATCGACTTTGTCAATATCTGCATGGCATCTCCACTAGCAAATCAATGTGTATAAAATTCTGTGAAATGGAGTATGAATGCAGTCTTCTTTCTAAGTTCTCTAAATGAGATACATTTTCATTTGATTCTAAGAAGTCTACCAAGGTCTGGAGCAATGTTTAATTTGTTATTTCTAAACAGGGCCAGCGTGTCAATATGGTGGCACAAGCGGCCGCATTAGGGCGCACCGGCTCTGCAATATTCTAGTGACCGGCAGGAGGGAAACACACAGCGCTCCCCCTACCAGTTACTCAGTGTAACGTGGTCAAGCAGAGCAAAGCAGCAGGAGCTTCAGTTTCCTGTACCCAGCTGGACTGACAGGAAGTGCTCACTGAGAGATTTTTGTGGTGACATTTACCCACCCAGCCTTAATTTGTTGTTTGAATAGTTTGCTAAATTTATCAAACCATGAGGACACATTATGATCCAAAGTTTCAAAGTTTAGTTGTGTATCTGAAAACACTTTCTTTACACCAGAAATGAGCATCTTGGCTATTGGATAGGAATCCAGTCATTACCAAAAGGAAATAAAAATAAGAAGAGAAAAATAATCTGGCTGGATAATGTAGTTAAACCTGAGTGAACCTAAACACGTAAAAGAAATAACAGACACCCACAAGCAGCTATGCTGCAAAGTTAGCCAGTCTGACAATACTAGAATTGTCAAGGGTTTGACCTTCCATAAATTAACTAAACTAAAAACTAGACCATTTGATCTACCTTACATTGATAAGTATAAATAAGGTGACAGACTCTATTTTCTCTACCTTAGCATTGATGAGCAATCTGCAGGACACTCAATTTAATCTATTTTAGCTTTCACAGCAACATTTAGGAGATAAACCTTGTTGATTTACCTTAATATTGAGAAACTATATTTAGGCGATAGACTCTATTTGATCTACTTTAGAATTAACACACATTTGACACCTGCTTTGCCATGACAATGACAATCTATATATGCTATCTAGGTGGACTATTTGAATATACAGATTTTTATTAGTACACAACCCCCTTGACCAGATTATTTTGTGGCTGTTTTAGTTTTGTGATACATTATGAGTACACCCTATGTATCCCTAAACCTGTGGCCCAATTGTAATAAAGCCCTGTCCCCATTTGGGAGTGTAGTATTGGAACCTGTTGTATTGGTTTTTATGTTATTAAAACTATGGGTGTCTCTCTGGAACTTTTGTTTTAAGGCAAATTCTGCCATATAACTCAATATGTAGAGATGGTATTATTGAAGTCTGCACTGAGGTTGAGTTTTTTGCTACACTGTATCCATTACTATTTAGCTAAAATATAAGAGATTCTTACATAATTATTACCAGATGGGGAATACCCTTTGATGTGGTATATACTCTCTAGTCTTCTGTTTACCAAACTCAATATAGCCTTAGGTCTAAGTGGGGACTCCTTTTAAAAAGAACAACCAAAGAGTGGGGCTGAACATACAATAGCAATTTTATTTCGGGATTTCCTATTGAGTTTTCCTTATAACAAACTATGCATCTACTACAGAAAAATAAAAACAAAATATAAAAAATATATGATGAGAAAATAGGAGTAAATTTTTTTATAGAATTAAACAGAAGTAACATATAATTTTCTCAATGTACAAATGTGCCTTTAAATGCTTTTTACATATTTATATATTCAGATCATCCAAACCTCCGTTAAAAATTCAACAATAAGTATAATAAATGATACAAAAGAAGAGTATACAAAGGAAACAGTAGTGTTTTAGGATGCAAATTGCATAAACCATCTTCCCCATGCATCCTAGTTATCACAGAAGGTTGAAAACCAAGGTTAATGTTCCATTAACAGGAAATAGGTCAACATTGTAAAGTAAATAATTCTGTGATAAGCATCAGAGCCAATAATGTGTCAGAACTGTCACTATAGAAGAGGATTACCTGTCCGTGGTCCTGAATGGATAAAATACACACATAAAAAGAAATCCTTCTATATGAAAATAAATAGCATTTAACAACAATAAACATTACAGTATGTAATCATAATCACAAATATGGTCATCATGTGATTAATTAAAATCATAAATACACTCCTCCCCCAAAAAAAAAAAAAAATGAGGAGAAGCTATGCGATACTCGTTTATCACATAATTATTAATATTTAACTTTCTGTTCTCGCAACTGTCTGCAACTATCATTCAAGGATCATGCTTCCAATAAAAGGTGATTTTGAGGTTGAAGGTTTGTTTTTTCAAACCAATAAGACTATGCGTAGGTGATCTAGGGAATTGTTAAATCAATTTCCGCTGCGTGCAATGGTATTAGATGAAGGTCTAAAGTTTATGACTTACACATCGCTTATCAAAGTTTTCCTAAATATAAGCAGAATGATTCCATAAATTTTCTAGAAAATAACTGATTTCTAAAAAAAAATCTCATACAGATCAGAGCTACTTTTTCCAAAACACTTCTTCAAGAATCGCATTATCTTCTGCTGGCTTTTTTTCTGTGCACATAAAACCAGAAGAGATTTTACATGTAAACAGTACACATTTAAATACAATGTATTTACGGGTGGTCCATGTGCAACAAATTCATCAGTGAAGATGCTTTGCAGTTACTAGTTTAAGTAGGAACAAAATCCAAACTACTCATCTGGACATGATCCCAGAAGGAAAGACTGACAAACTACTCATCTGGACATAAACCTAGACATAAAGAGTGACGAAGAAGAAAAGACACAGCAAGAAACTGAATAAAAAATATAGAGCTATACATTAGACCAGAGCCAAATTAGCAATTAGGTGGCCCTGGAGCCCTTGGTCTGACTGTGAGGGGTTGTCCATGAGCTGGCAGGGTGATTGACAGTCAGTCATTAAAGGGATACTCCAGCACCCAAATACAACATAAATAAAACTCACTGTTTTGTAAACATACCCCAAACAAAAACTTTCATGCATTCAATTAAGCATTTTTTATTAAAGTTATATCTAAAAACAGCTTGCAAAAGCTGCAGTTCTCCTGTCTGTTGCTTTTGCAGGAAGAAGCTTGAGGAAGAAGCAGAATTTCAGGACCATATACACTGCCTGTTTATAGAATGTTTCTGTGTATAAATTGGCTAAGTACTTTAAGCTGTTCCTTAATCTGTATTTTGTATATATTTTGTTCTCTACATCAGCACCACTGCTGAGAAATGCATGTTCCAGGTGTGCCTTAATTCCTTATTTTTTTTCTAAATAATTCAGTACTAAAGTGCTGTACTCTGCAAAGTGACACTGATTATACAAGGGACAGTAGAATTGGTTGTGCTAGACTATCTAGATTGGGGTACTATCAATGAATAAATGAATCAATGAATGATGAATCCATGATTAAATGGATCTAGCAATAGAGTCCTGATTTGGGAACCCTTTTGTTGCATCTCAAGATTTCTTTTTCTCCGATGTCCTGGTTCTGAAAATTCGAGATAAAATACACCACAACACAGCAGGACAAACATGTCATAAAGCTTGTTATGTCGAATGACAAGTCAACCTGTTGCACAGCTACATGGCACCTCTGCTGTGCAATAGTCTACAATGTGTTTGCTCTCATGACCCTACTCTGGACCTTTTAACCTTCCATTTTGAGCTCATATCTTCACACAATTATTAATATTGATTATTATTTATAAAGCGCCAGCTTATTCCACAGTGCTTGACAATAAGATGGGAATTTACCAAATAAAACAATAACAGAATGTAACAGGAACAATAAGTAGTTGAGGACCCTGCTCAAACGAGCTTACAATCTAGAGGTGGTGGGGTATAAAAACACAATAGGAAGGGTATTGAGGGAGACATCAAATAGACATGGTGGGAAAGTAGCAGAACTGGAGGTAAGAGTGGAGTGTGGCCCTATAGGAGAGAGCAAGAGGAAGGTTTGAGAGATAGAAGTTACTCTTGGAGGCCATAAGCAATCCTGAAAAGATGGGTTTTGAGGGACTTCTTAAAGGATAGAAGACTAGGGGAGAGTTATGTCATGGCATCACAACCATTTAGCAAATGTAAACAAATCTAACTACTGCTTGTTCCTGAAAACCCTTTATGAAATCTGAAATATTTTAGTTAGATATGTCGATATCTGTTTGTTTCTAAAAAACAGCAATTTCTTGCAGGAACAGTTCCCATTTTTCTTCTGCTTCCATAGTGTATTTAGCTACAAATGGCAATAACATGATCAATTTGCCTTGTGTAATCTTGCAATGGGTGTTACCTTCGTTCACTCTCTAATTAAATAAGCCTCTTATGTATGCAAAAAATAATCCACTGAAGACATTTTCTGTATGTAGCTTGCTGCCAAAAGCCTAAAATTCAGCTCGTAATAAAATATTGCGCCAAACAGATGGAAAGATTGGAGCTGTGCCCAGAACGCAACATCATGTACCTGAATGAGATAGCCAGGCAGGAGGGATAAGTAAACAAAAATATATCTTTAGAAAAAGGCAAAAAAAAAAAAAAAGATAAAAAAGGCTTGACCTTTAGCTGGTAGACAGCCTTCATAATGAAGATAATCTGGGCTATTAAAGCCAGTGCAGAAAAATAAATGATTGTGTCGGAGTAGGAAGTCATTCTCTGCACAGTCCGTGAGAGCAAAATGAGTTATTGTATTAAAATTCATTGTGTGCCCTCGACTCTTGTTGCTACCTATCATAATAATCATTCCTCTGACATGGACGGTAACGAAAATAGAGAACGTGAATCCTATAATCTGTTGTAATGATCAAAGCAGAATTTCTAATTTTTTTGTCCTAGTTAGTTCCTTAGGTATTGACCTTGAATTTGTAAAACCAAATGGCAGTGCACTAATGAATGAGTGGACAATCTGGATGTGCATTAAAACTGTATTATCAGATCAATATTTAAATTTTTTTTTTTAGAAGTTAACCAGATGGCTCATGTCTTTAGAGAATGACTGTGTCAGACTTCATTTATTTTTTTGCCCATCCCATTTCCTTTTCATAAGAACGAGTGACAGTGCTAGCATCATATTGTATTATGGAAATACCTGAAAAACTACTTAAAATTCTGCTTGCCAAACAGAAACTCCAAACAAATAAATAAGATTTTGAAAGTTTGAAGGAAGACAAAAATAGCATCTGATAAATAAAATGCAATAAAATGAAAGGACATCTTGATAAGTAAAATATAATCTTGACATTGCACTGTAATCATTTTTTGGAAACACAGCCTGTAGGTTAATATTTTTAACCAGCCTGTAGCTTGCATATTCTCAGCTGTCAGTTTCTCAACATAAAATCTTACATTTAAACACATACACAGAGTTTTCATTCAAACTCTAAATTGTAATAAATTAAAATTCAAAATTAGGCAAAAAGATCAAGTCTGGAAAAATTATCCAAGTCAGCCATAATCCAAGATATTTGAAAATTCATTCTTAGAGTTTGCTCATTCAAGCTGTTAAAATGTTACTTAAGGCAACCAAATATTCTTTAAGTCTTTTATATTCATGCATGACTATCTTCGCTTCCTACTTGCAAAATCATTCTGTCCGACACCTAAATTGCAATCAATGCAGCCCATCATTTTCATGGGTTGGATCTTGGGCCTTTAAAACTCATTTGCTGGCCGGATGAACATAATTCACGCAATAAGTAAGCTCAAAGGGAATTTTAAGCTGCTTCTCTGCAAAATATAGTCTTAATAAGTAACCTAAATACATAACACAATATTATATTGCATAGAAAGTTTTCAGTATGCTCAATCATACAACAAAATAAATATTAGCCATGGCTTTTGAAGTTAAAATGTTGTACGTGCTAATATTTTTAGCTTATATATTTAAACAAAATTTACATTTTCATTAGTCTTTAATTATTACATACATTTAGGTGGATAATTCTGCTACTCTTTTGTTATCTGTATTATTTTATAGGTTTATCCACTAGCTAAGAATTTCAATATTATTCTGCTTATTAAAAAAATGGCAGACTTGTTTTGTACTTTTTGTACCGTCTCTTATACCTTAGCATCTGTATTATCTTTTAAGTACATCACACATATGTAAATTCTATAGTACTACGTAAAACAGTACTAGTGATAATAAAGGTTGGGACAAAATTCAGAGTAGAATTTGAAAGGTAAATAAATTATTTCTTAGTTGTTCCATTTTTCTGTTGCAGGTACATATTCTAACTGAGTCCTGGGAGATGCACCATGGGTAATTTTACAAAAGAACAACAAGTAGGAATAGTAGAATTTTATTTTTAAAATGGCAGGTCCATTATTTTGATGCAAAGAGTAAAATCGTCCTGAAATGTGGTTTTAACAGGATGGGGCTACTGCCCATACAGCCAGGGCCACAATGGACCATCTGAGACAAGTGTTGGGTGAGCGGATCATTTCAAGAAATTTCTAGATTAATTGGCTACCACGTTCGACTGACCTTTCATCTCCCGATTACTTTGTGTGGGGATATCTGAGGGAGTTGGTGTACTTGAGTAACTTAAGGAGAATACCCATGCAGAAATTTGAGTGCTAGAGTCTTAAACATGAACTAATGTTACAATAAATGAAATTGAAAGAGCCTGAGTTTGTGAGGCGGCAAATGGAGCTCATTTAAAAGATATCATCTTCTGTACCTAGTCAAACAAATCTAGTTAAGAATTCATTATATGTAATATCATTGAAATTGGTTCATTAATAAAAAAAAGTTATTGATTCCTCAAACTCTACCCTGAATTTTAGCCCACCCTGTATAGTCACAGAATATTAATCCAGAAAAAGGAGCTAAATATATCTTTGCAACAAACAACTTGTTAACAGTAGCAATTTAAAGTAAAAAAAAGCATTAAAAAAATCTAAATTACGTTCTATGAAAACATTGAATTTCTAACATCAAACATTAAACTTTGGGGAAGCCTTCTGTTTTGAAACAGAAGCAAAGAACAGCCAACAACAAGAAAAGCATGTATACAATCACCCATTGTACTGATTTATCCATTTTGCATACATTACTCGCGCTATACATTTTAATAAAAAGTTGTAGATTTAGTACAAAGTATTGTACTTGCAAAAGCAAATTAAAGAAAGATGTAAGAATTGGACTTTATTGGCATTCTCTCAGATTCTAATAGTTTTTGTCCATTTTGTGAAGGCTATTATAAGGTAATGGATGGTATAATCCATTGCTGAAATCTATCTGCAGTAATGTGATCTATCATCTAAGCCATATGCTTCGTTGCAATTGACTCGGTAAAATGAATAATTGAGAAATAGAATGGAACAATAGGACATTTTTCTTTATCTACAGAAATGGCAGTGCTATTTCCTTTAGTCATTTTTAAGAGAAGACCAGGATGTCCTGAGAGCATATTATGAAGTTCTACAGATCTACTTTTTGTGAATCACAGGATGTTATCTCTTGGTTTTCAACTAGGTGAAGGGAATGTAAGAAAAACATATACAGCAATAAATAATATATTTTGTGATGACAACAAGATGAAAAATTCATTGACCTGAATATTAAATAACAAAGTACTCAGTGAAGAGGTAAGTAGTAGGGATGGTATTGTTGGTGTAGCTCATAATATTTGCATCTGAGACAACTAATAGAAAGCAATTATGTGCTTTAAAAGAAAATTTGGTTTCATATATCAAAACCAAACCTTTAAGCATATCTTACATTTATTATTGTGAATATTATAGACCTTGACTACTCATTACTTGAGCATAATATGATATATGTTTTATTATAGCTGATGCTCTTGGTTTTCTGGCATTCTCTATCTATGAGTCAAATAATTTTTATGGAAAGGGTCTGGAGCAGTGTTAATTTTGGCGGCAAATTTCAATTTAGTTTTAATCATAGTGTTTTCACTAAAAAGCCGTTTTAGTTGTATTTTAGTTACCTGAATTGTTTTTATCTAGTTTTAGTCGACTAAATCTCCAGTAGATTTTAGTCGACATGACTAAAATCTAATGGGTTTAATTAAAGCCTCTATCTGTCTCTTTTGCCTCTTCCCCAGCTCCTCTGTGTCCTGTCAGCCCCTCCATGCATCTCATCTCCGCTACATGTCTCATTCCCCCAGCTGCCCATGTGTCTCAATTCCTCCTCCAGCTCCTCCACATGTCTTATTTGTCCCCCCAGTCCCTCCATGTGTCTCAGTTTCCCAGCCACCCCATTTCAATCCTTTAGCCCCCCATGTGTCTCATTTCCTCTCCTTCCTCCCCATGTGTCAATTTTGGCGGCAAATTTCAATTTAGTTTTAGTCGTATTTTAGTAATCTGAAATGTTTTAGTTTTAGTCTTGTTTTAGTCGACTCAATCTCAAAAATGTTAGCTGACTTAAATTTGACTAGAAATGTTAGTAGACAAAATTAACACTGCTCTGGATACGAGTCAATTCAATTATTTTTTATTTATTCCAGAAATGTCAATGTGTTTCATCTTCAGCCCCATGTAGACTTTGTCAATGGTCCACAAGTCCCCCTATTCTATACCAGGTTTTAACTTTGAACGTGTGCTGTTAATATTCTGTCACAATGTAATGTTTTCATGTTGTGGAAACAGAGGTGTAGCTAATAAAGTAGAGAATTATATAAGGCCCCAAGCACCCAGATCTAGAAGGTGGACACATATGTAATTGTTATTAATTCTACTACCTCACTAATCTTTTTTTTTTTTACATTGTCCAATCATTGTCCTACCTATCAGTGCCTGTATATAGTCTGATTTTATGAATATACTTAATAACTCGTTTATAAGGCATTATTAAACTTTTAACCCCTGAAGGTCACATGACATGTGTGACATGTCATGATTCCATTTTATTCCAGAAGTTTGGTCCTTAAGGAATTAAACATCAGCTGTATACTTAATAGATTATGCTTCCCTGTGATAATCAAATTATTAAATCAGATTATTGTATATATTGTACAATCTATAAAAGAGTAATTGTTATTCTCAAAGTAATTTACAATATTTACCACCCACTTGCCTCATATGCACACTTTCCACCACAAGTAAAATGACTAAATATAAATTGAAATAACATAAGTACGCACAGATACCCAAAGCTCTTCACATTAAAAAAAAAAAAAACTGAAATAACATCTATGCGAAGTGTAGGTTTGGGCCCAGTAAATCACATCAGAAAACATTTGTCATTAAGTTTCTAAACTAGGTGCCAAAATGTTGCTCAAGTAAGTGTTAACGAATCACATTCCTTATTCAGTGATGTTATAATCTAGTCCTTAATTGTTTCAGGTTATTTTAATCATATGTGCCAAGGTAAAATTTGATCTCTGGTTTTCACGATCCTCAATTATTGAGTCCCTGGGTTTGCATTCCCATGTAAAATAGCACTCCTTGGATTCCTTCAGGTAAAGTGTTTGGTGCTGCTAAATGCTTCAATTGACTCCTGACCTTGGCTCCAATATCCTTACCATGCTCTGACCTTACTGGCTTCTGACCTTGACTTCGATATCCTGACCACGGTACGACCCCAGATATCTGACCTTTCCTCTGCTCCTCAGACTCCACTTATGGATTACCTCTCTGTGCTGTTACCTTATTTGAATGGATTCCCTGGTAACAAACTCTGCAAAAAAAAATCAGCATTTTAGAAAGCACAGCAACTTCATCCTTCACCAGATAACATGAGATATTGTAGCAGATGCAGTGACCGACAGAGCAAGTCTGCATAATATTAACACAACTGCAAACTTAGATGAGGTTCTTGACACTGGCAAGGTTGCGAGATGTGACCTTTTATATAGAAGAGAACATAATATGCATTCTATTATATATAAACTCTGCTGCCCTTGTGTCTTCTCCATATTGACAATATATATTTATATACATATTCAGCTAGCCGAATTTGTTCTTCTATCACCTCTTTCGAGCTTGATTTTGTTTGTTATCCCTATGGGAAATCTGTTATGCTGCTCTGTCAGGAGATAGCATGGATATCCATTTGTTACTAAACAAAATAACATATCCATCTGTTATTTTTATGACAGTATAATATCTCTGCTTGAGCTGTGTTTCCAAGCATATGTTTGACATCATGTCAATTGGGGCAAACCCTCATGAATGCATTTAGATGCCTCGTAAATGGGTGATTGTACCAGTTGTGTAAATTATTCTTTTTTACATTGTACTTCTTCCTGATTTGTGTACATTAAAAAAGACATTTAAAATTTTGGTGGCAGACATCTGAAGTACATTGGGTCATATTCAGCAAGATAGCCCTGGAATACTTTGGAGAAGGGTATACATATGAAGCAGTTAGTGGAAACATTCCATCCAAGATGGCCAATTTACATCTCAAAAAGCAGTCATATCATGGACTTTATGTGTGATTTATCAATGCAAGTCATTTATTAATGTAAATGAAATTCAAATTAGATGCAATTGCAGCATCCATAAAGTGCATTTTTGGGGGATGTTAGTATTATCATTAATATTATTCCACAGCATTTTACAATTATAGAAATGGGATATTTGGAGGTGAAGAAGGCCCTTCTCAAATGATCTTACAGTGAGGATTTTGAGGTTGGCAGATATATATCATTAGGTACAAAAAGAATAGTGCACTTTGCAATAAAGGTGTGTATGTAATAATGGAACACCAATGGGTAATATGTAGATTAGCAACTACAATACATGTGTAAGTAGCTTTAATTTAACACACAATCATGCATAAAAACAGAGTGAACCAAGTGGAAGCAATCCACTACAAGTGAGCACAGTGGGTCACTAAAGCATATTTACATACTTACCCTTCTAAATAAGGGGAAGGGTGTAGTGATGAAGGACTATGTCTAACATAAAGAGAATTAGCAAAATATGGTGTAGTATATCTAAACTTTTGAGTGGTATACATACGCTTGAAACACACTCACATGGTAAAGAGCCGGGGATTGGCTCAAATCTCATCAGCAGGGGTATCTAGGTAATACCAGACCTCTTCTTCTTCAGCTAGAGATTATCAAGAATGGAGAAAAGAAGCAAGTGTGATACCATACATCAGAGAGCAAATATCAGGTCTAAGTGCAAGTAACTGCTCACCTTGTAGAGAGACAATTATACCAAGCTCTCTCAACTTAATGGTGTGTGTGCATTTAGAAGGAGCACAACCCTTCTTTCTAGCAGAAGCAGGAATCAGCAAGAATCCACTGAACTTATATGAAGGCTAATACACTTTATTAAATGAACAGATATAATAAAATACAATTTAAAAAGATAAAGTAAGCAAAAGAACAAATGTTCCTCACTGTCCAAGATGTGCATCGCCTGTTGATAAAGATCTTATCAATTGGGATGATTCTGATTGAAAAAGCCTTTATAAACAGGCGAAATGCATCTTTTGTGGTCAAACCATTGTTACCTTATGATGCCACAATAAATAAACACTCATCTATAGTAATGCTGGACCCTTATTTTCCAAACGAATAACTTAAGGGTATATATTGTAGACTTGCATTTGGGTCGATTGGGTGATCGTCCAAATTACAGATTTCCAAATCTCCAAATAGACTTATCACTAAACAAATGACTCACTGTCCAGAAGACTGCAGTTCTAGGAAAAGCTAAGATACTGATCAGAACACTCAGAGTCCTAGGCCTCTGGTAGAGGACACGAGAATGAGGAATATATACCACCCAGGAGGGGTGAGAAAATATATTTAATTTACTTTATATATTTTCCCTTAATCACCTTTCTCATTTGATCTGTGTAATAAATGATGGGAAAATGCATATTTATATATTTTGCAGTACACTGATTGGCTCTTTTCACATGCTTTTGGTTTATCTGATTAGTTTTTCTGAATCGTTTTCGATTGGTGAAATTCTGACCAGCCAAACCGCCACATGCCCAAAATGTTGCTGTCCCCCCAATTTATTTTATTTTTAGACAAAGTAGTTTAGCCAAAACAAATGTTTCCACTGCTCACTAGCCTATCTATTGTAAAATCACATTTTCTTGTTAACATCTACATGTTCTATTTGTGAGCTACAAACTTAAAATGTTGAATGCTTTTTATAAGTTAAGGTATCTCTGAGGCATCATGTGTTACACACCAGGCATCTCAATTTCCAACTCTAATTAACTTGGACAAACGATCAACTCTTCATATTATTCCCACCAAGGATATATGTAGGTAGATGAGGAAGATGTAACAATGTCTGTACATAATCCTTTTGGATAATATAAGTATCAGGATAAATGCAGAACAAAATAAAATCAATAAGATAAATAAAATAAATAAACAGTAAATAAAATGGATTTTGATAGTAAAAATAAGTTTATTGAGATATACCATACACAATAGATTTAAATAAGTCCTTCTATACAATCACAACGCATTTTACCTTGTGCTTTTTTGAAGTAATAATAAGGGTGAAACGAGAATTTTAAGAAACTTATGTAGATGACTCTTATTGCAGATCAAAATATATCCATGAGCATGTAAATGAAACACAAACACAAATAGTGTAATTCTGACAAACAGGCTATAAATTACATCAAATATATTATAGCTATTAAAATATTTTTGTACACTACTGGACACACAGGTCTACATAGGAATTAAGTATGTGGTATCACAGGACCAAAAGTTATCTTGCAATGGCGACATAAGTTGTGACAAAGAGGTCCCATAAACCGGAGAAAACTAGGTTTATCAAATGTAATAAGTAGCAATATGGTAGAGCTGGCCATCATAGCAGTAGGTGCTGTTCATAGCTATTAGATCTGAACAATTACACCAATCTCAGTAACAAAAAACAAATAGAAAAATTTAAAAAACAGGGACAAAGGGGAGCTTAGAAGAGAAGAAAAGTAAGTCAACGTGAAAATTGTGTCACTGCCCAGGGAAAAAAGCAATATTTATATTTTATTACAGCCATAGACATTTCAATCATGGTTGCACTTATACATATTACTAAAATCACTTTTGTTATTCTCATCTTTGATTGCTTAAATTGGATGTCTTACCTTGTGGCAATATTCCGTCGTGGTGTCCTTTGTCTTGTCGCTGTTTCTCAAACATGGTTTTCCTACAGAACTCAATAAACATTTTATTTCAATAAAAGCTGCAGTGTTTAGTTATTCAAAAATGCAATTTATTTTATATAAAAAAGATATTATGAGATATTATGTTGTAGGAATTATATGGTTATACTATTTAAACTAAAACAATAATGGTACATTAATTAAATGGATTGCGATTGTTCGCCCTCGCATATTTGTGACATCACTGAGCGGTGTATGTCCTACAAGGTCATTCACTAAAGGGAGAATTCAAAGTGAATCACAAATTTAAAGTCAAAATAGCCAAATTGGAAAAATTCTGTAATTTATGCTTTTTTAGGTTCAGCTATCTGGCCTTAAATTTGAAACTCACTTGAATTAATTCCGAATTCTTGCATAACCCTGTATGTCATGTTGTCTGTAGTGGCTGCAGTATGACACTAAGGAGGAGAGATTGAAAACAGATGGATATGTATCAATATTTAACTGTGTGTAGGTAATGGGATCTGTCTCCTGAGAAAGGCATCTACCAAAGTGGGATATGGAATGGCTGTCAGATTTCCACACTGGTATAGGTGCTGGGTTAGTTAGCATCCAGGGGAAACATAATTTAAGTGGATAAATATCACTAGCAACAATTAAATCTTGTTATTGGGTGTCATTATAAAGAATATGGGTTTAAAAATAAAGTGGGGATCCTTTGGACCCCAACATTAAATGGGCAACAGAGACTGACTGGGTTGTCTATCATTCTGGTGCACATTACAGAGGGACCTTATGTATGGTTCTATAAACCATCTCATTTCCACCAGAAACTCAAACTCCACCTAGTAAATCTAAAATGTCATTCTGTGCAGCAGTTTTGCTACCTATGGAGACTGTTTTTTGTTTTTTTTCTGCTGATGCAGTTTGGATAAAGCAGCTAGTAAATGTCATCTTTGTTGCAACAATTTAATTATTTTTTTTTGCATTTATTTTCGGCAGGAATGTTTTCTAAGTGATATGTTAAACAACAAAATGACCATTGGAGTAACTAAATGACCTCCACTTGTCTAAATATACATAGAGATTAAGGAGAGAGCGCAGGTAACTTTTTCTTTTCTTTGGTTTTTACTATATATTGGGGCTGATGTGTACTGTAGTCCTTGTTGCCCAGTAGTGATGGGAGTGAGCGCAGGACTTCTCTTTTTGTATTTGTATTCACTTTTTGTATCACACAGCCTGGTTACAATCCCATGTATTCCCTATTAAGGGTTAATAAGTATATAGAGGTGTATATAAAAAATACCCCTCTGTCTCATTAGAGATATCTTTGCCAGAAGCTCAAGGAAGCAGGCTGAAGAGTCAGTGTTAGGACCCGCTTAGGGGGGTCTGCCTTGACGTTGGCAGGCGGGCATTCCCTCCAATGGCCATTGGAGTAACTAAATTACCTCCATTTGTTTAAATATACATAGGGATTAAGGAGAGAGTGCAGGTAACTTGTTTTTCTTTGGTTTTTAATATATACATATATTGGGGCTCATGTGTACTGTAGTTGTTGCTGCCGCCCAGGAGTGATGGGAGTGAGCGCAGGACTTATCTTTCTGTATTTGTAAACAACAAAATACTTCAACAAAACTGGGATAATTACACCTAGGTAAAGTCCTTTATAGTAGGGATGTGCATGGGCAAAAAATTGGGTTCAGTTTGGTTCCGATATTCGGGTAAGTAAAAAAATTAATCTGCTTCGGCAATTTGGACCAATCGCATTTGGTTCGGTTCAGCACTTCGGCACTTCGGAACTTGTGGTGGCAGTCCTGGCACTGGCACTGCCAGCACAACTACTTACACATCTATAGGGCTCCCAGTGTCAAGACTGTTATCACAACCACTTACACATCTATAAGGCTCCCACCTCCCAGTACGCCACCCAGTGCCCGGACTGCCACCACAACCACTTACACATCTATAGTGCTCCCAGTGCCAGGACTGCCACCACAACCACTTACACATATATGGGGCTCCCAGTGCCCGGACTGCCACTACAATAACTTACAAATCTATAGGGCTCCCAGTGCTCGGACTGCCACCACAACCACTTACACATCTATAGGTCTCCCAGTGACAGGAATTAGCTTATTGGTCAAGATTCCTGTCATCACTCATGTAGTTTTCCTTCCCTCTCTCTTGTTTTGCCACTTTTCAGAAATTCGAAGCACTTCAGAACTTTGGCATTTCGGAACTTCGGCACTTTGGTTCAGTTATGCACTTCTGAACTTCGGAACTTCGGAATTTTGGCACTTCGGTCATTCATAAATTTCACGAAATTTGTCTGAATATACATTTGGAACTAAACAAATTGCACATGTCTATTTTATAGATATTATCTTCATTATTTCTATCTAAATGTTACCATTCACTTTTAAATTCATACCATTTCATGGTTAAGAAATAACAGCTAGACAATGACCTGTAACATGATTTTCATAAGATGCTTCATTTTCTTTTATATTTGTAATAAAGATTTAGCAATTGACATCACAGTTCATTTTAGTCATGGCACAGTCAGGACACATATTGCATTGTAAGATTAGAAATATTGTTTCTGTGTCTACTCCTGTCTCTATGCTCTCTTTACACTGACTGACAAATATAAAGGGCAGAGCCAAAATGGAGGCACTGAATACCAGGATAGAGGTAAATAGATAGTGGTGTGGATTTCTTCCTTCCTTCCTTTTTTTTTTTTTCGGGTCTCACAAATGGACAGTTTTTTTACCAATAAGGGAAAAATAAACATAACATTAAAATTACAGGAAGTGACGTTTCCCCTTTAAATCGGACAAAGCATCATGTGAGTTGCATTTCATACATCAGCAGGATCTACTTTATGGCTATTTTCTGTTTTTAGGTTTTCCTCTGGAATTCGTCTCTCCTATTACCTACAAAAATAATCTACAATACAAAGCTCATATGTAGTGTTATAAAATCTTAACACTATGAAAACTACATGGTATGTTGTACTCACAAACGACACAAACGATTGTTGGTTGTAGGCAAAAAAACTCAAATGAGCGTACACCTTTCATCCTCCAGCTCCCAGCGAAATGGTGCACGTGGAGTATAGAACTATTATGATAAAAACATTACTTTAATATATATCGTGTTCACAAGCTAAAAAAAGATCATAGACATATCAGGAAATCACCAAAAAAGTCGTTCTCCAGATAAGCTCAATGTTACCAGAACTACTCAGGAGCAACAATGCCAAAAATTTAAACAAATCTAAAGATATAACAAAAAAATACATATATCAGTATATTTAAAAAATCCTAGAGGAGTCTTATAACATCTATAATGTTAATGTGGAAAGGGTAATTTTATTTATTTCTAATTTATTCGCTCGTTTTTTTCCACTGATGTTGTGCTTGGGATTTTTTTTTTTAGGTTTTTAGTTTGTCTCTCAGATCGCAGACAATGTCTGCGAGATAAGCTAGTATAACGGATACGATTGTTTCAGTAAATTTGTTAGTTTGCTTTTGTTTGTTTTTTTGTCAGCCATCAGGTAACTAGACTCTTGAGAGTTTTCTAGTATCTGCACACATGCCATCATACATTTTGTTCTTTGAAACACTAGAAGTATTGAATGTCCCTGGCTGCAAGAAATGGAGTCTTGATCTGCAGATGTTGCTTCATCATGCTGTGCTTTTTCAGCACTTGCCAATTTCTCTCATCATATGAGACATTCAGAAAATGGACAAGTCTCATCTTCTGTCTATTTAAATCCCATGCCGGATAGCTGTCATACTGACCAGTTCTTTTTATTTTTGGTGCAGATTTTTTGCCACAGTTGACCGAGAATACAAATGAAGTCATATTTGCTTTGAGGATCAACACAGGATGCAGACTAGGTAGGAGTAAGATTGTACTCAATATATAATACACTTAATTGAAACATTCTTCAATATTATTTATTTCAGTTTTACAATGTTGCCCCAAATTCATGGTATAAAAATTATAGACAGAGATCAATTATTCATTAATTATTCCTTATAATCTGTTCTCTCACTGTTCTGATTACAGTATGTAAGAGTGCAAATTCAGAGCTCCAACGTAATAAAAAAACAACAAAAAACACTATGAATGGAATTTTATGGAATGATTTAATTATGGAACGCAATTTTTTTTTTTTTTTAATCAGTACCCTTCTCGTAATATTTTCCTTACCTCTACTTTAACCCACTCCATTAATCTCTCATCTTAAATAAACTCTCTGAGCGCCATAAGAACTTCATTGAAATTAAGTTGTTATGGTACCCGGAGGTCCCTGGCGCTGGCTCACCTCATGTGGTTAAACCGATCTCGAGTGGTCCAGAGTCTGTGTTCCAGCTCCAAATCTCTCTGCCGCTTTGTCCTTCCATTTTCTCAAAATTGTGAATCTTGGACGGTCTTGCAGTATCGGGCAGCAGCACCACTGAGTGACTGAAAGCGGTCAGCTGATGCTCTCAGTCAATTAGTGAATCGCCAATTAATAAAACTGGCTGAAAAAAGTAAGTCTCTTTTCAAGCCAATCAGCAGCACTGCTTCCAAATTCTGCAAGAGCCTTCTGGTTTCCCAAATTTGAGAAAACAGAAGGATAGAGAGGCAGGAAGCTAGAATACAGACATTGAGGTTAAACAGTTTAACCCCTCAAAAAGAGACCTCCCCCCCCCAGGTACCTCTTAGCACCATACCAGCTTCATTTCAATGAAATTGTTATGGTGCCCAAACTGGTCCTTTACCCTTCAGTCATTTCACCTTCTTTACCTCCCCTCCTGTTTCCCATTGTGCTAATCATGGCATTATGCAATAGCAGCCTTTGACACCTTTGAATTTTTCCCTATTTCTTTCTTTGCATAACATTGACTGTCTGTAAGAAAAGTACCTTTTCTGTGATGGCTGGTAGAATATAACATCATACAGCTGTCCCATCCACCAACCACAGCTGCTTCTGAAAGGATCATGGGAACCTTACTAAAGTTTGCAAACCGCTAGGTGAATCCAGACAGCTACATGATGGATGTAATGTGAACAGGTGAAACTGTAACTATAAGTCAAAAATGAGAAATCAGTAAAAAATGAAACATGACAAGCTAACAAGAACATCATCCAAATTGTAAAATATGCCAAAGGCAGTATTATAGTACAGAGCAGCTTTACAACTCTATGACCCAATGATTTACAACCATTGGGAAACTGTCAATTCTGCATTGTACCATTAAATTATACAGGATAATGGCAGGATGCTAGTATGTTAGCTAATTCTTAACAGAATGTAATAAAACAGTGCAGTATAATGAGCAGAAACTAAAGCACATAAATCAGTCAATGTCTCCAAAGCTTTGTGTGTATAAAGTGCCATGGTGATGGAATGACCTCTGCTGTTGGCTCTTATTTAGACAGGCTAGGCCTTGTTCTAATGTGTACTGCCCAGTGATGAAACTGAGCCGTCACTGCCATATTGATCGAGTCTGTACTCTGGCAAGTCCAAATTTCTCTGGTTGGGAGAATTTTTCTGGGCAAAGGACCTCTCAAGCCCACTGGCTATTAAGAGTTGCACAGACAAGATCATGCTCTCTATAGCAGAAGAATAAATGTAGCCAAAATGTACCAGTGGGATGCGATGCTCACCATTAGTGATTTAAAGGGACATTGCTAACGTCATTTAGCAATTTACACAAGGAAACCTGATACTGTGACAGGGATGTCCCTAATTTTAAGGTTGGTCCACCTGCTGCAGTCTTCAATTAAGTCCAGTTTTAGAGCCATATTAGCTTGTGTGGACTGCACTTGATGTAAGGTTTCATGTATACTTGACACTTTTTGCCTTGTGTGTCTAAGTTATCTTCTTCTGAGGCCTGAATGCGGGCAGTCACCCCCTGCAGTTCCACCTTAACCAGATCTAGATCTGCCGTAAACATTTGCTGCATGTTACATAGAAACACAGAATGTGACGGTAGGTAAGAACCATTTGGCCCATCTAGTCTGCCCAATTTTCTAAATACTCTCATTAGTCCCTGGCCTTTTTTTATAGCTAGGATAGTCTTATGCCTATCCCATGCATGCCTAAACTCCTTCCTTGTGTTAACCTCTACCACTTCAGCTGGAAGAATATTCCATGCATCCACTACCCTCTCAGTAAAGTAATACTTCCTGATATTATTTTGTTAAGTATAAGGTCTGTTAAGTATAAGATCTCGAATGTCCTGCTTCATTGCAGGTGCTTAAGCATCTCTGATCACTGTCTCCACCTAGGTGGCTGTTTGTGTTTGGGAGTCCATGCGCTCCCCCAGCTGAATGTCAGAGCATGTGGAGCCTGCTTCAGAGTCAGGTATGTCTGTCATCTTGTGGGCCATAGAGCGTAATAACATGTTGCCGATGTCTTGTGTATCTCGGCTCGTACCTGCAGGTGTTTTCTGTGTTCTCTGGCCCATCTTGTGGGTGCTGCTAGTCTGATGCTATGTATCCCTCTGATATATTGCTGGGTTCGCAAGAAACAGGGAAGAGCACAGCGGTGAGTTGACCAAGTTCTGTAGGCTGGAGCAGGCCCAGGCATCAGCCAACAATTAGGTATGGTAGGAGGGAGAGGCAGGCAGTGGCAGCTGGGCTAACTGTTGGTTCAGGCTCCAGGACCTGTATTTGCAGGTCAGATCTGGGTTACTCGGGTAGGCCAATGCGTGGCACTTCTATGTAGGCCACAGGCATGTATTTCAGCAGGTCCGAGAAATATCAATATGGATCAGGTCCTTGTGGTGTCACTAGGTGGTTTCTGGCACTCACACCTATAGATGTTCTGCAGGGCTCACAGTTTTGGGCAGATTTAATTAGTGGCCTCCAGAGCAAGCAAAAATGTCGACTGTTCCGTTCTGAGGTTAGGCTCCACCACAAGAACCCTTTTTTGTTTTACACAATTACACAGAAAAGTTACTTCAGCTTCACGAACATCTATTTCATGTTTTTTTCCCATACGATCTCCTTGTAAATTTTTAGACTGTAGTTTTCACTAAAGTTGAAGTCCAAATGGGAGACATCAATATGTGACATCAAAATAAGGTTCCCTCCTTGACCCAACCCAGTGAGTCCTCATCATTTCAACCCAATTAGATATCCTTAAATTTAGCAATACGCTGGGGACTTTTCCCCATGTAATTGAAGAAAAAGAGAGAAGGTTGAGTCTGGTTGCCTATTGGCACTCCCCCTATAATCTAATTGAGTGATTTCTCATCATTGTTCAAGGCTTGCTGAGCTAGCTTATTTAGCTTATTTAAGCTACCACTATACACATCACAGAATGACAGTAAGATTGTGGTTTACTGCGGTAATTGATGGGCAGAGTTATACTAATACAGTTAGATAAAGGGTGAAACCTATATACATAAAAAAAAATAAGTAAAACAGATAAAACATTTTGAAAGGATTAGAACTGCTTAATAAAATAAGAATATACAAAGAGCATTTTGGCAGTAGTGTCTATTTAAAATCAATCAATCAATTTGATAGAACTGAGGACTCGATCCTCACTGATGGAGTTCTTCCTTTTGATCTCCACCACAGCAGTGACTAGTCCTCATATTATAGATAGATATTGACATTTTAATCAAATCTGGTCCGGGTCAGATTCAGAACTCAAACTAAGGAGGGGCACTGCTGGACTATGTGACAAATTCTGGAATTTAGATATATACATTCACACAAATATAGATGCAAATATTTACAAATATAAACATACAAAAATATGTCCTATGCTCACACTCCCACTAATCCTTGGCGGCAGCAATGACTACAGCATACATCAGTCCAGATACTTAGAACAGAACAAAACAAAAATACATGCACATTATTCCAAATCCCTATGCACATTTAAATTAAAGGAGGTTTTTGTAATATCACTTCAATGACAATCAGAGGGCAAGTAACCTGTCACACCAAGGCTAAACCTCTTAGGTGACTCCTATACAAACAATTCCCCTTGCTGCTTTCAGCTAAAAGGCAAAATCTCTTATGAGACAGAGAAGGGTATGTTTATTATTCTCATAAAGTGACAAATACATGCACACAAATAGGCATGCAGCTTCTGCTATGACAGTGACAATGATGTTCTGATTTCTGCCTGACGTCAATTAAATACCTTCGGTCCCCAGTCTTAACAAATGGTGGCCTCACACGTTTTAACAACTTCGATGCTGGAGTTTTGGACAATGTGGGGTGAACCTCAGTTAGCACCTTGTGCCAACGAGGCATACATTCCCCTTGTTGCTCAGAAAAAAACATTTAACTGGGTGTTCCCATCATGGATTTTCTATGATTTGTTCTTAGACCATGTGTCTTCCACAGCAGTTCCTTGTGGTGCAACCTAATAGCACATAATAAGACTACCATTATGTGAGCCAAGACAGATTTTTTTTCTCACAGATAAAACTGCATATGGTATATGTGATAAATGATAAATGGAAATGGTATATCTTATTTGCTCATGGAGTCACATGATCTGATGGATACTTATGACTGGCTAGAAAGAGAGACCCCATTTGATTAGCTAGACATTCTGAGAAGGTTAAAGGAAAAAGATGAGGATGAAGTCAGCTGATGAAAGAAGAAAAGCGAGAATATAGTAGTAATGGGAAAAAAGATGGATAGTAAATAAGGAGAATGAAATAGGTGGTTGAGCTGTAATTTCAGGATTCATATGATTGCAACCGAGATAACCAGAAAGACTGTCACAAGAAGGAAATAGTGCTAGCCTGTGAAAAGATTGTCATAAGTAGGAAATATTGCTGGCCTGTGAACGGAGAAGTCAAACTGTAATCTAAAGCCGCGATAAGACGGATGGCTGTCAACCAGATAGAAGCTGTAAATAATTCATACTTTAGACATTACATATTTGTCAATGATATTTATTCTTTAAAGTCGATTTTGCTGTAGGAGACAACCAAAGGTAGTGAACCTTATACATAAATACATATTTTAATGGGCCACTAATATTAGATTAACATGAATCCAAGAATTCAGAGGTCTATTAACCTTCTGAAAAATATAAGCATGACTCGATGCAACTACATGTAAACATTGGTTGTATGTGTCCTAGCAAGTTTATTGCTAGTTTTGCTTGACAGGCAATACCTTATTATGTTATTTTTCACGGTTTATTTATATAAATTGTTATTACTTGTTACACTTATTATACATGAGAATTCATCAGTTCAACTATTTAGACTATAATTTGTAGACTTGCTGGGTTGTTCACTATTCAAGGTGAATTTCAAATTTAAGTTCAAAATAGCAGACCTGGGGAAATCATGTAAGACAGCTATGCTTTCAGTTTGGCTACTCTGGCCTTAAATTTGAAATTTTATTTGAATTCACTTTGAATTGTCGCTTTAGTAAATAACCCTCTTGGAGATTTGGTTCAGTCCAAATTCATAAAAATTTTGGAACGGTTTGGTGCAATTTCAAATAATCGAAATTTGATCCATGATTTATGCAAGTTTCAGGTAAACTGAATAGTGCTATAGTTTGGCTGATTTATTTTAATTTTTCATTTTTGGGTTGATTTCAGTTGTTTTGTAAGCACCTTCTTTTCTTCATTATAGGGTTTTCTTGGCAATTTTTAAGTTCAAACTAAATTTTTCCCGAACTGAACCAAATTTTTTAATCCAACTAAAAATCTTTTGACCTTAATTCTTCAGAACTGATAATTATCAGGAATCAATTCAGAAGAGCCAAAATGTTTGCCATGCACAAGTATAATATATATTGTTTTCTTTGGAACACTATTTTATCTTTGACTGCAATGAATCTTCTCTGGTACTTCTCTGTTCAATTTTCAAGTTTGTCTAAATTCACTTGCCTATAATATACACAATTTTCACACATTATTGCCTGACAAATGGTGTGTCAACTGCAAACAGTGAGACAGGTCATTTAATGGGTAATGGATAACACTGGGTGCTTCAAAAAAAGTCTAATCTATCCTGTCACACGTGTTCCAGTAAAAGTTAATTAAGAGGTTATAATGTAACATGATAAGGATAGCTATGGGGTATTTTTCCTTTTGTTCCTTGCATTTACCATCTACTAAAGCTTAGTAAATGGGTTCTTATTGATAGTCAAACATTCATCCAACTATTTTCAACTACAGCATATTCGGCAACAATTACTTATCACTAGAGATGTCGCGAACTGTCCGCCGAACTGTTCGCGAACTGTCCGCCGACGAACAATAGCGTGTTCGCGTTGGGCGAACATATCCGATTTCCGGTCCGCCCCCTATACGTCATCATTGAGTAAACTTTGACCCGGAACCTCACAGCCAGCAGACACATTCCACCCAATCAGCAGCAGACCCTCCCTCCCAGGAAGTGTCTGCTGACTGTGAGGTTCCGGGTCAAAGTTTACTCAATGATGACGTATAGGGGGCAGACCGGAAATCGGATATGTTCGCCCAACACGAACACGCTATTGTTCGCCAGCGGACAGTTCGCAAACAGTTCGGCGGACAGTTCGCAACATCTCTACTTATCACCACATGTTGGCTTGTGTCTGATTTTGGAGTGACCTATTTTGTTGCCCTATTTATCATCAAGATGAGTTGTGATCGCATAATTTGTCATTGTTACCCTTTCCAAAACAATAGCTTGGGTGGATTTACTAAACATAGAATCGCAGAGCCGATAAAAACAAGACACATAATTCTGCCAAAATGTAACTGAGTGTGTTGGTTTTTGAGTGTGTTACAAATGCTACTTCCCTACCTCCCTTTGTGTTAGCTAGTAATGACTATTTTGGCCATATGCTCAATGTGTCTCATGCATATTTTCTGCTCAGTTTTCCAGCCCCAGCATAAATAATGATGTTTTATATTTAATAGGCATGATGGCACACTCAAAATCTACTCACCATGTTGTATTGCCGCAATAAATGTTTCTGTATCTATACGTCAATAAAATAGAGATAATTTCTTTGTTCCCCATGTATAATCCTGTAAATTCAAAGGAAACTATTTCAGCAATATTCTTTCTCAAGCCCTTGAGCGACCATTTATACAGCAAATTAGCCTTACATTTTATTCCAATCTCAGATCACATCAAGCACACCATGTTTTTTTTTTCCATTAACATTTTACTAATTTTTTTTACATTTTTTTTTTAAAATAATTTTTTGGCTAAAATTGAAGCTGGAGGAAATTCTAATTAAAAAAATTATATGTTCTATGGTTTAACCTCAGTAATAGCCTTGTCTTTTATTTTCATTAATGCTAGTGTGTTATCCGTGTTGCGAATTTCTTTCTGTGTTTCAAGAACAATTTTCAATTGAAATCTGCTACTGAATTACTGCTGTGTTTGCCCCATACAAGTACAATCTTGGGTCCATTCACAACCATTTATGCTTAACATCATGCATATATTTTTAAAAAGCAATATGAAAAATGACTAGAACTGAAATATCTCTGTTGTAATGGAATTGGGTTTAATTTGGGTTATAGATCAGTGGTTCTTTTTTTTCTTTTTCCTACAGCCGCAGCTCATTTCTGGGGGCACTATTAGAAAGTTACTCTTCACTAAAACATTTTTTCCATGTGTAAAGATGACACTTTGTCTGCACTAGTGAACCAGTAAATATCTGAAAATCAATTGGTTGCTTTGTTCTTATCAATAATCATTAAAGCGCCTCTGTTGTGTTTCTCTTTTTTAAGATTTTTCAGATCTATCTTTACCACTAAAAGCAGACTACTACTCTCACTGAATTGGTCTGGGTTTAGGTGCCCTCTAGTTTTAATCCTGCAATGTGAAGCATTTACATTTAGTAGCTATAGAAGTGCTTACATGGCATGGTTAATTACACATTTAGTGGCTGTCTTTTTGACAGGCACTAGAGACGCGTCCGTTTTGAGAACCGAGTTGCATCTGGTTCTCACAGCTAACCTCCATTTGATTGGAGGACCGTAGCACTGACCACGCATGTACCTTTCATCCAGAATGGTTCTCTCTGATGACCATTGGATTAGACGAGAAGAAGAGTCGACGTGATATTGTGGGTGGCAGATGAAGCAGCTGCAGAGACAGGAGGTGAGTAAAATCCTTATTCCATTTTTTATTTAGATTTGAAAAGACAGAAGAGAACATGAAAGTGTTAGTTATACAGATACACTGTAGTATTCCTTTAATACCTTGCTTTTATATATATATAGATATGTATATTAGAAATGAGGGTAGCACTTGTAGGTCTTAATTCAGAAATATTAATTATGTTAATCAGATCTAGAGTTGATCGTCATTTCTGCCAGTCCAGGCCTTTATGAAGATCTCGAATATGCCAAAATGTTGATCTGATTTACATGCGATTAACACAATAAATACTTCTGGATAAAGACCTTCGAGTGCTACCTATTTTTTACATCAGTTTTATATTTAACAAGGTAGTGCACCTGGGGATCAACAGGATTTTTCTAAGTGAGTGCAGAATCTGTAAAAAATACATAAGTGGTATTTGAATTTGGCTTGATGATAGACAGGTTTGGAGGGATTAATCTGCTATTGTCTGCCTATTCTTCTTAGAAGGTCAAAGTATCAGCTTGATGCTTGAAGCTTGCAGTTCTCCTCTCCCTTGATTGCTGACTCCTGTCAGGATCCTACCCTGACAACTAAGTTTATGTTAGTTTATTCCTGTTGCTTTAATAACTAGTTCCAGCTCTGCACCACTAGTGGCTTTCCTAACCACTAACCTTCATCATCATCACCTGCCTGGGCAAATCAAGAAGCTTCAAAATGCTACACCCAACTTACTACAGGGCCTTTACAATGAAGTTGATGCTCATCCTGAAAGACTTCAGTTCCTGGCTCCTGTAAACGTCCCTGTGGATCTACTCTTCTATTCTGCTAAGCAGCTTGATACCAACCTGTTCCAAACCAGCCATACCTACACTTCTATCATGCCAACCAGCTTGATACCAACCTGTCCCAAACTAGCCTTACCTACAATTGTACTCTGCATTATCCTGCCAACCAGCTTTAGACCGACCTGCACCAAACCAACCAAACTTACACTTCTGCTCTGCTTAATCCTGCCAAATCATATTTCCAACAACCTGTATAACACCAATCTGGACTTTACCTCTAATATTGCAAGGTGTTATTTCCATACATTATTAGTCCTCCTTCCAAGAGGGGACTGATTCACTAAAGCCTTCTTTTCCTATTTTTCTGAAACCTTGTTGTTCCATTCTGTTCTATTCTTTTATACCTGTCCATCTATATTCTACCTATACTTTAATCTATAGGTTCCCTTATTATCTACCTACATTCTGCTTATTATTTATATAGGGCATATTGCCTATACCTTTGTTTCACTTATTTCCCTTCTCCCTATTATTTCATTTATAGATATCCTGCTGTGTTCTATTATGTCCGAACTCACCAATAAAGCCTCTGTTGTTAACACTGGCCAAAGTCTCTTACCTGACCTGCTCAAGATCATGACAACTCATCTGTAACCCATTCATGTTACCCCTTCCCACCAATAATTAACACAACACCATTTTAGTGGGCCACAGCTTTATTTCTTGATAACCTGCAAACAAACACTGTCAGGTGCTGGTTAGACTTATCAGACAGATCACATTATAACTTTTAACCAGAGCCTCTTCAGCCTATCATTCGTGATCCACCAAATCTGCGATTTCCCAAGCCCGTCTGGGCAGTGTTTTTTTTAATAACTTTGCTGGCACAGGAAACACTCAGCTGTGGCAAAAGAAGAAAACAAACAAACACACAAACAATTAAGTCCTACTATCACATCTAAAAAGGAGGGTGGGCAGGAAAAGTGCACCACCAGGATCCGTCGGTTGCGCTCCAGTGGTCTGGTGAGTTCTCCCAGAATTCTTGGTACCTGACTCTGACACAACATTGTAACCAATTTAGTTACCATGCCAACCCCTCCGGGCAGCATGCTTCCCCCTCTTTAGTCACTCCAGAGATCGGTCTTTATATGCAGATTACCTCTTGCAAGTTCATGTCCAAGTACACCTCAGTCACAACAAAGTTCTTCCAACATCATTTCATCAAAATGATCCATGGGGACGCTGAATTTTCCTCATAGAGATGCATTGATTCAATGCATCTCTATGAGCAGGTAATGATTGGCCAAAACAGTGTTTTGGCTTTCCCTATGGGTTAAAAATCAGAAATTTGCATGTCACCAGGAGGCAGACCAGGGGCATGGCCAGCATCAGGGGACCTGCGCAATGCTGGAAATAAGGTGAGTTTTAACATTTTCTAAGGGTGCTTAAGGGGGCAAGCTACTTAAATGGTGGATTAAACACTATAGGGTCAGGAATACATGTTTGTGTTCCTTACACTATAGTGTTCCTTTAACAATGATGGAACAAGCAGACTACAGTTCACTAACAGCCCCTACTGTTATCAAAGAACCATTAGTTACAGCTAAAAGTTTGGAGCAGATAACTTCAGTAGTAACACACTTCAAAAGGAAATACATTTATAGTGACATGGTGTGTACCTCTGTCACCAAGGCACAGTCCTTTAGGTAGGTGTATAACCCACATTTGGAAATGCAAACAGAGCAGAATTAACCATAAGGCAACACTAAGCATAGGGGTTAGAGAGGGACCCCATGACCATCTATTTGCTTGGCCCAAGTAACTATCCCTATGTGAAGATTGAAGAGGTCCTAAACAGGTAAAACCTGGCAAGGGCCCCATGGAATCTAAATCCTTCTCTACATTTTTCTTCTAAAATAAGGTGGAAATAGCTGCTCAGTTTGTACTTTGCACAAGGAAAAGAAAACAGAGTTTCATACAAGTAATAGTGTTTGTTTTTTAGGCCCAATTGATAAATGAAAGCGTGCAGACTTTGTACAATTTAGCCTTTTAATGGCAAAACAGAGGTTAGGACATGTCTGCATCTTGATTAAATATTGAGGGGACTTAAGCAGATTAACTTTGTGTTACAATTAGACCTGATGAATACAAAGCTATTTATGATAGGACCACTAATAGCATCTCTTGAATTGCTCTATTAGTCCTTCATAAGAACTATTTAGTGTGTAAAATGGGAATTAAAGGTGATTTACGCTAATCGGATTGCTTTTTTATTTTAAATGAGATTTCTTTACCAACATTTTAATGAGTCTAATAGAAATCGCTGTTCTATATGGAAGTCAATGCACATCTCACTGCTTGTTGATTTTAAACAATAGTCTTTCTTGTAATTATTTGGATGTAGATAGCAAAACTCCAAAAGACACAAAAATGTAATTACAATGAAGACTATAACTTAAAATCAGCATATTGTGTTTTGTGCTCCGTTTAGCTACATAATTTATATTGATTGGACACTGCTATGGAAATGTGATGTTTAGTAGACATGTGCAATTCGTTTCGGACCGAATATGTATTTGGACGAATTTCGGGCAGTTCGGACATTCGAGTACTTCCGAATGTCCGAATTGCCGAAGTGCCAAATTACCGAGGTCCCAAAGTTCCCAAATTACCGAATTTCCGAAGTGTCAAAGTGTCAAAGTGTCAAAGTGCCGAAGTTCCGAAGTTCCGAAGTTCCGAAGTTGCCGAAGTTCCGAAGTGCCGAAGTTCCGAAGTGCCGAAGTTCCCAAGCACAGTTTTGCCTAAGTACTAATATACTTACCCAGTGGAAGAAGAAGAATGTTACACTGTGTACAATTTTAAATAAAAAGTATACAAACGTAGCCAGGATTCAGCTGTAAGCATTTGCAACACTTACAACAATCAAGTAACATACTTTCAATAAAATGTAAATTACTCAGCCTGTATGTATGAATAAGTAGATAACTCCCTAATTCCCACGGTCTTTCAGCCAAATTTACTAATACGAAGTAAAGATTACTTAGTATTAGTAAATTATGCCCCTACTCACTATACCGCGAGTAGGGGCATGTCTATTAAACAGTGAGCACTGAACAACAACAAAAAAAAACCCTCCCCCTCCTAGCCTGAAGGGGGACCTCTTGCCCCCCCGGCCCCCACCCCTGAACGGTGGGTGGGGTCCCCAAACCCCTAGTCATCTCCCTCCCCCAAAAAATTAACCCCTACCTACCCCACAAATGAGCTCTGCAGGGCGGGGGAAGGCTTATAAAGCCTTGGCCTGCCCTGCAATTAGGCTCAGAGCACTCTGATTGGTGGGTTTAAGCCACCCAATCAGAGTGCTCTGACAGGTAAATGAAGAGACTGACAGGTCTGATTTGGAATTTTCCCATGCTGTGTAATTTGACTCATAACTCTCTGATTGGTGGATTAAGTAACCAATCAGAGAGTTATGAGTCAAATTACACAGGTGGGAAAATTCCAAAGAACTTTCCCATGCTGTGTAAAATGACACAGAGCACTCTGATTGGTGGATTTCAAACCAACCAATCAGAGTGCTGTGACTGGTAAATGTAGAGACTTACCTGTCAGTCTCTTCATTTACCTGTCAGAACACTCTGATTGGATGGCTTAAACCCACCAATCAGAGTGCTCTGAGCCTAATTGCAGGGCGGGGCAAGGCTTTATAAGCCTTCCCCCACCCTGTGGAGCTCAGTCTGCGTGGCGCCCTCGCCAGGTGGAGATGGATTATTTTTTTTGCGCTCGTTTTTTTTTTTTTTTAATTGCATCAGTTATTATGGCTTTTTATTTGGCCTTTTTTGGGGCTGAAAAAAGAAGATTTTAGAAGAAAGAAAACATCAAATGGTAAGTTTATTTTAATTTTTTTACAGGTACTTAGTTAAATGGTCCCCACTCATTATTATTTTTAGGGTGAGGGGGGTAGGTAGGGGTTAATTTTTTTGGGGAGGGGTGACTAGGGGTTTGGGGACCCCTAGTCACCTGCGGGAGGAGGGGGGTATTCTTTTTATTTAGGGCCCCCACCCGACGCTCAGGGGTGGGGGCCAACGGGAAGGACATTAGGTCCCCCTAATTAGTATTTAGGGCCCCCACCCACCGCTCAGGGGTGGGGGTTACGGGGGAGGACATTAGGTCCCCCCCAATTAGTATTAGTATTTAATGCCTCTATCTCATATATTAGTTTCCCCTTTTACGTTGCATTACTGAAATAAATTAACTTTTGCACAATTTTTCGAGTATCACCTGTACATGACAGTTCATGTGCATTAATACAACGTGATCCTATATGTCTTCATCAATATACTACATGCCTGCACTCATATACACTAAATGTCTTCATTTACACGCTGCATACCTGCCTTCATACACTACATGCCCTTATTCACACACTACACACCTGCATTCTTACATTACCTGTTTGCATTCATGCACTGCATGCTTGAATACAACACTAAATGCTTATATTCACATCAAACGTTTCAGGAGGTGTTATTCTGGGGTATCAAAAATGTTTTCATTACATATTATACACATATACAATCATATCCATTATATAGGTCCTACACATAATCCTATATAATAACAGTCTTAGGAAAACAATAACAATCATATATGATAAATCATTAATGTATTAATTATGTATTGTGAAAAATCATCACATTCAACCTCATTCATACATACAAAGCATTCACATAAATATTACAACAAATTAACTTGCATTTTGGGGTAAGAAGATCAGCATAAGTAGAACCAATCAATAAGTTTTTGGTACTATCCCATCAGGAGGTGTTATTCTTAGGAGACAAAGATCCAGAAATCATCTTGGATGATTTGAGAAGTTCTACTACAATCATTGATGTAAAGTCTGCTATCATAGAGGCAGGCAGATATCTCAGATATATAGAATCTGATTTTTTATCTCACTAGTTTGAAAGCACTATATTGTAAATCATTATATCTATGTTAACATCCCCTCAGAACCTAAGAAATAGTGAAAGTGCAAAATGGGAAAGGACGAGGAGCTCGAAAACATTATAGACATTAGTAAGCATCTCAACTTCAGTAATCTTCATCAAATAAATTTCCAATTAAAATCCAGAAGTTTCATTTGTTTAAGTTGAATGAGGGAATAATTAAAACAATATCTTATTAGAAATAATATTTAGTGAGATTTATCATTTGTCTTAGTAATGAGAAAAATTGTCATTAACGAGCTAAATTTTAGATTTCATGTAACACTCAAAGTCTTGATTTATCCGTTTTAATAAATACTCCACTCGTTAAAGCAATAACCCATATTTATTACAATATCAGAAATAACATAGTGAATCTATAATATTGCCATAATCTCATTTTTTTTCAGATGTTAAGGATTCTCAGATGATATGAAAGAAGTATTTTACTTGTTAAAACATTTAAGCAGCTTTTATTAGCACAAGCCATTTGTTGGGCTAATGCTTTTATTCGCTTAATAATGCAACGCATGTAATTTCCTTGTATTCAGTTTATGCTATGTCTCTTGATATATTACATGATTATTGGAACTGTCCTGTGCCCGCATGTATATGTTTGGCTTTTTGAGGGCAGAGAATTTGTTTGCCCCATTTTTACCTTTTTATCTTCTGTACCCGTTTTCTGTTATTTGTTCCTTAAAAATATTTTTTGAAAACTCAATAAAAAATATGTGAAAAGAAAATGAAAAGGTAAAAACAATAAAAAAATACTTGTTGCATTTTATACACACACACACACACACACACACACACACACACACACACACACATATTATTATTATTATTTTTTTTAATCTTTTGCATAATGCTTTTAATATTGTGGTTTGAAAGAGTGTTGTGATTACTGACCTTACGACCTCAATAATCTCACACCGGAAATTTTGTAAAATTTAGTAGGACACAAAAGAAAAAAAAATCCTGTGTAATTAATGCATTGGGAATAATCCAATATTAATACAGTTCAGTATTTCAAAAGGATGGAACAAGCACTGTCAGACAGCCATAAGTTATGACCTATGTTTGCAATATGAATTAAAATAAATTATTTCAATAATATTAAATAATGCACTATAGCAGGAATGCAAAGCCAAAAATCACATAAGAGACTCGACACAGATTACAGGAAGCAAACAATTATTTATTTGCAGCTGCAAAGTCTCAGTGTTCACTATGAAGTTCACGATACACTGGGCAACTCATGACAATCGAACAAAGATTATATATCATACATGACGTATTCCATACGTATGCAACATTACACCCATACTGCAGCAGATTTTAACCGGTTAGCAAGCTATTATTTATCACTACATGTATTAGCTAATTGTAGCATTCCTTACATTCCATACATGTGCCTTGGTCCTAAGTGTTGGTACAGCAATCTAACCACATAAGTTGCACAAGTTTTTTAGGGCATCCTGCAGCTTCTACCACATTCCCCCCTTTGATGCTACAAAACCTGGATACAGGTGACTGACAAGCATCATAACACAATGAGTCCTGTAGGGCTCATCCCAGAATAGAACAGATGGGGCTATATAGTGTCTTTTCATTGACCTATCATTAGTGCCCTTCGTTCCCTTAGGAACAGTTCATATACTTAAGACTGAGGCCATTTTTACCTTTTTATCTTCTGTACCCGTTTTCTGTTATTTGTTCCTTAAAAATATTTTTTGAAAACTCGATAAAAAATATGTGAAAAGAAAATGAAAAGATAAAAACAATAAAAAAATACTTGTTGCATTTTATACACACACACACACACACATATTATTATTATTATTATTTTTTTTAATCTTTTGCATTATGCTTTTAATATTGTGGTTTGAAAGAGTGTTGTGATTACTGACCTTACGACCTCAATAATCTCACACCGGAAATTTTGTAAAATTTAGTAGGACACAAAAGAAAAAAAAATCCTGTGTAATTAATGCATTGGGAATAATCCAATATTAATACAGTTCAGTATTTCAAAAGGATGGAACAAGCACTGTCAGACAGCCATAAGTTATGACCTATGTTTGCAATATGAATTAAAATAAATTATTTCAATAATATTAAATAATGCACTATAGCAGGAATGCAAAGCCAAAAATCACATAAGAGACTCGACACAGATTACAGGAAGCAAACAATTATTTATTTGCAGCTGCAAAGTCTCAGTGTTCACTATGAAGTTCACGATACACTGGGCAACTCATGACAATCGAACAAAGATTATATATCATACATGACGTATTCCATACGTATGCAACATTACACCCATACTGCAGCAGATTTTAACCGGTTAGCAAGCTATTATTTATCACTACATGTATTAGCTAATTGTAGCATTCCTTACATTCCATACATGTGCCTTGGTCCTAAGTGTTGGTACAGCAATCTAACCACATAAGTTGCACAAGTTTTTTAGGGCATCCTGCAGCTTCTACCACATTCCCCCCTTTGATGCTACAAAACCTGGATACAGGTGACTGACAAGCATCATAACACAATGAGTCCTGTAGGGCTCATCCCAGAATAGAACAGATGGGGCTATATAGTGTCTTTTCATTGACCTATCATTATTTATTTATTTATTTATTTATTTATAAAATATTTTACCAGGAAAGATACATTGAGATTTCTCTCGTTTTCAAGTATGTCCTGGGTCCACAAATCATTGCATTGTTACATTAGGTACAACAAAATACAAAAACAATATTAATACACAATATATACAAAATTTAACATAGAACAGGCAGGAAATATATAATCAACCATGACACGTGCATTCTGTTTTGAGGTATGTAGAGAGGGATCTCTTAAAAGACTTTAGGCTTAGGGAAGATTTTAAATTGTGCGGGAGGTCGTTCCACAATTGCGGTGCTCTGTAGGAGAAGGAGGATCGGGCCGCTTTCTTTTTGTATTGAGGTAGACTAAGTAAAGTGCTTGTACTGGATCGGAGGTTATAGAAAGTGGGAACAGCTGGGGAAAGCATTTTGTTCAGGTAGGGTGTGAGTTTCCCAGAAAAGCTCTTAAAAACAAGGCTGGAAAGATGAAGGGTGCGTCTGGATTCCAGCGACAGCCAGTTTAGTTCCTTTAGCATGTCACAATGATGGGTCCTGTAATTACATTGTAGCACAAATCTGCCCTTCGTTCCCTTAGGAACAGTTCATATACAGGGGATCGTAGTTTGTCGCCCTCCCGGAGGGGGATTAGGAAAAAGGAGGTTTCAGGGTTCATAATACACAGGCTCCGGACCAATCCCTGGGGAGATCAGAGTAGGCCTTAAGGCCACAGATCCAATACATACTATTGGGTGATTTCCAGGTGGACCCTGCAGACAGATTGGTCCATACATCTTTCAGTTCGGAGTAATTTCCAAAGAGGCTAGGGATGGTTTTAGGGACATTAGCTGAGGAATTATATGGTCCTAAATTCTGGACCAGATCTGCCTATGCACACATTCCCAATTACAGAGGTTTTAACAACTATTCAGATTTAGGACGGGAAAGTAATCCTCCCTCCTCACCACGCTGTCGTATCTGCAAGTCTGTCTCACATGATTCCCAGGGCTACTGGTCACCAATACTGATCACCAATATTGGTTACATTGAGGGATCATGCTATGTTTCCAGCTACGTCAGGAAACAAATTATAAGTGGTGTGGGAAATTTCAATCTGGGATCCCATTTCTTCATAAAAGGTTTGAAAAACCTGGTGGGTCTCACTATTTATGACTTCAGTTTCAATATTCAAATATAGTATGGTTCCCGGGTCTGTACCAGAAGTATATATCTGCAGACCATGGAAGGTGCCCCAGGGGATTAAACAGTGTCAGGTTTAAGGGGATACAGGTGCCGGGACCACAACTAGATGTGGTCAGCATTGTCTGCAGACTCGCAGGTAGGGTATCTGATTTATAGGTGGCCCAACCAACACAACTCCAATAGGAGTAGTAGTTATACCCACCATCTATGCAATTCCTATTCTTTGGGCCTACCTACTTATTGTTTAACGTATAAGCTATTTTCCATGCCACCTCAGTACAGGTGTACTCATGTCATTTATTCAATATTAATATCACCATAAACTCAAGATGAGCAGATGATCCCAAAGAAGCTTTGACCGTGAGTCGGCACCTCAGCTTCCAAATGTGAGGGCTGCAGGGTAATTAGTACTTCTGATTCTGTTTGGCTTCACGAGCCCTCCTTTGGGAACCTCGGCTTTCCACCGATGGCAGGTGGTCAGACATTATTATGGCCATCAAAACAGCTACTTGTAGGAATTTTCTCCAGCAGGTATTTTTACTCTCTTAAAGCGGAGTTTCAGAGGGTTGTCTGGATCACCAGAAGTTACTTACCATGGAGCAGAGACAGACTTGATTCTGGAGTGGCGGATCACGGGGTGATCTCAGCAACTTTCATGGCCATTGGCCTATTTTCACCATCGTCTTTCCCAACTGTAATACTTGTTGACGTGTAATCTCACCTCTTATCTGGTGGAAGTCCTCTCTGAGGCCTAGTATGATAGGTGGTGGATGCCCATTCATAATTTCGAAAGACCGGTAAGTTTTGTGGGGGCGCTCCTGATCTGGAACAGGGCAATGGGGAGCAAGGCATCCCACTTCAGGTTGGTTTCCTGGCACATTTTATCCAGGTGTAGCTTCAGTGTTCAGTTTATTCACTCAATTTTCCATGAACTTTAAGGTCTTTAGGCAATGTGTAGTTTCCACTTAAGACTGAGGCTAATGGCTACCTCTTGCAGGCACTTATTTACAAACATAGCAAGAAAAATAGAGGTAAGGGCTGCGCCAATTTCTATAAAAAAAATCGAATGAACAGTGAAAATCACAACATAAAATAAGTAAAAAATCACAAAACATAAAATAAGTAAAACATACAAATATCAAGAAAAATTAGTCCAATAAAAAGCATCTTATTCAGATCAAATAATAGAATAAGGTGTCAAAACAGGAGTAATATCCTCAGTGTCTTTTTCATATGAAAGACAAAACCCAGATAAAAAGAACCTGTAGTGCAAGAGGGTAGGCCTTGGGCCACTGGATCCAGTTGTTTGGACAGGTAGGCAACAGGATGCTGCCATGAGCCCAAGTACTGTATGAGGACACCTACTGCAGATTTCCTCTTCTCTTGGACATACAGGTAAAACACTCTTTGGTGTCCAGGTGCTGGGGCTTGGACTAAGGCCTCCTTCAGGGTTCTTAAAGCTTTCTGATGCTCTTGTTCCCATAGAAATGGGTCATGTTCAGAGCCTTTGGTGGCTTCGTGATGATTGCAAAATTAAGTATCCACATGTAACATAATCCAGCGGCACCCAAGAATTCACGCATTTTCCGGCGACTGGTGGGTATGGGGATGTGGCACATGGATTCTTTGTGTCCTATGCCAAGATTACGGATTCCCTCTGAGATATGGAATCCTAAGTACTTAAATGCTGTGCAGCACATTTGGCCTTTCTTCTGGATGTATCCTGCTTCCCATAAGATTCATAACAGTTGGTTGATAGCTTGCAGACACTTGTCTCGGGAGGTAGCAGAAAAGAGGAGGTCATTCACATATTACAGGAGGACGCAGTGGCCTGACTCAGACATGAAATTGTGCAGATCTTGACTGAGTGCTTCTCCAAACAGGGTGGGGGAGTTTCTGAAACCTTGAGGAAGCCTTGTCCAAGTAAGTTGTCTCTTAATCCTGGTAGTGGCATCTTTCCATTGGAAGGCAAATATACGTTGGCTCTCTCCCGCCACACTCAGGCAGAAGAAAACATCCTTTAAATCCAAAACAGTATAGTAGGAAGCCTCACCAGGGCTTAAGGCATGCAGGTTGTATGGATTAGGGACAACAGGGTGAATAGTGACAACAGCATTGTTGACTGCTCTGAGGTCCTGAACAAGCCTGTACTTATTGGTACCTGGTTTGTGTATGGGCAGCAGAGGGGTGTTGCAGGGTGAGTGGTAGAATGTCAGGATACCGTAGTGGATTAATTTTTCTTGAAGTCTTTGAATTCCCCTCACTGCCGCCTGCAGAATGTGGTATTGTTTTAGACTGATGAGGGACACACCTGGTTTCAATTTAATTTGGACAGGAGGCCTGTTTAGGGCCAGACCAAGGGAGGTTTGTTCAGCCCATATACCTGGGGTGTCTATGATTCTTCAAGGTAGTGAGGGAGCATCCATGAGGGCCTTAACAACAAATAACCTCTTTTTGGACATATACAGGCATGATTCTGAGGCTATGTGGGAGGTGAAGAGCTGTGGTACCATTGGGAAGAAATGTGATCTTAGCTTGGAGGTTGGAGAGGTCATCTCTCCCCAGAAGTTGAATGGGACAGTCTGGCATGTACATAAACTGGTTTGGATGACATGGCCTCCCAAATTGCAGGTCATTTCTTGTAGCAATGGTCTGGTGGCAAGCTTACTGGTGGCTCCTACAATAGTGACAGTCTGTCCGGATGCGGGGCAATGGGTTTAGTCACCAGAGACTGGGCCCCAGTGCCAACCATGAAGAGGCTTTTCTTTCCCCCAACTGACTGAGTACAGATGGTGTGGTTATTATACCAGGGATTTAGAAGGTATATCTGGGGCAGGTATATCTGGGGCCCTCCACCCCTCCTCCTTGGCTAAGATCATCAGAATTGACAATCTGAGCCAATTCACTGCTTTCCTATGGAAAAGCATTGGATTGGCTGAGATCATCAATTCTGATGATGTCAAACAAGAATGGGGATTGGGCTCGCAGCCAGTACAGCGGACCTGCATAGTGCTGAAATAAAATACCTTTTTACAGGGGTTAAAGAGGGAGCCAGCAACCTAAATAGCTAGTTTAGCACTATAACGGCAGGAATATACATTCGTGTTCCTGACCCTATAATGTCCCTTTTATTAAGTGTTCTTGCATAGCAAGACCACTTAATGTTATCTCACATATATATTATTATTATTATTATTATTAAGTGTTCTTGCATAGCAAGACCACTTAATGTTATCTCACATATATATTATTATTATTATTTATTATAGCAAAATTTGCCACCCTAACTCCTCCCACAGTTTTTACACTACATAGACCAAAATTTACCAAAACGTGCAGATTGTTCCCGATCGGATTGCTATTACTTTGTGGAACGTTTCGCCGAATGGTTCACGGAATATCGTCGTTCTTGTGGCGAAATTTGTCCCATAGGAATGAATGGCAAAGCTAGAGTGGGAGCTGGCAAAAGCTGAAAAATCAGGACATGATTTCTAAACTGCCACCACTCCCTTATTTTCAGGCCCACCTACACAAATCTTATATCAAAACGTTCAGCTATCCCTGCTGCCACTAAACATGTCAACGGCTAAGCCGTAGTCCTGATAGTTTTCAAAATATAATCATTTGTTTGCAACTAATGCCGTCCATTGACTTTCATTGAAACTTCACTCTGCAAAGCTCAAATTTGAAGTGCAATTTCTAAACTGCGACTGTGCCTTCAATTTTAATACTTCAGAGACATACTATGCATCAAAATGTAGGTCTGGGTCTTGTGATTCTCACAATATAAAGCTCTTCACTGTAGGAGTTATAGTTTTTAAGATACGACCGTTTGAAGATGGCACCCACCAAAATACTCTGACCTGTGTCAAGCTGCAGCAGCAAGTGATGTCATAGACAGGGCCTTTTGAACACCTGCTAATGTTTTTATAAATGTATGGTTTAATGTAACTGTGCAACAACGTTGCAATTAAATGTGCTATGTAAATGATAATAGTTACTCTGCCCACTCCAGTTGTAGACTACAGGTGGAGGCAAGAACACTTCACACAATTTCCCAGAAATTGTAACTTTTCTAGTTATTATTATTATTATTATAGCAAAATTTGCCACCCTAACTCCTCCCACAGTTTTTACACTACATAGACAAAAATTTACCAAAACGTGCAGATTGTTCCCGATCGGATTGCTATTACTTTGTGGAACGTTTCGCCGAATGGTTCACGGAATATCGTCGTTCTTGTGGCGAAATTTGTCCCATAGGAATGAATGGCAAAGCTAGAGTGGGAGCTGGCAAAAGCTGAAAAATCAGGACATGACTTCTAAACTGCCACCACTCCCTCATTTTCAGGCCCACCTACACAAATCATATATCAAAACGTTCAGCTATCCCTGCTGCCACTAAACATGTCAACGGCTAAGCCATAGTCCTGATAGTTTTCACAATATAATCATTTGTTTGCAACTAACGCCGTCCATTGACTTTCATTGAAACTTCACTCTCCAAAGCTCAAATTTGAAGTGCAATTTCTAAACTGCGACTGTGCCTTCATTTTTAATACTTCAGAGACATACTATGCATCAAAATGTAGGTCTGGGTCTTGTGATTCTCACAATATAAAGCTCTTCACTGTAGGAGTTATAGTTTTTAAGATACGACCGTTTGAAGATGGCAACCGCCAAAATACTCTGACCTGTGTCAAGCTGCAGCAGCAAGTGATGTCATAGACAGGGCCTTTTGAACACCTGCTAATGTTTTTATAAATGTATGGTTTAATGTAACTGTGCAACAACGTTGCAATTAAATGTGCTATATAAGCAAACTCCAGTTGCAGACTACTGGTGGAGGCAAGAACACTTCACACAATTTCCCCAGAAATTGTAACTTTTCTAGTTTATCTAGTTAATCGATTTGATAAGTTTGGTTAGGCTTGATTAGATGTCTATAGTCTCCTCAGTAGGCTTGGTTAGATGTCTATAGTCTTCCTTTGTTCCACAATTCACTTTTGATATGAATTGAACCTAGTATCTGTAATATTTAGAACTTGGATAAAAAGAGGAAGTTTTGCGCACACGTTGGAAAATGTGATAATCTGTAATATAAATAGCTATCATAGGGTAATATGTAAACAATTTTAAAATATCTTCATTGGAATAAAAGATTTTTCTACTTACCTTGAGTTCCTGACTGTATCCAGACGATACTTCTTATCTGCACTTGGTGGGACCAGCTGGTATACAGCTCTGCCTGGAATTATTTGACGAGTTTTTACAAGTAGAGAGCCGACTTATATGGCTCTCTAAATTGTGAGTGTTCCCAGTTACTATCATATATACATAGTATTGTTTACATATTACCCTATGATAGCTATTTATATTACAGATTATCACATTTTCCAACGTGTGCGCAAAACTTCCTCTTTTTATCCAATTTTGTACATGTAAGTGTTTTGTAAGGTGACTGCAACACTGGTTTGTTTTTTGCTGCACTGGGATTTATACATATAACTACTTAGCGCCATTTCACCTCTTTTTTTCGTGTTTGAATATTTAGAACTTGCCCATATTTTTTATTTTTCTATATTTTCTTGATAGTACTCTTAGTTGTAGAAATCATTTTATTGACTGTTGGTTGATTAGAAAGTGGTGACATTTTTGCAGTTTTAGGTGACATGATGGTTAGGTAAAGAAGATATGGGCAGCAACTACTGTGATATGTTGAAGTTGTTAAAGGAGCATTAAAAAGACCAATGAGAATTAAAAAACAATATTAGTAAACACTGGAGAGTGGATAAGGGCTTAATAGAAAATGAATAGAGAGTAATAACAGTTCATACTATTTATTTATTTATTTATTTATTTATTTATAAAATATTTTACCAGGATGGATACATTGAGATTTCTCTCATTTTCAAGTATGTCTTGGGTCTTTGTCCACAAAACATTACATTGTTACAATAGGATACAATATTGCAAAAATACAACATACAAACTATATACATACACACATATATAAAATGTAACACATAATGGGTAATAAATATATTCAATCATGACAAGTGCATTCTGTGCTGAGGTATATTGCCAGAGATCTCTTAAAAAATTTTAGATTAAAAGATTTGACTGTGTCCCTGAAGTACTGTTTTATTTATTTTTTTACATTTATCCATTCATATTCAGCTTATATACATTCTATTACAATGATTACAAAATTAAGACAGAAAATCGTAACTCTTGCAAACCATGAAGTTAGCTATTTGTATTCAAATTACGAACTTAATGCAAATTAAGAAAAAAAGGTTCATTGTGAGCAGAATAATAAAATTATTCCTGACAAATGCATAAGTGTCTCAAAGAAAGAAGGAAAAACAGATAAAGTCATCTGTAATTAAGTAACAAAAGCTTTTATGGAGAGAATACCTCCCAACCCCGATTGGCCAATAATCTATCCGAGACATTTTCATAAATTAAAAGTACACTACTGCCATAGTACTAGCCTGCCCGTTTCAATTAAAGCACATGCTTGATAGCTCACGCTGACAGCATGTCAGGAAATCTCAGCATGGTGCTGCTGAATATTTGTAAAAAAATGTAAATTAATGATCGTCTTTTTAAAAACTGGCAACAGTGCCAGCATTAATTGTCAGAAAGGATTTCTTTTAATAGTATAATTTATGAAACATATGCAAATTAAGAAGATTTACGAATACATTAATATTGAAATATAATTCTATTATTTAAAATATGTCCATTCTCCTAGCTCTTAGAGGTTTTTTTATTTTTACTTCTTATAATACTACTAATGCCAGGGTGAGTTATTTCATTTTTGGGGATATTTTTGACCTCAAGATCTGTGAAGGTATTTTGTTTATAATATACATTCTTTATACATACAATGTGTGTATTTTATGTACCATGAAACAAGGGGAACCATGCACTGTGATGATGATTCCATAATAAACAGATGGTCTAGATCAGGGGTAGGCAACCTTTTAGCAGCACTGTGCTGATATAGGACTGTGATGTCCAGTAGCGTGCCGGTCCTATTTTTTTTAAATTGAGGTGTGTATGCTGCCGTATTCTGCTTGTGTTATTTATACTGTAATTGCTTTGTATCATTGTATTTGTGTGTATAGGAGCTATTATATTCTATATGTTCATTAGTAGTTTATGGTATTGTGTATGATACGTATGAATGTGGGCTGTGTATGGGGGTTGCTTGTGGAATTGTGTGTGGATGGATAAGTCACATTATGTGTTTGGTAGTGTGTGGGGGCTGTTTGGTGTATTGCATGTGAGAGGCTGCATGTGGGGTTGTGTGCATGTATGTGGATTGTTAGTGGTGTTGAGTTTGTGCGGATTGTGTATATGTGTGTTTGTGGGCTGTCGTATTATTTGTATGAGGGGAGGGTTATTCTGCATTTCTGTGTATATCTAGCAGTGTAGGTGGCTTCCCTGGGTTCCAGTCGGGACCAGGCTGGCCTGGTGCAGGTCAAGGACAGGAGCTGCAACAGCAGCTGTGGGATGCTCTACTACAGATCCGAGATCACTTCCTCTACGTGCTGCAATGCATAAATTGAGGATTGTCCTTCACCACCTTTTCGTATTAGCAGATATCTGAAGTTTTACTGGGACTCCTGATAGGCCAGAGCCTGTTTGGCTCTAGCAGCCTTGAGTGCCGTGCAAAGACACCTTGAGTGCCGTGCATGGCACTAGTGCCGTAGGTTGCTTACCCCTGGTCTAGATCAAGACTCCTCTAGACAAAGATTGCTTGTTGCATATTTTAAACATTTTAGAAGGCAACAGTAGTGCATGCTTATATAATATTTTTTTTCATATTTACAGAACATTCACAAAGTGAGGGTGAATGTGACATCCTTAGACAAGATCTACAGCTTCATCTTTTGTAAAAAGAGTTATTGAAGGGTAACTCTAAAAGGATACTCACATATTATGGTTCTGGCTGCAATAGATCCACAGTTACTGGTTACTATTAGGGCCGCCATCAGAAATTTTGGGGCTCCTAACTCTGCTCAGGGTCTGGGCCCCTGGGGGCCCATCTCCAAGCCCACCCACAGGGACTGCCTCCAAATCCCGCCCACAGGAATACACACACAGACACAAACACACACACTGATAAAAAAGGACATACTGACACACACATACTGAGACATACACACACAGGGCCGGCCTTAGGGGTGTGCGAGCTGTGCAGCCGCACAGGGCGCCATGGCAGCAGGGGGCGCCCTATGGCTGACACAGCTTGCACACCCCCTGCCCTCTACCAGGGCTTAGCAGCGAAAGAGACTGTAGGAGGCGGAGCCAAGCGGTCGATGGGGGCGGAGCCAAGTGGTCGGCAGGGGCGGAGCTAACCGAGGCCTGAATCTGCTGCCTGGTAAGTGAGACCATAGTGCCCCTGCTCCCCCTATAGTACCCCTGTTCCCCATCTATCCCTATAGTGCCCCCCTCTACCCCTATAGTAACCCTGTTCCCAATGTATCCCTTTAGTGCCCCTCTCTTCCCCTATAGTGCCCCCTCTTCCCTATCGTAACTCTGTTCCCCATCTATCCCTATAGTGCCCCCCTCTACCCCTATAGTAACCCTGTTCCCAATGTATCCCTTTAGTGCCCCCCTCTTCCCCTATAGTGCCCCCTCTTCCCTATCGTAACCCTGTTCCCCATCTATCCCTATAGTGCCCCCCTCTTCCCCTATAGTAATCCTGTTCCCCATCTATCTCTATAGTGCCCCCCTCTACCCCTATAGTAACCCTGTTCCCCATCTATCCCTATAGTGCCCCCCTCTTCCCCTATAGTGCACCCTCTACCCCTATAGTAACCCTGTTCCCCATCTATCCCTATAGTGCCCCCCTCTTCCCCTATAGTGCCCCTTTCCCCTATAGTAACCCTGTTCCCCATCTATCCCTATAGTGCCCCCCTCTTCCCCTATAGTGCACCCTTTACCCCTATAGTAACCCTGTTCCCCATCTATCCCTATAGTGCCCCCTCTACTCTTATAGTAACCCTGTTCCCCATCTATCCCTATAGTGCCCCCTATCCCTATAGGGCCTCCCTCTACCCCTATAGTAACCCTGTTCCCCCTCTACCACTAAAGTGACCCCCCTCTACCCCTATAGTACCCCTGTTCCCTATAGTGCCCCCTCTACCCCTATAGTACCCCTGTTCCCCATATATACCTATAGTGCCCCCTCTACCCTATAGTGCCCCCATCTACCCCTATAGTGCCCCTGCTCCCCTTATAGTACCCCTGTTCCCCATCTATCCCTATAGTGCCCCCATCTACACCTATAGTGCCCCTGCTCCCCTTATAGTACCCCTGTTCCCATCTATCCCTACAGTGCCCCTGCTCCCACTATAGTACCCCTGTTCCCCATCTATCCCTATAGTGCCCCCATCTACACCTATAGTACCCCTGTTCCCATCTATCCCTACAGTGCCCCTGCTCCCACTATAGTACCCCTGTTCCCCCTCTACCCCTATAGTGCCCCTGCTCCCCCTATAGTACACCTGTTCCCCATCTATCCCTATAGTGCCCCCCTCTACCCCTATAGTGCCCCCTCTACTCCTATAGTGCCCCCTCTACTCCTATAGTACCCATGTTCCCCATCTATCTCTATAGTTCCCCCTATCTACCTCTATAGTGCCCCTGCTCCTCGATCTACCACTATAGCACCCCTGCTCCCCATCTACCCCTATAGTGCTTCCCCATTTACCCCTATAGTGTACCTGATCCCTCCATCTACCCCTATAGTGCCCATGCTCCTTATCCATCCCTATTGTGCCCATGCTCCCCCTATATTGCCATTGTTCCCTGTCTACCCTAGTGACACTGCTCCCCTTATCTACTGCTATAGTGCATTGCTCCCACATCTACCCCAGTGCCCCTGCTCCCCCTATCTACTGCTATAGTGAACAAAAATCACACACGGTCAATACACACACATATCAGACACAGTCAATACACCCATTACAAATATGGCACACAGAGAACACATCACACAATCACGTCTGACACACACATGATAAATGTAGCTGTCTTCCGAGTTCCGGCCAATCAGAACGTTGCCGCGGATTACCACAGGAAAGCTCTGATCACCAGAGATCAGCATGCCCTCCCTCCATGCAAGGTAATGACAGGGAAGAGGTGATAAATATTTGTTAATTGTTAAATTTTCATTTAATAAATCCCCTATACACATGGATGGCGCGGGGGGGGGGCTGTTAAGATTTTTCGCACAGGGCGCCTGAAGGCCTAAGGCCGGCCCTGGGTATGGTAATCCAGAAACAAATTAGAATCTACTTTATCGTTTGTTATTTTAGAATATCCTATTTATTCTTAACGTTAACATATTAGTTTCAGAAGCTAGTATGTTGATGTACAGC
>OW240914.1:58475835-58486102 GCA_933207985.1 Pelobates cultripes | reverse complement strand
GTTTCTGCATTTTACTTCTAATGCACTATAAAATCGTGCTCATTTTAATTACTTCTTAAAAGCAGAAGTGAACGGCTGATCTTTTTGCAGTTTTATTGCATACTAGAAGCTCCTACTTAAAATCAAATGTTTATTAACTTACATTGTTGACCACTTTCCAATTATATGAATTTGGAGTACACGATCCAATGTCTTAGTTAGGGCTTTCTTCTGCCAATTTCGTACAATTTTTTGTGTGAGTATTACAAGAACAGTTTCCAGTAACCAATTATTTATTCTCATAATATACACATAACTTCTGATATTACGTACACAAATCCAATTCAATAGCTGAAGGGAAGACGACAAATGTGGTAAATTGGATTTCTGCAGCACTATCATTGTAAGGGGAATATCTGTTTCAAGTTCAATTTCATTCTTGGCTTCGACTGTTTAACATCATTGTTTTCATGACATATAACAAAAACAAAGATTTAATTGTTAAAACCATTTAAAGGTACATAAAACCTTTAGGCTGGTTGAGTTTTGTACCAAAAACTCTACAATTAAAAGTACAAGTTATCCCCTTAATACACCGCTGTCTATTATATTGGACTCATGAGTAGCTCATACAAAAATTATTTAAAGGGGCACTATTATCACCAAAACAACTTTATCTTAATGAAGCAGTTTTGGTGTATAGATTATGCATCTGAGGTCTAACTGCTCGATTTACAATCATTTAGCAAGTAAATCACTTTTGTTTCTGTGACTGACACAGCCTGCGTGAAAACAAAAAGGTTTCATTTTCAATCAGATGTAACTTACTTTAAAAATGTTTTATCTCCTGCTCTGTAAATTGTACTTTAATTACCAACAGGATGCTACTGCAAGGTCTAGCAAGATATTAGCAGAGCAATAGTTATTACATTCTAAATTAAGCAGAATTTGTAATGAAGGAAGTGTTAACATTAGATGACTATTTACAGGAAGTGTTTAGGAAAACTGTGTAAGTCACATGCAGAGAGGTGTGATTAGGGCTGCATAAACAAAGTGATTTAAATCCAAAATGGCAGAGAATTGAGCAGTAAGACTGCATGGGCGTGATTGCTACACCAAGTTGTTTTGGTGACTGTAGTGTCCCTTTAAGCTTAAAAACACACATACTATTTTAATGAAATAGATCTTCAGAATACCAAGCTTTGCTTTTCCCAAAAGTATCATGAAAGCCATATAGGTGAAATGTGCAAGATAGATTGCCCTAATTTACCTTTCATTATTATAGTAAGATGACTTTTTAAGATTCAGATGTATTTTTAGATAGACCACAAATAATTGTAGTACACTGGAACTTAAACCTGCCAAAACAGGAGGAATTTACTAACTCCAACATCTCAGTGGCTGTAAGTAAAGAGAACCACTATGTTTGGGTCAGGAAGGAAACTGTGACTGTGGCATATAACCTAGTGGTCACCATGAGACTAGCAGGGCAGAGAAGATAATGAAAATGTCACAACAAGTAAGGAAGGTTGATATGGTGACACTGTCCAATAGGGAATAAAAATATGACATTGGGGTAATTAAAAAGGGGAAAACAGTGATTTTGTGATGATGTGGGATTGAGAGTTAAATGCTATAGGTAGGAATGTAATGAAATGGTGACACTGATTGGATGATTATGGATGATTATGGGTAAGAGTGAAATTGTTACAGAAGAAAGGCAAGGGAAGTGTGAAATTGTGACATTGTGGTGCAGAGGTGGTTATGATATGACACTGGGGTAGGTGTGATGGTGACATAATTGGTGTCACTTCAAACATTAAAGCTATAAAAAATAATGTCAACCAAATTGTTAGCTGTATATTTGTAATTTCCTTGGACTTTACAACTTTGCCATTGGTGCTATAAGTACAGCCTGCCTTTTTGTGACATAGTCTATGAAACAAGTTAGTTTGGACTGTAGAATAATAGGTCTATCAAATAAGGTGTTAGGAGATGCAGCATGCATAGGCTGAGATTGCAAAGAGCGGAACTGATGGGAAGGGGTCATTGGGGTTTTGCTATGGGCTAATCCACTAGAGTGGAAAATCCAATTAATTCCAATGAGTACATTTCTTTAGAATGATTTGAGGGGGGCATATAAAAACAATGTACAAAATAAAATACCCATCACCTCACAGAAATGGTATCCTTATTCTCAGGTCATAAATTGTTAAACAAAAATATACAGTGTTACATGCTTCCAGCATTTTAAGCTATGAGTTCATCATCCCCTGACTAGTGCTGTTTTTTTTCATTTCTTGTTCACCACAGGGAGCCATGTGATATATAAATTGTGGTAGAAAGTAATCATCTTTTTCCTTTTCTGTTGAAGATTTTAGAGTGAAATATTACTGGATTTTCTGAAAATGTCAAGATTTATAAACATGGAAAAAAAATAACAGATGCTCAAAGATAGATGAAGCACATGACTAAGCCTTTATATAGCCATATTGCTGTTGTAATGTTTCCAGTTTTTTGTCTGATGATTACAGATCCAGCATTGTTCAGCTTCAGTGAAGTGTATTAAAGCGCTTAGATATATAAATGGAGAGACATACAGACTGACATACAGATGGCAGACTTGTGCAGAGCAAAACAATTTGTTTCTTCTTAACCACTTTGGCAGAAAACTATTTTTTGGTCTCAGCACAGTTTACTTCATGCCACACTTCGGTACATTCAGGCAGCCAAAACAGCAGAAAAAATAGTGACTGATGACATGTCCTTAAATAGAACAATATATTTAAATATTATTATTATTGTCCAATCCTCATGTCCCATAGCGTGTCAACACCAATAGAGTAGTGGGAAGCTAGACAATGAATTTCCCTTTGCTGTTCCAAAATTCTCTCCAGCATGTCTAAAGTGGAGTTTCACGAAGTGCTGACATCCCGTCATTGACGGTGTGTGAGAATCCCCTTTTTTTCTCTTGCTCCTGCCTCAAGAGTTGACTAGCCCTGACATTATGGTTGAAACGCCTGGCAATCTTCCTGCAATGCTCAAGTATTTTTTGCATGTTTGTGTTGGCTTCCTGAATTGAACCCTTCACTATAAGATGTGGGTTGTGTGCAGAGCAGTGCACACTTTCAAATGAACCATCTCAAGGAGCTTTGCCCATATTAGCAGCTTTGTTGGTGACTATAAACCCATCGTACAGATTGGTGCCTGCCTGCTCTCCCAACCAATTTGATACCATTCTTCTGATTGCCTGCAATATGCTTGCTATGGAGTGCTTTATGTCCATCACTTCAGCATGTAGCAGTAGAGATAAATAGCCACTCCAATCCTGACATGTGCTATACTTGGACCTTCTCCACTGCCAACACCATGCTCAGACACCATGGGCTGACAATAGTGTGCCGTAAAAGGAATGTATGCACCCATTGACCTACTGCTCCTTCAGTAGTATCATGCAGGAATTGTACAGTAAAAATGCTGCTGAAAGTGAGTCATGAGGGAAGCAAGTATTGTAGAGCAAGGGTCTGCGGTATACCGATGATGGTAGTTGGTGGTCTTTGTAGATGTTGGATTATAGCAGCATAAGTGAGATAACCTTTACTCTCCCCCTATTTGCTTCCTTGCAATACAATTTACACTTTACACTTTGCTTTTCTGGAAGACTGTCAAAGTAATAGCAAGCGTTGCTTTGGTGCGATAAACTAGCCTCAACCTGGCTGTTGAAGACACGGGTGGATTTGTCGCAACATTTGCCTCTACGCTGGCAATTGGTTGACTAATGTTGATGGAAAGGGAGGTGGTGGTGTTAATAATAATATCACTGTGTAAACTACTTCTGGCACTGACACTGCTAGAGATGGTGATCCAACGGTTTCCATTAAATGCTGTGATTCTACTGCAGATAGAGAAGGGCCTATGCAAAGTGGCAAGTGCACAATAGGTGCAGAAAATAGCGGATTGCTGCCTTTCCTCTCTGGACTATTCTTTTGTAATTCCTCTTTAACATAATATATTTATTTTTGAGACGGACTTAAACAAATGTCCGGAATGGTTTGGGGAAATCAGATTCCTTACCAGCAAGACCAGAATTTGGGGACACTACTTAGGTACTCTGCTTTGTATCTTCATTAATAAGTGTCACTGATGCCACTGACTAAATTTTTCCTGAGCTGTCCCTTATCTTATTCATGGGGGGGGCTACAAGAAATGGGGGGTGACACAGGCAATGGCAACAAGTTCACTGGTTTTGCAGATCCCTTGCTCCGAGCATCATAAAACGCACAAGGTGTAACACGTGAACTTGCTGTGGTAGGAGGAGCTGCAGCACTAGAGGAAGTGCCAACAGATCTTACTGCTGCATGAAAAGGCTGAGAAAAATCCAGTTGCGTGGTGAATCAGCTGCTACCCTGAGGATGAATATTTTATAAATGGTTTTGCTGGTGGTGATGGTGGTGGAGGCAGTGGTGGAGCAGGTGACAGCAGCCCTTATGGCAGAGGAAGAGGTACTCAGATTCTCAGAGGTCATCCCCTTCTTTTATGGTGCTAGGAATGGCACTACAAATGAAGAACTGAAACAAACATGCCTTCGCTTGCATGAATGGTTTCCCCTGAAGCTCGGTCATCAGAATTTTAGTCAATCACCTGGTTCAAATTCAGTAAAATTGGAGTTTGGCACAAAACAAATCTCCAAGTCTGTTAGATAGATGAATAAATAGATAGAAAGACAGACACACAGAGCAGACAGATATATACTGACATTTCCAGGAACAATATATTGGGGTGACAAAATTAAAGGGGCTAATATTAATCAACAATGCAAAATACCTGCTAATTAATGGAAGAACATAGTAATACGTGTACATCCATTATTTATTGGCCCCACCTGACTTCCCACTCCCCATATCTCTTTTTCTCCTACTTGTGTACCTTTCCCATATTTTTGCCTTCACATACATATTAGATACACAATAAAAAAAAAACAGGGATGTGCATGGGCAAAAAATTGGTTTGGTTCAGAAATTCGGGTAAGTAAAAAAATTTGTCTGCTTCGGCAATTTGGACCAATGGCATTCGGTTCGGCACTCCGAACTCCATGGTGGCAGTCCAGGCACTGGGAGGCGGGATCCCTATAGATGTGTAACTGGTTGTGGTGGCAGTCTGGGCACTGGGAGATGGGAGCCCTATAGATGTGTAACTGGTTGTGGTGGCAGTCCTAGCACTGGGAAGCGAGATCCCTATAGATGTGTAAGTGGTTGTGGTGGCAGTCCTGGCACTGGACAGGGGGCTCCCAGTGCCAGGACTGCCACCGAAAACCACTTACACATCTGTAGGACTCCCAGTGCCCAGACTGCCACCACAACCACTTACACATCTACAGGGCTCCCAGTGCGTGGACTGCCACCACAACCACTTACACATCTGTAGGGCTCCCACCTTCCAGGGACAGGACTGCCACCACAACCACTTACACATCTGTACAACTCCTGCCTTCCAGTGCCCGGACTGCTACCTCAACCACTTACACATCTGTAGGGCTCCCAGTGTTTGGGTTGCCACAACAACCACTTACACATCTGTAGGGCTCCCAGTACCCAGACTGCCACCTCAACCACTTACACATCTATAGGGCTCCCAGTGCGTGGACTGCCACCTCAACCGCTTACACATCTGTAGGGCTCCCAGTGCCAGGACTGCCATCACAACCACTTACACATCTGTAGGGCTCCCACCTCCGAGTGCCCGACTGCCACCACATCCAATAACACATCTATAGGGTTTCAAGTGCCCGAACTGCCACCACCATAACTTACACATCTTCCAGTGCCTTCCAGTACCCGGATTGCCATGTACACATATATAGGGCTCCCGCCTCCCAGTGACAGGACTGCCACCACAACCACTTACACATCTGTACAACTCCTGCCTCCCAGTGCCTGGACTGCCACCACAACCACTTACACATCTGTAGGGCTCCCAGTGCTTGGGCTGCCACAACAACCACTTACACATCTGTAGGGCTCTCAGTGCCCGGACTGCCACCACAACAACCTACACATCTATAGGGCTCCCAGTGCCAGGACTGCCATCACAACCACTTACACATCTGTAGGGCTCCCACCTCCGAGTGCCCGACTGCCACCACATCCACTTACACATCTATAGGGTTTCAAGTGCCCGAACTGCCATCACCATAACTTACACATCTGTATGGCTCCCAGTGCCAGGATTGCCACCATAACTACTTACACATCTATAGGGCTCCCAGTGCCTGGACTGCCACCACAATCACTTACACATCTATAGAGCTCCCAGTGCGAGGAATTAGCTTATTGGTCAAGATTCCTGCCATCATTCACGTAATTTTCCCTCCCTCTCTCTTGTTTTGCCACTTTTCAGAAATTCAAAGCACTTGGGAACTTGGGAACTTGGTTTCGGTTCGGCACTTCCGAACTTAAGCACTTCCGGCATTCGTAAGCATCCGAATGTCCGAATTTCACAAAATGTGTCCGAATTTACATTCGGAACAAAACTAATTGCACATGTGTAATAAAAAAACACAGTGACATACAGAGACAATTACACAACCATACATAGATGCATAATTACACAGTTAGTCACATAGATTAGTACACACAAGATCACATCTGTGCACAGACAATCACATACATGCATTCACAGTACCTGGTCTCTAGTGATAGGGAAGAAGGGGAGTCATACAGTCAATTTGCCGCTTCTCCTTGATATACATAACAGTTAGCAGTAGCCAGCACATCATTGGGCTGATCGAAAAGAGAACTATTTATCATCTCAACCTGATTTATAAGAAAACTGGAAAACATAATAAATCTGATACTTCCTATTGTACCAAAATATATTGTACACTTTGTTCTAATCTGTCCATGCTATTTAAATATCTAAATAGAAGACATAAATTTAACAAAATGTATTTTCTTTTTTCTAGTATACAATAAAAAAAAATTCACAGTGGGTTTAAAAGTACTCACAGAATTGCATATGGGGGAAATAATTAAAATGCACAGGATATCAATAAGCTTGCAACTGTGCATCGCGTAGAAGAAAATATTAAATGCAGTGTACAATGTACTTGTTAATTAGATATCACACGCAGAAGCTATGATGCCAATATGTTACAGAATAAACAAACATATGGACATTACTACAGTAGGTTTGATTTTGTGTTTGTTAAAACTACATCACAGAGATGTGTTATAATAATCATTGCAAGAAGCAAACTGTTGGGTTCAGTAGCAAAACAAAGATCCAGGCCTACGTTTTCGTAATGCTGATTGCGTTGTTTTGGAGCATAGACATATGGAGCATATGTAATGTGTTCTATCCATCAACACTGCCTGTGTTCTTGAAATGTTGTAATGAACTGTGTTTTTCCACAATATGTACTGAAGGGAGAGAACGCACTAATGTGAGGCACAGCTGTCCAACAGAAATAATCATTTTCAGATAATTAGATAATTAGAAGCAATTATATAAATGGACCAAGAATAAATACAATTAACTCTTCTGTTTCTAAATATCCTAAATACTTTCAATTATTCGTTTTCTTTAGCATCTAATTAAGCTGTAACCGTTAATTTATTGTCTTGGAGCAGTAAACTGGATTGTGCTAACTTAATAACCATTTTCATGTCTAATGGGTTAAAAGTGATACTTCTCTCCACACATTATAAATGTGCACTTAATCTCCATTAAACTCTCATAAATCTTGCTGTGTGTTTCAGCTGTTTGTTTGATGACCTTACCCAGATGCAGTTCACATCAAGATCTATATTTAACACCTTACTTTCGAGAGTCTCCAGTATGCCTGCTGGAAGTATGTACTTGTGGAAAAATGCTATAATTTTGGGCTAAGAAATATATCTTCAGCTAAATGCATAATGCAACCTAAGCACACTTAACAGTGACATTTCATATACTAACATATACTGGAATGGCAATAAAATGAAATCTACCGCAAACAGTGTTCCCATACTATACTTAAAGCGGCACGGTCACCTCCTGCCCCTGAAAATTGAGTATTTCATAAATATAGAATTTTTATAAAATACTTATTTTGAGTGAGTTGGAATTTCACTGAAATTCCAACCCAGTCAAGAGATATACTGAGACAAACTAGGGACTGCATTATCTCTGTATTTTTCTGAGATCTGACTTTCTTAGTCTTTACTATATTACTTTTGCACTTTCTTATACAACCTGTGTAGTTGTTTTTTATACATTTTTATTACAAATAAATTTATTTATTTTTTCATCATTCTGCTGCTTCTCCTACCTCTGAGGGATTTTGTGAAGATTCCACATCTAGCCTGTATAGGCACCCTGGGGCACTTTACACAGAGCCTGGCACAGCTCTGGAATTCGTGAGTGGATTCATTTATTCTTTGTACCATTATTATTATTATATACAGTCTACGCTGTGTACTGCTTTGTGTTATTTTAGGGTTCAAGTACATGAAATACCATCAGCGTACACTTGTTTATTTACAAGTACTGTATACACTCACTGTTTGGGACTAAGAGAGTGGTGTGTGGATCCTTTTTTGGCATTTATACATTTAGTGTCAATATATCTTTTACCTTATATTCTGTACCTAAGGTGTTGGGGAACACTTTTTATTCCACCACTACCTGTGTGTTCCTTTTATTGTGTAAGCGCCATTCACTTTTCTACTTTTATTTCTTAGTCTTTGGGCAGAGCTACAGAGTCAATCCAGTTATGGCTGCAGGGAATTGGCTCTGTCGATAGAGGATTCCATGGCCTCACGGGTTCCTCCATAGGCCTCAATGCTGAACTCTCGCTGAAATGCCAACAGTTAAAGCGGAACAGATAGAGAAAGATGGCGGTGCCCACGAGGGACAAGATCAGGTATGTAAATATCCACTTTACTCCCCCCCTGAACATCAGACTCCCAGTGGTGATTTTACCATCGGGGGTATTTTTCAGCAAAGCCACCAGATGGTGACGGGGCCGGTTTAATGGTTAAAGTTTATTGTATTACAATATTTTTTGTTGTTCTTCAGGTCACCTAATGTATGGGGATAATCATATGATGGGAAAGTATGGTTTAAAGTGGTCTGTTGGGTAAAAGAAAAAAAAATCATAATAAAATAAAAGACTGCACAAAAAAAGTGCATGACCATTACACCCACTCTTCCTCACTCCCCCTCCACTACACCATTGTGATTATAGGTCTCTAAGAAGTCACTAAGCAAGCTTTTCAAGATCATTACTTTTTCGTTCATGTATTGACATAAAAGCCAACCAATCGCAACACAGCATAATGCTGCATGTAACAGGTTGGAAGACAAACACTCCTTTTATAGAATTCATTCTTTTTTAATCCTGACTTCGAGGATTGGTGCTAGTTTTCATTTGTGGTAGTCTGAAGGTGAAGAATCAGGGGCTGTAATGTCAACATTGAATATTCTACAAAAGCCTTATTTATTTTTTCGAATCTTGTCACAGTTGTGTAAGCTCCAAGTTAATATAAATATAATTAGGTTTTAGGGGTCGGTAGGCATAATTTTTTTCTGTAGGTTTTTTCTGTTTTATTTTTATTTTTGAGTATGTGGGACTTTTTGAAACAAATATTCTTTTGTTTTTGTATTTTAATGATTAGTTTGAGAGATGTTTATTTTTTGTACAGTCTTTTAACTAGTGAGAGGTAATGGATTAAGTGGCAATATTTTTTTGTACAGATGCAATTAATTCCTCCACAACCTTAACTACTTTTGACATTTTGGCATATTCTAGACACTACCATAGGCTAAGAGAATGTTAGGTTTTTGAGTCAGAATGTTATAGCACAACCCTTTCTGTAAACTATTAAGAAAATATCTTGGTATATCTGTGGATTATACTGTGAATTTTTATTTAAAGAAAGAACGCTATTATAGGCTATTTACATTACGGAATACTATTTCATTTTCAGCTATAATATGGAGCTTATCATCTCCTTTTTAATATTCCCATGATGCCTATAAGTTGGTTTCTTAATCACCTCAACATTTATATTGATTCTCCATTATACACACAATTATTTTAGATCTATATTATGTAGTAACTACCATGTTTGGTAATCCTATACAGATACATGTGTTATATTATGCATTATCTCACTAATGGTTAATTCTATGTTTGCTGGTTTATTGCTTTGGTCTGTTTTGTTTATTATTATTCTTTCTAAATTCTGTTTCTTATTGACCACTTTATGTGGTAGGGACCATTAACTGTCTGTTTCCTAACACAGGA
>OW240914.1:58422813-58475735 GCA_933207985.1 Pelobates cultripes | reverse complement strand
GTCTCTAGGTACCATGACCACTTCAAATTACTGAAGAGATAATAGTGCTTGGAGTAACCCAATCAGATCCAGTGAGGAGGTCAACTATCCTGGCTCGATGGAAGGCCCGATCATTAGGGCATGCTATGCCGCCCCACAACGTCGTTAAAGCCCTCCTTTTTTAGGATGGCGATGCACGCCCTAACTTTGGGAAAGGGTTAACTTATGTTGTACTGTATCAACTTTACAAATTTTAAAATGCAAGTCTTTCCAGAATTAAAACATGGAAAGAGCTTCACCTAGCCTATTCTATTTAACAAGTTAAATTCGGACTCGCTTGCATGGTATTTGGACAGGAGCAGGTAAAGAAACGCTCGGATAAGAAAGAAAATGATTCTTTTTAATTTAAAATGAAAACCTTTCGTTTATTTGGATATATGTATTAGAATTATTCTGAAATAATTCATTACTGTTGTCTTATTGACCAAATTAATTATAGCCTTTGCAGTCCAAGATCGCATGTAAAACTGTATTTGGATAACAAATGTATTAGGATGAAATGTAATTTGTAGTGCAAATGTGTATCTAACGTTCAAATGAATGCCCTCTCTTTAATCTACAATTTATTTATTACTTCTGAAAGTTAGTACAATTATTATTATTTTTTTGTTAAAGAAACTATAAAATATCTTTCACCAAGAAGAGTGAAAAACCCAAGACATGCAAATTTTTTTTTTTTTTTTTTTTAATATAGTGACAAATTCTCATTCATAGTCAGTGAAGCACAAAATTAGTCTTGTGCTTTAGTGAAAGGTCGTCATGTGGAGAATAAGAGATGACCCAACTGCTAAAAAAAAAAATAAAAAAAATACATTGGATTTAGAATAGTAGATGGTTTATTAAACCTTCTATTCTAATGATGAACAGGCCAGGTTTTATAACCTTTAAAAGTCAGGGTATAATTTTATAATCATTTTCATTTTATTTCACAGTTAAAAAATGCAAAAAATATATTTTAAAAAAATGTATGCGAACCTAAAAGCTGATCATTTGATTTACTGACCTGATATTTATAAACAAAGCATTATTTTTAATATTTTTTTGTTCTATCTAAGGACCAGTGATGGTCCATGTTTTTATAACAATGTATGATGGAATTTATAGGAACACTATGGGGTCAGGAACACAGCCTTCGCTCCCATTTGAATCATTGAGCTTTGGGCACCCATGACCCTGATGCCAGTTCACCGGTTGTCCTCCTTTACACCACTTGTGGTAGGCACTAACCATTGCATTTGTGTTTGTGTGTGTGTGTGTTTTATAAATATGTGTACAAATGAGAATTAACATTTTATAGATTACAACTGATTTAGAATAATAGCTGAGTTAGAGAAATTCTCAAATTCAAATATTTCGGCTTCCCCATTATTTTTTAATCTCCTAGTCAAGTTTCCATAATTCTTTTTTTCAGTGAATAAACTTCATAACAATAATAGAAGCGAGATGCCAACATTTACCAAGTTTAAGTTAATATCACACATAAAAGTAGAAAGATCTCAACTTTGAAGGGGCACTCTAAGTCACGTAACCAGTACAGTTCCTTGAAGTTGCTAAGTTTTCTAGAGTGTCATTGTGTCTTCCACTGGATTAATGTCAAACTGTCTAGAAGCAGTTTGACATAAAACTGGTGCTTTTCCTGGCACCTAGAGATCACCCCCTCCTCTGCTTCTTTAATAATACTGATTCAATATGTCTGCATTATCATTGTCAATTACATACTATCTGGATGGTTCTTTGGCTCTGGGGATGCATTAGCCCAGGTATCTCAGTGAACTAATGCTATCCAAAATAATGAAATCAGATAATGAGTGTGCAAAATTGTGCAATGGTGTATATATATATATATATATATATATATATATATATATCTGCACCAAAAACCATGCAATGTTAGTACCTTGCATAAAACACCTAGTTATATCCATTAATTAAAAGTATGCAGTGAAAATCAGATGAAAAAATTAGACTTGTATCTAGCAAAATTTACTCATGTCAAATCATAGGACACAAAGACAAAGAGAAACAGAATAAATATATACTGTAAACTCAAAAAAACATATACTGGAAGTATGTATTGCAGACTCTCACAATGTAGTCACAGGCTAAGTGCTGGTCTACCTATAATTGTTCAATATCAGCTTCCGGTCAATAGGACAACTTGCATAGACATAACACAATATGTGATTTGACAAAAACAGCAGAGAAAGCAGCAGCTCATGTCAGAAACCACTTGACTTGCGCATAGTCGTCCTTTCATGCATATGTCCTAACCATAAAATTGGACCCCCCCAATAAGACACAGACACCAATTATAAAGTGGATAAAATTTGACACAGCTTTAATAAATTATAAATATAATAAAATATATAAATAACAAATTGGGTCATTGCCAAACATTCCGAATTTCACATAACACATACTTCCCCAACTTTAAACCCATAACGCTGCTACAGCGTTCTATGCCGTCCCAGCTTTCAGCTCCTGGAGGTCCGCGGTACTCACCTCCACCGCGATCCTCTTCTGGAGGACTGCCTGACAGCACAGGCAGCCCTCCCCCGGCAAATATGGCCACCTATAGCTGGCTGTGGATCTGCCAGCAGGGAGACTGTCTGAAATGTCAGACAGTCCCCCTGCTGGTGGGAAAGTAAAAATAAATAAATAATTAATCATGTTTTAAAATAAAATAAATGTATTTATATGTATATAAAAAAAAATATATTATATATCTAATATATATACATCTTATATATATGTAACGTGATACGTAATGTATTTTAACGTTAATATAAGTATATATATTAATCTTAAAATACACTTAGAATGATGTTACATATATATATGAGATATATATTATATATATATAATACATATATATATTTTATGTTTATATATAGACGTTTAATTACAATAGTAAATAAATAAAATAATAAAATAAATAAAATATTAAAAAAATTTTAAAAAAAAATTATATATACATATGTAATCTCATTCTAACTGTATTTTGTTATTAATACATATATATATATATATATATATATATATATATTGGTAACAAAATACACTTAGAATGACATTCTATATATATCTATCTATATATAAAATACAAATAACTGCAAATATTTATATATAGATAAATATATATAATTACATAAATAACTACATAAGTATACACATAGAATTTAAATACATATCTATGTATATATATATATATATAAAAATTCTACGTGTATGCTTAAGTAATATTTTAACATAATTATGTGATTTAATTAATTAAAATTTGATTGACAACCCAGGAAGCAACAGCAAGTGCGGAGAATTAAATTCACATGCGCTATATTTAACCCTGTAACTTTTCCAAGACACCATAAAACCTGTACATGGGGGGTACTGTTTTACTTGGGAGACTTCACTGAACACAAATATTAGTGTTTCAAAATGAAAAATTGTATTACAATGATGATATATTTAGTAAAAGTTAAGTTTTTTGCATTTTTCACACATTATTGTTGTAATATGTTTTACTGTTTTGAAACACTTATGTTTGTGTTCAGTGAAGTCTCCCAAGTATAACAGGTTTTATGGTGTTTTGGAAAGTTAGAGAGTCAACTATAAGGCTTGCATTTCATTTTTTTCACATTGAAATTTGCCAGATTGGTTACATTGCATTTGAGACCGTATGGTAGCCCAGGAATGAGAATTACCCCCATGCTGGCATACCATTTGAAAAAGTAGACAACCCAAGGTATTGCAAATGGGGTATGTCCAGTCATTTTTAGTAGCCACTTAGAAACAATGGCCAAATATTAGTTTTTTTGCTTTTTTCACTCAAAAACAAATATGAACGCTAACTTTGGCCAGTGTTTGTGACTAAGTGGCTACTATAAAAGACTGGACATACCCAACTTGCAATACCTTGGAATGTCTACTTTTGCAAATGGTATGCCATCATGGAAGTAAATCTCATTCCTGGGCTACCACACGGTCTCAAAGGCAACATAACCAACCTGGCGAATTTCAATTTGAAAAAACTGAAAAATGGAATGTGCTGTATTTGACCCTTTAACTTCCCAAAACACCGTAAAACTGTTAACTTTTTAAAATTGTTAATTTCTCACAGTTTTTTTAATTTTATTCATAATAAATTATGTTTCAAATATGAATAGTTCATGAGAAATAAAAGCCCAGTTTCTCCTGAACAAAATGATATATAATAAGTGTGGGTGCACTTAATATGAAAGAGGTGAATTACGGTTGAACAGACATATAGCGTAAATTCCAGTTTTTGTTTACATTTTGTTTTGAACAGAACGTGTACTATTGACTCCGTCCTGAAGGGGTTAACAGTACTAAACCCACCGGCAATGACCCATAACATAATCAACAATAAACATATAACCATACATGAATAACATAACCGACATGGCCACAACAGGCCTTATACACCAAATGGTTTAACATTGTAGGGGCATACCGAGACACCCCTACACCACCAGGTTGAGAACCACCTACGGGCTCCAACCTACCGATTTAAGTTGTAGGGGCATACCGAGACACCCCTACACCACCAGTTGTACATTGTAGGGGTATACCTAGACACCCCTACACCACCAGTTTTACATTGTAGGGGCATACCGAGACACACCTACACCACCAGGTTGAGAACCACCTACAGGCTCCAACCTGCCAATAAACAAATTCAACCATGTGAATATTGTTACCAAACCAAACATCACAACTACCAAAAACTACCTACCCCCAATATCTTATCCAGCCCCTGCCGTTGTGACCCAACGGGATAAACAAAGAACACCAAACCAAAATATAAGGGAGGGAGGGTGGGACAACAACAGGTAAGTGTGATTAATTAAAATGGCACCTAATCTAAAATGTCCGTTAATATCTGAAATCCAGTTACAGCCACACCCTAGTGACCACCTGACCACTAACCCCACCTCTACATATGCCCGCTTCCTAGCTATGTCAAGGCCCACTCCCCTTAGCTGCGCTGTTCCATGGGTTACAATAGACAGCCTATAGAGGTGAGAATCCAGTCTGACGTGGTAGTACACATTAGTGTTCTCAGTGGCTGAGCTTTTTGCATACATTTTTTGCATAGTAAGTCTTTTTTGTTCTGGAGAGGGGCGTGGTTAAGGAGGCAGGCTTATATGTAACATTTATTTTTTTGTGAAAAGCTATAAAGATTTAAGCATGCAAAAAAATACAGCATATTAATAAGGCCAAAACCATTAAACACCTATCACAAAACTATCATACTTTTAGTGATGCTTGGAGTATCCCTTAGACCAATGCCATCCAGTTTGTGAAAACTACCTCAATAATGCAGAAGTGATAATATTGCATTACCAATGCAACCAGGAAAGAACTCTGGTTTCTTAAAGGGATACTATAGTGCTAGGAATGCAAATTTGTATTCCTAGCATTATACTTTCCTCTGGTCTCCCTCCTCCCACGTGGCTCTCCACGGCAGTGTAAGCATTAATAAACCCTTACTCTACTCACCTGAGTCCAGCGCCAATCTCCCTCTGTGCTGGGTTGGTGCTCCACCATTTCCGACGTCACCTGATGGGGGGAGTGCTAATGCTTTCATATGGGGATTTAATTGAGGCTGGATGACCTCATACAGAGCATGAGGATGGCCAAAATCGGCCTAGCAAGCAGGAAGTGTCTCTAGTGACTGTCTGATCGACAGCCACTAGAGGATGTCTTAGTCCTGCAATGCAATTATTGCAGTTTCTCAGAAACTGCAAGAAGAGGACAGGGTGACTGCACCCAGACCACTTCAATGAGCTGAAATGGTCTGGGTGCTTATAGTGTCCCTTTAAACAGTTTTGGACATCACCAATTTATTTTGGACAACATAATCACTACAGCGAACTGTAATGCTTATTTTGGTTTAGAGTGAGTGCCGCTTCAACAAAAGAGATGCAATTGTACAGACCAAAAAAACATATAATTATTATACATTTCATTCATTGTTTACTCCCAGATTTTAGTAAATGTTTTTCAAATTCCTAGTGACAATGTATGAATGTGCAATAGATTTGGTAGTGAAAGGGTTACCACACATCTGGTTTTAACCCTTGCAAGCACATTATTTTCATATCCTCCACAAAGATCTTTTGTTCATCTCCTCTAGCAAGAATTAAGACTGAACATTATTTTCATCAAAAACTATATTTCTAAAAGCAATGGCAATATTTAATAAAATAGATTAATAAAACTGGGTATTCTCTCTTACTCATATCCCAGTATAATGACTGACTTACAATAAAATTTGTATATGTTTGCTTCCGGTAATGCGTTTTTTTTTTCCTTCTTAATTTCCTTCAGAATATTTTAAGTGGACTTTACCGCCCCTTTAAGGAAAGAATTTTGTAGTATTTTTCTATTTAAAAACATAGAGCCTTCTTTGCAATCAATGCATATTCCCCTTTTGTGCGAGAATAACAGATGTTGATAGAAATAGCCATTGGGTTTGTAAAGAGCCCATTTCATGTGTCAGAATATTTGTGCCTCTTCTAGATGAAATGTCAAAAGCAGGCAGATATCTCAATGTGAAATGACCTTAAGAAAAACCCGACCTCGCCAAAGATGACCTTTTTTCAGCAAGAAACATTAAAATTACAACCATATTCATGCTGCAGCCCTGAGAACAATATGTATTTTTCTTGTGTTTTTTTTCAGTCGCTCCATGATTTTACATATTTTTTTACACAACATCCTTGTTCTGCAGTGTGCCATAACACTGTTCTAGCATTACACTGTGATACATAATCAAAACAGGGTATTACTTTTTATCGTCTACATAAAGCCACACTAGACTTTAGGGATAAAAAGTCTCATCCACACAGGAACAGGAATGGCATACATCTGAAACTGCTGAGATGATGTGTTTCTTTCTCCCTCACCTTCACCAACTGATCCAGAATTGTATGGTCAACTAATTTCCATGTCCTACTCACTAGACTTCTGGGACATATACAGATGAAGGTGTAAGAAATTGATATTCCAAACTGAAATATTGTATATAACTTTCTGTGTATGTGACTGGTTTCACAAGAGGGTCATTTACTTGATAACAGTGTGATAAGGATCAAAGCTTTCAGTTGCATTTTACAACACCCAGCTAAAACAAAAGCTTACATCCCTCCAGTATTCCTTGCATGTTATCAGGAGATCAGAGTAATAGACATCTAGGTGTAACCATGCAAGTGTGTGTTTTCCCAAGCAGTCCAATCTACCAAGAAACCTAATCAACTGGTCTTTCAGAACATTACAGTATAGCTGGAGGGAAGAGATCAAAGGGAAAGACTTGTGTAAAGACAGAACTCTCTGGAGAAAGAGGGCGGGATAAACCACTTTTGGGAGGGAAAAGGGATTCTGGGACTTGTAGTTTATTACTCCAAGAATCAGTCTTTAAAAGGACAACAACCAAGGAAGGCTCTCTCTTTCTCTCTCTCTTTGGAGAGGACAACGCAGCAAGCAGGGCCATGGTGAACTAAGAGAGGCTGTCCCAGATTACCCAAGATGAAGGCGCAAGGGGAAGACCTGCATTTAAATGTTTAAGTATTGCCTTTTTATTATGTAGCTTTTGATTATGTACCGGATATAATGTATAATGTATATTGTGTATATCCTTTTAAAATCTAACAGTATCCTTAAATGAATATTTACAATACATTTTATTATACACTTGTGTTTATGTCTTATTTGTCACACATTCCCTAAAAGAATATCCTTGTAAGAGGGTCATAATTTCTTACAAATTGGCGAGCCAGGTAGGAGGGATTTAGTGTGATTTATGAGCATATTCATAATTGTATAGATTGTATATTTACTTTTGGATACTGTTCAGATATTGTGTATAGACATTTCAGTGAATTGTGCGTTGTCAATGATGGAGAGTTTATTGAAAAAGATTGCTAAGGTGTCTAATCCGGAAGCAATAATTAAATGTATGGATGGTGCATTAGATCCGTGGCTTAATGCTCAGGATTATGTGGCCAGGGCAATTATTGAAAAGAAATTGTCCAAATCTAGTGGTAAAATTGCTTTGATTTATGCTGCCCGTTGGATTGCGGAGAAGTATAAATCTTTAAATAGGCAAAAAGAGAAATTAGCGGCAGATGTTTTGAGCTTAAAGAATGAAGTGGAAGGTTTTAAACTGTCTGCGCAAAATGCTGCTGCTTTGTGTGTAGGTAGTCAGCAAATGAGTCTTGAAAATGAGGAATTGCACAGTTGTAATGAGCAGCTTGTAGAAAGGCTGAAGGATGCAGAGGGTGCTATTAGAATCTTTGCTTCCAGCAGCCAGAAGGAGGCTGATCATTCTGTGTGCCTTAAAGAAATTGATGATTTAAAATGTAAACTAACAAAAAGAAATGGTTTTGCTGCTACTAAATATGGGCTGAAAACCAATTGTGGAGGTTTGTGTACAACAAAAATGGAGGTGTTTCATAATAATTATAGTAATTGTGAGTGCAGTATTCCTGCTAAAATGGCACCAGTCTCTACAGAGCACATGGTGGATGCACAGGGAAATGTACTACATAAAACTACTGTGACCCATTCCTTAAAACATACAGAGGTTATTGCACTGAGCAAAGAACTGGGATGTATACGCTTGGATGATGATCCAGTAGATGTAATGTTAAAAATTGATCAATTTGAAAAAATCCACAGAAACTTAAATGAATTGGATATTTTTGATGTTATAATTGCTAGTACAGACCAGTCACTAAGAGCAAGTCTGCCACATGAGATATTTATAGAACCTAGAACCAAGCAACAACTTATCAAAGAGTTATTAAACGCACTTGGTCTAGAGGAAATAAATCATCATTTTGCTTTTGGTAATTGTGCTCAGAAGAGAGGGGAGTCTGTTCAAGGGTTTGTAAATAGGTTATTTGTTTTATTCAAACTGACTGTTCCACCTGGAGCACATGCTGATCAGAATGAATATGCATATAAGAAAGCATTACTTAATAGGACACTGCCAGATATTCAAGAGTCAATTGGTTTAACTGTGTCCCCACAGGACACCTTTGTAAATATACTGAATTGCTTAAGAAGGGCTGAAGCAATTTTACTAAATCAAGAAAAAGTAAATAAAAGACAAGTGTCATTGATACAAAGTCCCCAACCTCACAGATATATCAATCAGAGAAAGCCCCCACATATAAAATCCATTACATGTTTTAGGTGTGGTAGGATGGGACATATTGAAAAATTTTGTAAATCAGATGTGCATATTCATCATGAAAGGCCCATGTGTGATAGATGGACTCTGGGAAATAAAAATAATCACCCTAGGTGGAGATCCCAGAGAAAAGATAATAATGGTATCCCCCTCACAGGACCTTGGATTCCCTACCATGTGCTTAAAGCACAGAATAGACAACTAAAGGCAGAAAATCTTTCTCTAACATGTGAACGAAATGAATTCCTTGAAAAACTGGATTGTCTCAAGGCACAATTAAGTACATTAGAGGAGATGGTTAACACAAAGAATCTGATAACAGATACAGTTTTTCTTGAATGACCTATTCTAGTTGTGTGTTATTAACTTTCTCTTGAAGTTTGTTTTTTTAGAAAACTACGGAGATGATGCCAATTGAGAAGGAAGACAAATATAGACCTGTGAGAAGACCAACAATTTAACATGTTTATTTATTTCAGGAAAAATACAGTTCCAGTTTATAGAGGACCTTAATATGTAGTTTTATATTATTTTTTTCATATTAAGGATAAGCCTCTAAACTCATTAATTACAGTCAGGTGGTCCAAATTCCAAATTATTTTTGTTTTTATTAGTTTAGCACACCTGCACTTCCAGCTATGTTTTATTTTTATTTTTGTATTTTGATACTGGATTACTAATTTTATATATTTCTAGATTAGATGAATTGTTGCCAAGGTGAGGCTTATACGTTGATCACACTGGAGAGATGTGATAGTGTAACTGTCTGTTGGTTTACAACAGTAAATATTTTTGTTTTTGTCTTTTTTTCATTTGGTTACCAACACAAAGAGCCTCAAGACGATTTTTGATTTTAATCTTTGAAAGGCAACAGACCATTGTCAGTTTTCTTTAGATTGCACGCTGCCAAACTTTGTATACAGTTCAATGACTGAAGGTAATGGTAGCATTCAATCTACTTTTTTCTCTCTCCATCTTCTTTGATTTTGTTGTTTTCTTATGCTTTTTATTGTATTTCACACTCTAAAGGGAATATAGGGAAAACAGATAATTGCATATATTTACATTTCCTTGGGTCAAGGTTGGGTGAACAATAGAATGATAATGGTTATTCTTTGTTTGTTTTTGTTTTAATTTATACTCTCAAGGTGGGGTATAGCGTATAGACAAATTAGACCAGTTTGTATATTTTATATTGTTTTTGAGTCAAGGTGGGGTGAGCGACAATATATGATTTAGCATTTTCTATTTGCTCTATTTGGTTTTCCACAAGGGGTTAAATATTTATGGTTTTAGTAAAGTTATAGTAAATTATTTCATACTGTTATGAGGACGTATCCCTTAGTATACATTAATATTGGTTGCATTTTGCTCACATTTGTGTTTACAATGTTTTAGATGACCACTTGTGAATCCAGACGGTAGTGCTGAGACAAGGATGATAATTAAACCACTAGTGATTTGCATAATGTAACACTGCGCACTTTCTGTGCTAAGAATCTTTTAATTTCCGGAAGCCAAGGGCCTATCGAAAACTTATTAAACATCCTCAAGGGCTCAAACACAAACCTACTCCACCTATACAACTTTTAATAAACTCCCAATAAACATGCACAGACACCTTCACTCAGATCCCCACTACAAACAATAAACTATGTTTCTCCCTTGTGTGGTCTCTTTAATACACTATGTAAGTGAACAGCAAATTAACTGCTGTTGGTGTGAAAATACACCAGGTGTCATGGTGGGCAGAGGTCAGAGGCCTAATAGCCCAAAGTAAGCAAGGCCAGGGTTAAAGGAACAGTGTGGTGGAAGCAGTGCTGGTGGCACAGGTAACTGAGCGTGATGGGAGTGAAATCTAATGGTTGCAGTGATGCTGAGCCTATGAGGGTAATGAAAGGTTACGGATATGGCTGAAGGAGTTCAAATTAATGGTGAAAAATGATAACTGTAAGTGCCTCAATGATTTGGCTAAATTATGCCTTGCAGTACCCTAAATTATAAATATATGTGGTTGTCAAGTCATTTGTGTCTCAGTAAAACACATAATCATTTAAAACACACATAATTCAAATACTGTATTTCTTTGAGAGGGCTCATTTTCTTGTTGAGTCATTCGCCCTCTAGGTGGGGACTGTAAGAAATTGATATTCCAAACTGAAATATTGTATATAACTTTCTGTGTATGTGACTGGTTTCACAAGAGGGTCATTTACTTGATAACAGTGTGATAAGGATCAAAGCTTTCAGTTGCATTTTACAACACCCAGCTAAAACAAAAGCTTACATCCCTCCAGTATTCCTTGCATGTTATCAGGAGATCAGAGTAATAGACATCTAGGTGTAACCATGAAAGTGTGTGTTTTCCCAAGCAGTCCAATCTACCAAGAAACCTAATCAACTGGTCTTTCACAATGTTACAGTATGGCTGGAGGGAAGAGATCAAAGGGAAAGACTTGTGTAAAGACAGAACTCTCTGGAGAAAGAGGGCGGGATAAACCACTTTTGGGAAGGAAAAGGGATTCTGGGACTTGTAGTTTATTACTCCAAGAATCAGTCTTTAAAAGGACAACAACCAAGGAAGGCTCTCTCTCTTTCTCTCTCTCTTTGGAGAGGACAACGCAGCAAGCAGGGCCATGGTGAACTAAGAGAGGCTGTCCCAGATTACCCAAGATGAAGGCGCAAGGGGAAGACCTGCATTTAAATGTTTAAGTATTGCCTTTTATTATGTAGCTTTTGATTATGTACCGGATATAATGTATAATGTATATTGTGTATATCCTTTTAAAATCTAACAGTATCCTTAAATGAATATTTACAATACATTTTATTATACACTTGTGTTTATGTCTTATTTGTCACACATTCCCTAAAAGAATATCCTTGTAAGAGGGTCATAATTTCTTACAAAGGGGCACCATGGCAAGAGTTCCCTAATCAATATGGTCCTCCTATCCAGACTCTTCCCCTTTCATTATTTGTTGAATAAGAATATCCTTCGAATTATGCCTCCGGCCAAATGAACAAAACAAAGATATCGCTGCCAGGTTCCTTTCCACTGTAGCAATGGACACTCCAGAATCTCTCAACTCTGAAAGAAAATGCAATAGTAATACCAGCCTACCATGGTCAGATGACAAACCACTGAAAAAGAGAGTGCACAATCATATTCAAAGAACCATGCTAGGCCCTGAGCCAGATGTTACGCTCTAAACAACTGAGAGCCAAGTGTCTAAGTAGGGTCTGGAGGTGAGGTGGAAGTCACCCTGCTAAGCACATGGACTACACTCATGTTGCCCATGTGTAAAAAAAAAACCTGCAGCTCCCCAAGTCCTGATCGAAAAGTTCCACTGACACCACTACTGGGAACATCACCAGAAAAGACATATTTTACAAAATTTCCAATCCCTCCCAACATTTTGGCCATGCTTCCATGTACCACCTACCACCTATCCAACAATAATTCCCAAAACAAGTAGATCCCAAAGCATCCATGAACATATCAAGGGAGGAGTTACTCACCTCTGCTCCCTGCCAGCATGTGTGTCTATGGTAGAATTTCAGAAAGGAGTACCACATCATCTCTAAAACGCCTGTTGATGCTATTAAAATGAAATGGTTGATGAACCTCCATTGTCACCAGAGATAAATGGTGACACAAGGCTTTACCCATAGGCATCACTCTCTATGCAAAGGTAAGATGTCCCAAAAAATCCTGCATTTGGCACAGCTGACCCTTCTTTGCACAGTGGACTTGACCATTTGAGATAATCTAACTTGGACTTCTCTCATTCATGATATCAACAAAAAAAACGGTTCTGTATCAACTTAAAACAGCCACTGCCACTTTTCACCAGCTTTAAATCACTAATTTACAGTTTGAGAGTATGTTTTTGGATTTCATATTTTTTCAGATTGATTGATAAGAAATGTTTCTAACTGACTTGTAATTACGATTCGAACCAAAAAAATTTTCACTGAAATTCTTCAGAAATTAAAAATATGAAAACTCCGAACTGTACTAATTTGGAAGAACTGACTTTTTTCACCATGCAGAAGCAGTGTATTTATTGCGAGGCTGACAAGGCATTTGCCTTGGGCAGCACTTTTAGGGGGGTGGCAAAAAAAGCCACCCCCCAATTGCCCTGGCAAATGCCTTGCCAGCCTCTTGTTATGGAGGGCCCAGGAGCTGAGTGGCTGGCCTCCTCAGTGCCCCACCAAGACTGTCATGCACTGATGTTTCACGCGGCGAGGGAGCACTTTCCCCTGAGCTCTTCCCTGCTCAGTTCCATCGCGATGTCACTCCGGCGTTACTAAGAGGCACACGAGGGAGCTGAGCAGGAGAATCAGAGCTCCCTCGCCGCCTGCCTCCAACGCTCACCTGTCTGCCAGACCTCCCGACCGCCCGTCTGCCCACCAAGCTGCAACAAGCCCCACTGGACCACAGGGAAAAATCCACTACAGCACTCCCTAAGATAGGAGGCTGGGTAGATTGAAACTTATTTTTTATTTTTTTATTGTGAGTGTGTCAGTGTGTGTGTCTGTTGGTGCATGTTAGTTGGTGTCTGTTAGTGAGTGTTAGTGTGTGTCTGTTGGTGAGTGTGTGTCTGTTAGTGTGTGTGTTAGTGAGTGTTAGTGTGTCTGTTAGTGAGTGTGTTAGTGTATGTCTGTTAGTGAGTGTTAGTTTGTGTCTGTTAGAGTGTGTATGTGTTAGTGAGTGTATGTCTGTCACTGAGAGTGTATATGTGTTTGTCAGTGAGAATGTATGTGTGTTTGTCAGTGAGAGTGTGTGTGCCTGTGAATGCGTATCTGTCAGTGTATATGTGTGTCTGTCGGTGAATGGGAGTGTAACTGTGAATGAGTGAGTGTGTATGTCTGTGAATGTGTATGTTTCCGTGAAAGTGTGTGTTGGTTAAACAATGTGTGTGACAATGACTGTATTTGTGAATGTATGTCTGTGAGGGCATGTGTCTGTCAGGACTAGAAATTTGGTAGTGGGAGGGGGGTGCCTGAGTTTTGTCATGCCTAGGGCAGCACAAAACCAGAATACACCACTGTCCTGCAGTCATATATACAACTATTTCCACTGGACTTGAAAACATTTATAAAACTTCTCACATATAAACAAACATACAGGAATACAATAAGTCATTCCCCTAGTAATTGAAAAGGTGTATTACAGGTATACAGAACATTGTGTGCTTCTGGCAAGGTTAAATTTGAATAAATCCATGTGGGTACTTTTGAGTAAAAATGTGTGTGCATTTTTATGTGTGTTACTTTGCACTCAACGTGTTAATGCATGTGTACATTTTTCTGTCTAGTGTGATATATATATATAGTTTGATGCTTTTGTGTAGATAGATGTGCATGGTCGAAATGACAGTTGTTACATGTGGCTAAAAGGAAATAATATGTATGAATTAAAAAAATCTAATTAAAGATAATGTACACCATAATAAGGCATGCACCTAGGGTAGGTACCTACCATGCCTTCCATCCCAAACGGAGACTAAACAAGAACACAAACACAAATGTGTTTGCACAGTACATTTTGCAGGCACCACACATTTCTGTATAAACACAAACATACCTCTGTGTCTCAATGCATAACCCTTTTACAGTTTTACCACATAAGCATTTCTTCCAATGTAATTGTGGCATATAATTTATATACTTAATTCTGTTACAATTTGCCATTTATTCTTATATATACTGTGTGACAGAATTTGAAACCATCTCTTACCATCTTTCTCAAAATGCAAGCAAATTTTATACAGAGGAGCGTACATGACACGTGTCACTTTATGCCCAATTTGACAATTACACCTCGTTTATACATAACCCCCTTCGGATTGACACTATTGTCGGGAAGTTGGAAGATACAGTTACACAAAGAGAAGCATCTGTAAATCTGTAAATAATATGCATTTGATAATGAAATGTGACTGCTAACTTCAGCCATCCACTTCTCTACCAAACCCCCTTAATCGTCTTCTTACCTCGTCCCCCAATTAAACCTCTCTGTCAACCAATCCGTCTCAGAAATTCCCAGACTCAATCTTGTGTTGCAAAACCATAAAGGGATATACAGTAAGACAGAAACATCATAATTAAGGGATTATTTTAGGAAGAATATTTGATGCCATAAAATGCCCCATAGTCCTTAAAACATAAAATAAATCCCTGCTAGCCAGTTTTTTTTTTCAGTCACTTTCTCAAAACATGCCTAAAATATTGCCATGGAAAGTCAGGACATATCTTTAAAACCTGCACAGAGGCTTTTAAATTTATTCAGTCTAATGAGGTAGTCTAAATTTTGAGAATGCTAATTTAGTGGAGCCAGCTCTGTGGTGTAAGAAACAAAACAAGGTTGTCACAGCTTGTGAACAAAGTGAATTGGTTATATGACTGACAGTAAAGATTTCTTTTAACATCAGTGAGCGAGTGGTGAAATGACAGGTAAGGGGACAGATGCAGAATTGTGCTGCGCTCTCAGAGTTTGTGTACTCTAACTAAGAGACATGCTGACTAGATACACCAACTTAATAAGCTCAGCAGGGGCCTACTGAAAGGCTATGGGGAAGTGAAGGACTCTAATCAGCTACCTATCTGCTTACTAGACTAAAGTCCTAATACGTTATTTAATGGAAAAGTTGTGGGAAATGATATGAGACAGAAAAGGAATAGCTAGTTTTATATAAACATTATTTAATTCAGTTAATTGGTAAAATATGGTAATTCGTAGATTTATGATACATTTTCTTTTTATGGAGATTAACGTTTTTATAATCTGGAACCAATCAAATATGAGAGGTACGACGAAATTAGGCCACTAAAGGTCGAATAACAGGAACCTTGCAATAATCTTGCACAACGTGGCCTAAACTTAAAGGACCACTACAGACACCCAGACCACTTCAGCTCAATGAAGTGATCTGGGTGCCAGGTCCATCTAGTGTTAACCCTGCAGCTGTAAACATAGCAGTTTCAGAGAAACTGCTAAGTTTACACTAGGGTTAATCCAGCCTCTAGTAGCTCTCTTATTGACAGCCGCTTCCATGCTTCTGACTGTGAAAATCCTTTCCTATGGACTGATTGAATGCGCGCACGGCTCTTGCCGCGCATGCACATTCAGCACTGATGTCAGAAGAGGGAGGAAAGTTCCCTAGCGCCGAGGGAGCCGGTGCTAGAGAAAGGTAAGAGTTTAACCCCTTCAGCCCGGCGGGAGGTGGGCCATGAGGGTGGAGGGGACCTAAAGACCCTATAGTGCCAGAGTCTTTTCCTTTAAAGAAAAATGTTAAAGCCATCTCTTCGCTACGGTATGACTAGAACAATATCCATCTTGCTATTACAATTATTGCAAGTTGGTTTTAGCCTAGGCGCCTGCTCATAACAAACTCGTGAACTCGAACCATGCTTATTCATTCATTTGCCTGTGATATGGGGGTGAATAGGGTATGTGGGAGCCATTGCTCACCCGTTAAGCAGTAAGGTCTTGTACAGTGACCCTTCTTTCCACATATGTATTATGCATGTGTTTTTATAATTTGGTGCTCATTCTCAGTCTCCCATGTGTTGAAATGGGACATTTGAATTTTGGCCAGTTAGTCCTCCGTCCCCTCCACCTTAAAAGCTTAAATGTGCACTCACCCACTCCTAGGTTCAGTGCCATTTCTGCAAAATCAAAATATATGAATCCCCACTCCTCTACTACCCATAAATACTTACACTATGATCCCCTTTTTTGCCTAAATGATTATATTCAGCTTTATATTTTAACCCAATATGCTTGGCGGGGTTGTTTCCAGCCAATCATATTGCTCCATAAATGTCTGAATTCTGAATCTTACTATTTGAATGTCTGTTCTAGACAAGTGAATTAATCATTGTGTGGTGGTAGCCTAAAACCTTGAATGATCAGACATAAGAAACATCGCCTTGTTTTTTTTTTTCCTTTTTTTGCAATCAGAAATATATTTTTTTCTTGTGTGCCCCCCAAACTAGTCATTTTATCATTCAATTTTCCTGGAATGATATCATAATTGTCAAAAGAGAATCGTCTGGCTTAATAACTCATTGCAATTTGGTATACGCTGCTTGTGATCTCCGTCTGTAAACAAATCTGCCCTCAGGTGCAATCAACTTGAGAGGCTTGATAAATAGTTTAGTCGTTTACTGGCATAGGAGCTTCATTGAACTGAAGGCCCAAACTGACTGTTTCTCTTAGAATTATACGTTGAGGATTGAGGGATAGGACAGGATGCTGTGATTACATTGTATTTCTACACTCTGTCATATGGACAGCTTGTTATAGTTCTTTATATATCTATGGTATTACCCAGGATATGAGTGGACTATAAAAAAGCAACACACTGCGTTTTTTTGTATGAAAATTTACTCTTGCAGCTTATCATTGCCACCCAAGGTTGAATGGCTAATAAGGAAGTTAGTTTTCTCATCATCTGAGTTAATATTTTATATATAGTTGTTGGTTAGCCCTAACACCATGCCTAACACACTAACATACAAACACTAAGTCACGTAATAGGAAGGATGCGTAATGATGAAGCGTGCTTTAACGTGGGTTGGCAACCTTCGGCACTTCGGCTTTTGTGGACTACATCTCCCATGATGCTCTTTTAGCCATAATGCTGGCAAAAGCAAGATGTAGTCCAGAATATTGGAAGTGCCGAAAGGTGCCTATTCCTGCTTTAGGCAAAAATAAATGCCATCTCAGGGATCTGGAGGCTCAACCTTCAGTTTTGTGGTTTCTTAAAGCGGCACTGTCACCGTCAGGAGACTTTTCTGAATTTGCAAATTCCACTGATGGTAACATCGCCACTGGTGGTCTGGTGGGCATGGTGGATGCGTAATGGTGAGATTATTTACCTGAACTTGTCCCTCGTGGGTGCCACCATCTAGGTCGAGCTGCTCATTTTCAGCTCCCGGTGTTTCAGTGCAAGGAGCCGACATCACTGCTGGGTGCCATCAGGTAGGGGGTGCCACCAGGGCTGGCCAGACTTGGGAGTCAGTGAGCTGTGTGGGCACCGGGTGCCATAGCAGCAGAGGCACCGGGCAGCTAACACAGCTAACACGCAAGGGCTGGGAATACAGCAGGAGACCTGCACGGAGATTTGGGGGCGGAGCCAGATCGGCTTTGGGGGCGGAGCCACGCCTTATGTGGGGGCGGAGCTAAATGCAGCATCATACTGCTGCACACAGAGGGGAAGCAGGAAGGAGTCCCTGCTTCCCCAACTACAGCACAGGAGGGACTGAATCCATTCCTCCTCCAGCCCATGCTTACTGTAAGTTAGAGAGTGTGTGCTGTGTGTGTGTAACTGTGATTGTGACTGTCTTTGACTATGTGTGTGATTGTCTGCTTGGGTGTGTGTGTGACTGCCTGTGATTGTCTACCTGTGATTGTCTGTGTGATTGTCTGCCTGTGATTGTGTGTGTGTGACTGTCTGTGACTGTGTTGTGTGTATGTGTGACTGTCTGTGATTGTGTGTGTGACTGTCTGCCAGTGTGATTGCCTGCGTATTTGACTGTCTGCCTGTAACTGTGTGTGAGTGACTGTGTGTGGGACTGTGTGCATCTGACGGTCTTCGCCCTGCAGTGAGCCGGCAGCCAGGATATGATGTCATCGCGGCCTCGGCGCATTACAGGGCGTGCGTGCGAGAGATCCCAGCAGCAACCACTGACCACCAGGGACTGAGGATCCACTCCAGCCCTTCTAGAGCAAGGTAGGAAGGCTGGGTGGACCTCTTAATTATTAAATGTGTGTATGTATGTAATGTTTGTGTGTGTGTATGTGATTGTGTGTGGGTCAGTGATTGTGCTTGTGTATATCTGTGATTATGTGTGTGATTGTGTGTATCTCTGCGTATGTGTTTAGTAGATAGCTCCCTTATTTCCTGTCCTCAAATATTGCAATCCCACATAAAGATAACAAATAAGGGATTTATCTACTAAACAACTGAAAATAAGAAAAGGGCTTTTTTATCCTTTAGCTGTTTAGTAGATCATTCCCTGAATTGGTGCCCATATGTGAGATTTCCATATTTAAAGATACCAAATTAGGGTGCTGTTTAGCAGATAGCACCTTATTTAGTGTCCTTAAATATGGCAATCCCACAAAGGATAGCAAATAGAGGAGTTATCTGCTAAACAAAGAACACAGCATGCTGGCATCAGACAGCCAATGGCAGCATATTACCCCATCCCCTAGTGAGAAGTTTTACTGCTCCACCTCCCCCTCCTGTTTTGACTGTGGTATCTTATGTGCTCCCCCATATATATTGTTCCTAGAGTCACCACGATCAGGGCCGGCCTTAGGGGTGTGCGAGCTGTGCGGCCGCACAGGGCGCCATGGCAGCAGGGGGCGCCCTATGGCTGACAGCTTGCACACCCCCTGCCCTCTACCAGGGCTTAGCAGCGAAAGAGACTGTAGGAGGCGGAGCCAAGCAGCCGATGGGGGCGGAGCCAAGTGGTCGGCAGGGGCGGAGCTAACCGAGGCCTGAATCTGCTGCCTGGTAAGTGAGACCATAGTGCCCCTGCTCCCCCTATAGTACCCCTGTTCCCCATCTATCCCTATAGTGCCCCCCTCTACCCCTATAGTAACCCTGTTCCCAATGTATCCCTTTAGTGCCCCCCTCTTCCCCTATAGTGCCCCCTCTTCCCTATCGTAACCCTGTTCCCCATCTATCCCTATAGTGCCCCCCTCTTCCCCTATAGTGCACCCTCTACCCCTATAGTAACCCTGTTCCCCATCTATCCCTATAGGGCCCCCCTCTACCCCTATAGTAACCCTGTTCCCCCTCTACCCCTATAGTACCCCTGTTCCCTATAGTGCCCCCTCTACCCCTATAGTACCCCTGTTCCCCATATATACCTAGTGCCCCCTCTACCCCTATAGTGCCCCATCTACACCTATAGTGCCCCTGCTCCCCTTATAGTACCCCTGTTCCCCATCTATCCCTATAGTGCCCCCATCTACACCTATAGTGCCCCTGCTCCCCTTATAGTAACCCTGTTCCCCATCTATCCCTATAGTGCCCCCATCTACACCTATAGTGCCCCTGCTCTCCTTATAGTACCCCTGTTCCCCATCTATCCCTATAGTGCCCCCATCTACCCCTATAGTGCCCCTACTCCCCTTATAGTACCCCTGTTCCCCATCTATCCCTATAGGGCCCCCCTCTACCCCTATAGTAACCCTGTTCCCCCTCTACCACTAAAGTGACCCCCCTCTACCCCTATAGTACCCCTGTTCCCTATAGTGCCCCCTCTACCCCTATAGTACCCCTGTTCCCCATATATACCTATAGTGCCCCCTCTACCCTATAGTGCCCCCATCTACCCCTATAGTGCCCCTGCTCCCCTTATAGTACCCCTGTTCCCCATCTATCCCTATAGTGCCCCCATCTACACCTATAGTACCCCTGTTCCCATCTATCCCTACAGTGCCCCTGCTCCCACTATAGTACCCCTGTTACCCCTCTACCCCTATAGTGCCCCTGCTCCCCCTATAGTACACCTGTTCCCCATCTATCCCTATAGTGCCCCCCTCTACCCCTATAGTGCCCCCTCTACTCCTATAGTACCCATGTTCCCCATCTATCTCTATAGTTCCCCCTATCTACCTCTATAGTGCCCCTGCTCCTCGATCTACCCCTATAGCACCCCTGCTCCCCATTTACCCCTATAGTGCTTCCCCATTTACCCCTATAGTGTACCTGATCCCTCCATCTACCCCTATAGTGCCCATGCTCCTTATCTATCCCTATTGTGCCCATGCTCCCCCTATATTGCCATTGTTCCCTGTCTACCCTAGTGACACTGCTCCCCTTATCTACTGCTATAGTGCATTGCTCCCACATCTACCCCAGTGCCTCTGCTCCCCCTATCTACTGCTATAGTGAACAAAAATCACACACGGTCAATACACACACATATCAGACACAGTCAATACACCCATTACAAATATGGCACACAGAGAACACATCACACAATCACGTCTGACACACACATGATAAATGTAGCTGTCTTCCGAGTTCCGGCCAATCAGAACATTGCCGCGGGTTACCACAGGAAAGCTCTGATACTGTAAGTGCCTGAGCTCAGGAGACAGTTGCTGATGGTCTGCACCCAGTGAAGGCACCGACCATATTCCCAGCAAACTGTATCACCAGAGATCAGCATGCCCTCCCTCCATGCAAGGTAATGACAGGGAAGAGGTGATAAATATTTGTTAATTGTTAAATTTTCATTTAATAAATCCCCTATACACATGGATGGCGGGGGGGGGGGGCTGTTAAGATTTTTCGCACAGGGCGCCTGAAGGCCTAAGGCCGGCCCTGTACACACATATACAGACACACAGGCATACATAGTGACAGACAGACACATAATAACATACATACAGACACACATGCATAAGGACATACAGACACATACATACTGACATACATACAGACACCGACATACATATACACATACATACACACACATAGTCATACATTCATAATGACATACATACATACATTCATGGTGGCATACATACAGTTGCAAGAAAAAGTATGTGAACCCTTTGGAATGATATGGATTTCTGCACAAATTGGTCATAAAATGTGATCTGATCATCATCTAAGTCACAACAATAGACAATCACAGTCTGCTTAAACCAATAACACACAAAGAATGAAATGTTGCCATGTTTTTATTGAACACACCATGTAAACATTCACAGTGCAGGTGGAAAAAGTATGTGAACCCTTGGATTTAATAACTGGTTGAACCTCCTTTGGCAGCAATAACTTCAACCAAACGTTTCCTGTAATTGAAGATCAGACGTGCACAACGGTCAAGGGTAATTCTTGACCATTCCTCTTTACAGAACTGTTTCAGTTCAGCAATATTCTTGGGATGTCTGGTGTGAATCGCTTTCTTGAGGTCATGCCACAGCATCTCAATCGGGTTGAGGTCAGAACTCTGACTGGGCCACTTCAGAAGGCGTATTTTCTTCTGTTCAAGCCATTCTGTTGTTGATTTACTTCTATGCTTTGGGTCATTGTCCAATTGCAACACCCATCTTCTGTTGAGCTCCAGCTGGCAGACAGATGGCCTTAAGTTCTCCTGCAAAATGTCTTGATAAACTTGGGAATTCCTTTTCCTTCGATGATAGCAATCCGTCCAGGCCCTGACGCAGCAAAGCAGCCCCAAACCATGATGCCCCACCATCATACTTCACAGTTGGGATGAGGTTTTGATGTTGGTGTGCTGTGCCTTTTTTTAGCCACACATACTGTTGTGTGTTTCTTCCGAACAACTCAACTTTGGTTTCATCTGTCCACAGAATATTTAGCCAGTACTGCTGTGGAACATCCAGGTGCTCTTGTGTAAACTGTAAACGTGCAGCAATGTTTTGTTTGGACAGCAGTGGCTTCCTCTGTGGTATCCTCCCATGAAATCCATTCTTGTATAGTGTTTTACGTATTGTAGATTCGCTAAAACGGATGTTAGCATTTGCCAGTGACTTTTGTAAGTCTTTAGCTGACACTCTAGGATTCTTCTTCACCTCATTGAGCAGTCTGCACTGTGCTCTTGCAGTCATCTTTACAGGACGGCCACTCCTAGGGAGAGTAGCAGCAGTGCTGAACTTTCTCCATTTATAGACAATTTGTCTTACCGTGGACTGATGAACAGCAAGGCTTTTGGAGATAATTTTATAACCCTTTCCACCTTTATGCAAGTCAACAATTCTTAATCGTAGGTCTTCTGAGAGCTCTTTTGTGCAAGGCATCATTCACATTAGGCAATGCTTCTTGTGAAAAGCAAACCCAGAACTGGTGTGTGTTTTTTATAGGGCAGGGCAGCTGTAACCAACACTTCCAATCTCATCTCATTGATTGGACTCCAGTTGGCTGACATCTCATTCCAATTAGCTCTTGGAGATGTCATTAGTCTAGGGGTTCACATACTTTTTCCACCTGCACTGTGAATGTTTACATGGTGTGTTCAATAAAAACATGGCAACATTTCATTCTTTGTGTGTTATCAGTTTAAGCAGACTGTGACTGTCTATTGTTGTGACTTAGATGATGATCAGATCACATTTTATGACCAATTTGTGCAGAAATCCATATCATCCTAAAGGGTTCACATACTTTTTCTTGCAACTGTATATACATACATCCAGATATACTGACATCCATACACGCATACATACATACATTCACATAATATCATACAGACATACATACATACAGACATACATGCATATTGACATACATTGATACTGGCATACATACATATATACATACATACAGACAGACATACATACATACAAACATACATTCATACATACTGACATACATGCATACAGACACTGACATCTATACTCACAGACATACATTCATAATGACATGCAGACATACATACATACATACATACTGACAGACATCCATACAGACATACATGCATACAGACATACTGACATACAGACATACTGATATACATACATACAGACATGCATACATACACTGACATCCAGACATACATACACTGACATCCATACACACATACATACAGTCATAATGACATACAGACATTCATGCATACTGACATACAGACATACACACACACAGACATACATTTATAATGACATACAGACATACACACACACAGAGCTCATTTTTCAGTCACCCTGTTTCTTACCTTTTCTTTGCATGAGGGTGGCTGTGGCTGATGGGAGTCGGTGCGGCTCTCCCTCTTCAAGTCCACGCTGGCTCTCCTCCCGCGCAGAGTGAGCTGGGAGGAAGTGACCACTTCCTCCCAGCAGCACTTGTGTTGCAGCAGCATTTTTTTTTTAAAGGGCCCAGGTCATGCTATTACACAGCCACAGCACTGCCCAGGCCCTAAGTGTGAGAGCCACCCGATAGGCCCCATCAGCGTGCGGACCCCGGTGCAACTGCACCGCTACACGTGGGGCCTGGGCAGCCGGGCCCCCCAGGGTCGCAGGGCTCGTGACAACTGTCATGGTTGTCACCTCCTGATGTTGGCCCTGGTTACTATCACACTGGAGCAAAGCACTATTTCTGCTTTGATACTTAACACAAGATCCAGCTGACTTATTCATCTACTAAACAGCAACTTCAAAGCTTACAGATGTTTTTAAACACCTAATCTAGGCAAAAAAAATGGGGGTTTAGTTAAAGTACATGATCAAACATTGCATAAGCCTGTCACAACGTCAATGTACTCCATTTTTAGCAGGTCCTACTCTAACAACCTAATGTCTGCTCTTAGGAGATTAACCTACTTACATCTTCCATCTGGGGCTCTCTGCAGTACAAGGTTAAACAGGTCACTGGAATGAGGCACCTGTGACAGGGATGGGTGCAAAACCAAGGAGTTGGCCTAGATTCCCATATATATATGAAACCAGGGGGCTGCATTCACCTGAACATGAAAAAATGGGGTGCTGCTGGGGCCAATTCGTACAATGCACAAAATACTTTGTAATAGGTTGTTCAGTTCAACACACACCTTTGCTCCTCATACATACAATTCAACTGTGTCCAATTATAGATATTATAGGTAACATTTATCCCTATGCATTCTTACTTTATTACATGTTTATGCAAGAGATACTATATAGTTCTATAAAAGATAATGGACAATTTTAATAATTATACATATACACATCTTTCTGTATATTATGTAACTGTGTTTAAATATTAAATAATTGTATTATATATATATGTATTCCAGCAGTAGACGTGAACATTATATTTGTGCATATGTGCTACATTACTTTGAATTATTAAAATTCACTTTGCATAATATTACCGAGGTGCTATGCAATGAAGCAATCCAATTAAATCTAATTGGGGATGTTGGTTTCATAAACTTTAATTAATGCTTCCGATTTTTTATGATTCATATGAAAAATTTTATGTTTTGTCAGTATTGTTAAATATATGGAATATTCTGTATTTTTACAATAATTATTCAAATGTTTAATTTATATAAATATATTGAGAGAATTTTCCAACACAATTATGACCGCTTCTGTTCCAGATGAATTCTGCAACCTCTGAAGAATTTCCGAAATAAAAACAGCTCTCTATATCTGGTTATGTGATCATGTTGGTCCTATCTTTGAAATTCTGTTTGTACAAATTATTTGTTAAATCTACTTGTGAAAACATTCCTATGGGCAGCATGCAAAGCAGAAATCAAATCGATATTTTCAGATAAAAAGACAACAATTTGATCCCAGTTGATTATTAAGCTAGTTCATTATTAAAAATAAAAAAATATTTGATAATATGACATTGGGACAGCATCGGTGTCCTGTGCGAGCTTGCGAAAAGAAAGCCCTGGATTCTTGATAGAATTTTCCTGGACATAGAATTCAGCTAATTTACACTAGTGTAACCATAGATCTGTGCTTAGTAATACAGCTTTCTCCTGACACGCTGTATTTGTCCAGCTCATGACTGTTAAATGTGTTAGCGACAAGCCAGAGTAATCCCTGTGATTGGATAGATTGGATAAATATACATTGTGTACTCCTTCAGGTCTACTATACCCACAAGCCTTTGCCAGTAATATAAGAAGAATAGGACTATCCCTTGGATGCCTGTTTAATGCAATATCTGCTGAGTGGCCAGTCTTGCTGCCATAATGGTCTAATAAATATGGTTCTGTTTGTAGGCTTTTATTTGCCATTACTACATCCATTAGTGTATGTATCTACACTCTGTCCAACACTCAAAGTTGACGTTTTTGTGGTTATGAGCCTGTCTTAAGACATAGAAGTAATATTACATTTATGGTATATAAACTAGTAAATTCACATTATTGTTTGAAACTGTAACATTTAGAATTTGAAACTTGAATAACTGACCTTTTTCGCTTTTCTATTTTGTGTCAGTTTTGTATTTCCAATTCTTCTCCAACATCGGAATATCAATTATAATAACACTATCAATTATAATTAAGTAATGCATTGTTGCTAAATAACAAAAGTAAACTATAATTTCTTGCATGTAGTAGGTTTTCTGCTTTAATATATTAAAGTTTCTTCTCATTATCAACTTTGAAATACAGGAGTAAAGGTAGCGTGGAGTCGGTATGTAGTTTAGTGGTTCCACAGATTGAGGCTCTACTGGTAGGCATGAATGGACAAGGCATATGGCATATTCAGCATTCTCCTTGTCTGATAACAAGAAGTGGACATCATGTCAGGCATAGAGCTAGACTAGTGCATTTGTTTTTTTTAAAAACTGTAATTTGTCTGAATTCTCCGACGCGCCATATGGATATATCGCAAACTAATTAACTAGACAATAAATGAGCACTCGTTTATTTTGTGATTTGGAGTAGACTTGTGCATTCTGTTCCAGCTGAATTGCTATTCATCCAAATTTAGGCCAATCATCTGTGAGCCATACGGATGTATACCCGAGCAATCGACTACTGCGAAAGTTGAACACGTTTGCTTGATTAGGTATTCAGAGTTACAACTGTGGCACCAAAAAAATATGATGATTGATGATTAGGGGGGCAGCCATTAAATGTTGATTTTATTCACAGATCAATTGAGAAATGACCAATAGAAGAAAACAAGGAAAAGCAGTAAATAAATATATATATATTTATATAATTATTAAAGATATAATATTAAAATATATAAATGTATATTTTTGTTATTACTGCTCCTCCTTTTACCCTTTATGGGTGACTTTTTTCTCTTGATCTATGAACCAAATGGAGAGAAAAATGCATCTATCAGTGTACTGGAAAATAAACGCATAATATTTATATTTCACAGTACACTGACTTTCTTACAATTTTGGTTCATTTTAATAATTTTCCTGAATTATTTTCATGGACAAAAATTTTCCCAGCTATGGATGAATTTTGGATTATCTGAACTTTTTTTTTGTATGAATTGATTCAGCCTAACTTCTTTTTCTGCTATGCTCAAGCTCATTCTCTTTGTTGACCATGGAATCACAGTAAGAGCCTTCCTCTCAGCAGAACACTGATGCATTAGCCCGCTATTACAGATGTGCCTTTTTCAGTAATTGCAAATAATGGGAACTAGTTGTGTTTGTTGTGTTCTAATAAGTATAAGTTTAGAATCTTTACTTGGCATACGGTGGAGCATAATAAGACACATTCAGTACAGTGTATCGATCAAAGGTCTTGCTGAAGGAGGTTTTGGGGCTGTAGCCCCAGATATCTACAGGTAGTGGAGGGGGCAGGAGGATAGTACTTTTTTATTTTTTATTTTACTCAAAGCATCCATCTGATATTAAAAGAAAGACCACTAGTGTAGTACTCTACAAGTCTAGTAAGAGAAAGGAGTGCTGGGGGAAAGGATTTTTCTGCACACCCCTCGATTAGTTAAGTAAAATTACAGAATCACATAGAATACCTGGCTTGTTTCAGCTGTGATATCCTGTGCAGCATGCTGTTTATGAGTACAAAGGAAGGGAAATAGACTAGAGAGGAGAGAATATGTCATGACATGCCCCACCACTCTGTGAGTGTAGTGGTTATCATTGTTGCTTTGGGCTCAAGCCCCAGGTGTTTTTGAATCCAAGCAAAACCCCTGGTATCAATAAATTATCAGAACATCTCCACACTTTACTCTTTTTTACTTCTTGGATTATTTGTTCCCACCAGTCAATTTCTGCAACAGCATCAAGCTGGCCACAACACCAATTACAATATGATACGATATTAGGCAAACACTAACACTTCAAACGCCAATACAATACACAAATACACCCCTGCATTCAAACACCAATACTATACACAAACACACAAACATTCACATACACCTACTCCATACAAAATTACACCGATATTTACACAAAGGCAGGGATGAGCAAATTGTACAACCCTTCAAGGATGGAAAAAATGTTAGATCCACAGCTGACAAAGCATAGTGGGAGTTGTACAACAGTCGTGGAACTAAACTATGAGGTTGGGTGAGGATTTTTTTGTTTTTGCATGAGGGCCCAAATTTCTTGTTTTTGCATGCGGGCCCTCTAGTGGTGTATTTTGAATTTGTGCTGCCCTAGGCATGATGAAACCCCAATCTAAATTTGTTCCACCCCTTCCTGTCCAGGCAGCATCTTTTCCTGTTTAAGACCAACACACAGTATGACTGACAGATACACACTGACATACACTCACTGACAAATTCACTGACAGACACACACATTCACTCACTAACAGACAGACACTGACAGACACATGCAGACACTCACTATCAGATACACACTCACTCACAGACATACACTGACAGTCACAAACACAAACACATTTACTAACAGACACACAATGACAGACACACACTCATACACTGGTAGACATACACTGAAAGACACATACACTCACTAACAGAAACACACACTCATTTACTAACAGACACACTCTCACAGACATTTACTGACAGACACATACACTCACTAACAGATACACATTCACTGACACACACACACACACATTCACTGACAGACACACACTGACAGATACACACACACATTCACTCACAGACACACACATTCACTGATAGGCACACTGACAGACATCCTGATACTTACAAACTCACGCACATTGTCTAACACACAAGTTATATGTAATTTAATTTTCGTTTACATCCACCCAGCCTCCCTACCTCTGGGAAAGCTGGAGTGGATTCTTCCCTGGGGTCCAGTGGGGCTGGCTCCTGCTTCTGGGCGGGAAGGTATGAAAGCACAGGTGGCAGGCAGGCACAGGTAAATGGGCCAGCCGGCGGTCAGTCAGACAATGCGGGTGGCGAGGGAGCACTGTCATCTGAGCTCTTCCTGCTCAGCCCCCTCACATATTCCTGGAGACGGTATATGACGTTATATTCTGACTCCCGTCATCACTGCAAGGCGCACAAGGAAGCTGAGCAGGAAGAGCTCAGATGACACTGCTCCCTCGCCATCCAAATTGTGAGAGGCTTGAACTCCTCTGGGGGGACCCTGAGGTTGCCAGACGACCAGGTCTTGGGTCCCCACAAGAGAGGCTAACAGGGCACATGGCAGGGCATGGGGGGGGACAGCGTTTTTTTTCCGCCCCTCCGAAAGTGCCGCCAAAGGCAAATGCCTTGTTAGCCTCGTTAACGATACAGCGCTATGATTGCACTGGGTATTGGAATTTGTTTATAGTTGGATAGACGATGAGCATACAGGCTAGGCAGCAAACTCACTCTCAGTCTGTTGCTAGTATTAGGTGATGTGACAATACAGATGATTGGGAATACTGGAAAGTATCAATTATTTCAACTATATAATTAATTGTGGCGCTCCACAGGCATGTATATGCTGTGAGATGTATGTGAAATTGTTGGTGGAAATAGTTGGAAAGGTTGGTAGGTATAAGGTAGGGATACTATACATAGATCAATAGGTAAAGCTCTAGACAGCCACTACATATGCCTACGGCCATACCAGTCTGAAAACCGGAAGTTGCATCATGACGTCACGTACAGAAGACAGGGAACCGCACCGAAAGGATGCCAGGGTGTAGGATGCAGACCTGGCACTGGAAGCGGAAGGAAAACGGCGCATTGGACGAAAAAAAGGCGCCAAACTGGATATATTTAAAGCGCCAGGAAGAAGAAAGATGAAAGGACTTTTGATAAAGGCTCAGGCCGAAACGCGTCAAATCATTACTATTTGCACAGTGGACTTTATAGATATACCTTTTTGTACCCAGTATTTGTTTTTTACTCCAGCTGATTTTAGTGTGTCCAATAAAGTTGTTTATTTAATTTCCTGCATCCTGGAATATTTAAATTCAACAAAAGGACCACGGAGAGGAGGCAGTCTGGTGTCTGGAAGCCACGTGCGGATATTATCTACACCTGTAGTCTGAGCCATCTTATGTTAAGTGGCTCATGACCATGTGAGTGAAACCTTTTGAAAATTAGAATTATAAAAAGGTTTTACTTCATTACCCTATGTACGTTTTTCCTGTTTTTATATTTTATTTACAGGAGTGATTAAAACACTGATATAGTGACTGATTCTAGAGTGCAATAAGGGTAATGTGTCATTTTATGTAGTGTGCTCTCACCATTTTTTATTTTTTGTTAGCCACTATATAACGTTTTAACAAATTGGCAAACTGGTCAAATCAGTCAGATACCAGAACAAGAACTGATGGAATTGTTTGTTTATAACTCATTACCTTTAGATCTGGCAATATTCCTGAATTCCTGAATATTCCACAGTCTAGGAAATGAGAAGAGTATTAATCCTGCGAGTGACACCACCAGTCAAGAAGAAGGAGGTAAGTGCACATATCTCAGCACAACCAGCCTATTTCCCACCACCTACTACAGCCTCTATTGCACCGTCAACCAAACACAGTCTAATGGTTGATGAATGGTACCCTAAAAGTAAACATCACATTACAGAGCAGATTTTTTTTCTTTTAATTTGCATGCAATCTTGATAAACAAATGCTCACGGCAACAATGTCTCCACGAAAGCATTCCCTGATTGTCTATTTCCTTTGAGTTTGCTGTGAACAAATGTCTCAATTTTTCAATTTTTATAATGTTCTTTAAGTGGCAGATCTGCTCACTTTAATAGTAAAATGCTATTAGCAATGCATTTTTCATCAATGTTTATTTCCACTAGATAAATCTAATAATGGGATAAATCTATACAAGGATGAACTTAACTTCACACCCTACAATGCCCCAGCATGATAAATCCAATGCAAATGTGCGTGTCTCATAAAATTCAAGTAACACTTTCAGTTATATTTTATTAGCAATTTTTCTGTGTAGCTGAGGTGTGGAAAGGAGGTGATGAAATAAATCATAAAATATTTTACAGCCAAGAGGGGGAGAATGAACTTCTGTGTATCAATAAATATACAAGAGGCAAAGAAAATTCTTGCATCACTGAACCTCTGTCTGGCATTAAGGTTGGTTATATTGCCAAAGTGATTTTTATAATTTTCTTTTCTTTTCCGCTTGAGTTGCATCAAATATGCACAAGTCAAAATGTTCAGGAACGAGAGTTTATTTGTATTTACTGGTATAGTGGATATTTGCAATGTTTTGCTCTCTTTGTCTTCTGGCACAAGTCCAAATTAATTCATGTGGTCGTTCAGCAAAAAAATGACAGACTTGTAACTACATTCAGGCTTCTGTGAATCTCAAGCTGTGGACTTTTCATCACTGCAACTGCTGGAGTCTTGTTTCCCATGACCTTCTTCAAAGAGGCAATATATTTGTTTTTTTGAAAAAAAAAAAGGTAAATAAAAAAATTAAATCTTTCATGCTGGAAAATTGTGTTTAGCAATTCTAACAGAAATAAGTGGTTCTTATAGTTTAAGATGAATGACATTTAAAGACATGATAATGGTTAAAATGAAATTGGGTTTTGAATGGAGTGACCTTAAATTGGAAATTCACTTTAAATTCTCACTTTAGTGATTAACCCAAAAGTGTCATGTTTATGCTCGATAAAATAAGTTTCACCAGCAGTCAAGTAAATGTTTCAGTTCTAATGTTGCGTGAGTAACTTAATAAACTATGAAAAAAAAAAACTTAGCAACCATCTCTGTTAAACGAGCTATGATTTTTAAGAAGGTGAAAACATGCCTTTCATCACATATAATTTTGCAATTCTCAGTCTGCTATTGCACAGAAGTATACTTATTTGTGTAGAAAAGATCAAAGTAAAGTTTTCACAATATGTAAGGGAAGTTAGAACCCACGGAAATAGGATTATTATGACTTAGAATGGCAGAGTGGAGTTGATATGATGTGTTCGTTGCTCCTGTACTATTTTATTCCCTGCAGAAAAATAAAATCCATTCTCTTCCCAAACTCTACAACAACCTTAGTAGGTATAAATGTGTACATTTGAACAGACAGGGGGTAGGGATAAACGATAGTACTCTGAGTATACAGGGCCTCAAAATTTCCACACAATACAAGCCATTGGCAAGTTAATTTAGCACTGACGAGTTAAAATTCACCCATTGTAAACATGCTATGGCTTGCAGTGGTTAGTAACTTTTAAGGTCTGGTTTATAGCATAGAACTTCAAATTGTAAGCCTAGCTAATGACACTACATGGGTTATTTACATGCTCAGTTCCCAGACTGTAATGTTCTGTATAGTATAGATGCTTAAATTAACTTTACTTAGTGTAGGTGGTCATTATCTGGTCTCACATGACCTCATGATACACTGAAATTGATCTGCACTGACATGAAGTGCAAATTCAATATGCCACCAACCATAAAATAGGCACCGAGACATTGAAAACAAGCTCACAGAACAAAAAAACGACAATGAAAAAAACTCACAGAACAAAAATCTATGATGGAAAAAAACTTGCAGAACAAAAAACTAGAGTGGTAAAAGGTTGATAAAAATAGACTCAAAAGAAATTGTAAAGGGGAGGGAAAAATATTTCCCCAGTTCTGTATTGAGATAAGGCGAAATTATTATCAGTGAATAAAATGGTTTATAGAAAAATACATTTTTACCAATGCAGATGACCTGTTTTAAGCATTCACAGAGAAATTGCTATACAGAAGGAAAGAAACATATAGCAAACATAAAAATACTTTCAGCTTGCTGGAAAACAAATAGATTTCTTTGTACTTTGTATGAAAATATTTACATGCAGCTCTATGTTAGAACAGGTTCTTACATGAAAACTTATAAGAATTTAATGCAGGGTCCTTTAGATAAACAAGTTATAAAAATAAAACAATATGTATATATTTTAAAGCAAGTTAGATGAAAATATAAAGCAATGAATTGTTAATGTATACAAAGCTTTGTTCACTACCTGCATCAGTGAAATATTAATGTCTGGAGTGCATGAGAATTATTTGGAGATATAGTCTTCAGTAATGCTTGCTTAAAGAAACATTGATCAAAAGCATGTATAATGACACACACTCTGTACATGGCAGTTAATGTAATATGGGGCTTCCAACACAGGAATACAATACTGTGATATGCAAATTAGCAGTCAACATTTAATTCCAAAATGTGAGAGCCTTTACTAATGGCTCACAAGCTGTTACCTCAAAGCTTGAGTTTGAACTATATGACCATTATATGTATCCACAGACTATATAAAATGTTTATCTATACAAACTAAAAAATCCCAGTCACCCTCGCTATCCACCTCCACCTCAGGTAGAACCAATATGCTACTCCAAGCAGGTATAAACTCCTTTTTCTCGATAGACCTCTGACACATCGTACATGGGAGATATGGAGGAGTTCACATTTATTACATTGATCCTCCATTTTCCCCTTATATAGCACCTTGATTATACCTGCTTGGAGTAGCCCAGAGGTCGATACCATCCACCTCTCTATTTGTTTTTTCACATTTGTTGTAGCTTATCGCCGTGTTTTTATAATTATTAATAAAGCTTAGGTTTAAGTTTGGCTACTTATCTACTGTTGTTGTGCTTTCTCCCCAGTTACCCCAGCCCCATTTTTTTAGGGAGGACGACTGGGATTTTGTTGTTTGTATAGATTTAGTTTTGAGGTTACCCCCTAGTTGTGAGCACAATTTAGGTGACCTTTCTTGTCCTGGGAGTTATGAGATAAGAGTTAAGATACTACTTCTTTCTGTTCCTCCCAGATCAAGTTCAATCGATAGTCTTGTTTATATAAAACGTTTATCCGAATTCTTAAAAAGGGCTGTGCAAGCACCATAGCCACTACACCCTGTCACAATTTGGATTAGATGTTCATTGTTAATGTGGAAAAGTAACTTCCACACTAGCAATATGCCAAGTGAGGGGGCAGGCTGCAGTCACAATAACCTCTATGGCAAAATACCTAGCTTGGGTAAAAAACAAAATAAAACCAGACTAATACTAAAAAAATGTGCTCTCAAGCTAACAAGGATCATGAGAGTGACAGAGATTCAGGGCCTGTATCGGTATGTAGCCTCCAGTCATTAAAAAACTTCTAAAAGGTATGTTTGTTAATAAAACTCATACAGACATGCATACATTGCCAGAGAGGTGTAAATAGAAACTGTATATAATGATACAAGGTGGTTAAATTGACAATGTTAGTGGAGGAAGATGACCCCGAGTGAGAGGAGTTGCATCACAGATGACACTGGAATGGGGCAGGTTTGTCAGTGACAAATAATGTGACAGTATAGAATTGTTGATAACATTCTCTCCTTGTCACTTCTAGTCCTCCATTGGGAGTGTTGTGGGCAGCTATAGGCTGCTAAAAGGAAGCCTACATTGAGGCTGAAGAGGCTTAAAATTGATTTGAAGGTTCTGGCTAGAAGTGACACTGTAAGCTAGATGGAGGTCTGAAAATGATGAAGATAATGCTGAACCTAACACAGAGCAGCACAAACATGACAATAAAAGTACTCAGATATTTGGGCGTCCGGGCTTGACGTGAATGGAGTTAGCATCATTACCATCATCATCATGTGAGTAGACCTGGTTTGGCGTTTGGAGTTCTGTCTACTGTAACAACCAGATAGTAATTGTACTAAATTATAGAGGTCGTTAAGGGACTAAAAGCAAATTAACTTGTCTATTAATTGCCAAACAAATGTAGTCATATATGCAGTTGAAAATTTTAAAAACAAATAGTTAAAAATGTGTTTTTAAAATTTCAAGAATATCCACCTTATAAGGAAAAAAAACTAAAAATTACCAACTCTTAACAATGTAGAAATGTAAATAGAAAAGGTTAGAATATTTTTTTATATATTTGCAAACCGTATATATTCTGTATTTTCATTATGTAAAAGACAATGTGAATACAATGAATGCCAGCCTCAATACGCCTCAGCTACTTTTACCTTAGAATTATATGTCTTTGAGCTGGGATAAAATAATCACTGAAGGTCAGTCTCTGGCCGTGTGTACAGCAACAGACATCAATGGATTGTCTAGTCAAGTAGTAAACCATTAATTACATCTGTTACCTTTTATAGGCATTCCCTGGCACTCCGACTCCTGTTGACTGACAAACTATCCTGCTCAGACATCAAAAGGCTGGATAAGCATGGTAGGGTTTGTAGTCAATAGCAGCTGGTGCAGGATGCATACCCAAGCCCACAATACTGAGCGATAAATAGAATATGTACAGCTTTGCCTCTGTCTCTTCCTCCATAAAACAGCACATCTCGTTTCATTGTGCGGCTACAGCTGTGAGCCAGTTGTAATAACTGAAAAAGCTAATTAGATCATTTGGCTCTGTAGTTGTTTTCCTTCATTTAGCACTAAATGGAAGACACTAAAGCAAATGTGAACTAAATGAAAGGATATCAAGGTGTTTGAATGCATTAAAAGTTCAATAAGATGTTGCAAATATGAATCTGGCTAACGATGTTCTATCAATTCCCTTGGGAATGCAGAGCATACAACAATGCTGTCGCAATTTGCATTTATATTGCACATTCAAAACAGATTTCCAGTTTGACTTACAGTTATACTTCAGGTGCATGTACGCCTCCTCTAATGAGGTGGAAAGTGGGCACATTTGTGCTTCTAATATCATCTGGGAAGAAAGGAACAACATTATTATTACTGCCCGGTTTAATGTTATCTTTCATGGCAAGTTAAAAATAATATGATCAGTAATGGAGAAAATGTGTGACTCTGAGGCTGGCATTCTAAATTTCATATTTTGTGCTACTAGTCAAACCTAAAAATGACTTGCCAGTGGAAGCCTGCTGCTACTAGATTACCACTGGAAATGGACAGGACTTCCGCACTTGCAATCACTGTACCCTCAATTTGCCAACACAGCCTCCATTCATTTATATCATGGGAGTATTAAGCTTGTTCATGGGTTATGAACAGAATTCTAATTTGTACAGAGCTTTAAACCTATAGTGCCTCAATCTATAATTTTATTTCAGACTTGATGTTCATCACATCAGTCAAAAAAAACTATATTTATAAATTGCTGTTTTTTTGAGAAGCAATAAGAATCTTCACATGCAGTTGAGGGATACATGGTACACTCATCATGGCTGAATGTTTTCTTGATAATAGCTAGTGGGTGGCTGGAAAAACTGAACTCAAAATAAATATTATACATTTTAGTCTATTGGGGAAAGCTATATGAACTAGACCAGGGGTAGGCAACCTTAGGCACTCCAGATGTTTTGGACTACATCTTCCACAATGCTCTTACAGCCATACCGCTGCAAAGTAGACATGTGCAATTCGTTTTGGTCCGAATTTAAATTCAGAGGAATTTTGGCAATTCGGACATTCAGATGCTGAAAAAAGACATGCGTCCATCAAGGACCAGCAAAGGACCAGCTTGTGACTTTACAATACCCCTTGAATATAACACTACTGCTGGATATCATTTAGATACTGCAGTGCAGAGTACAATCTACTTCTCTAGGGCTGCACCATTCCTGTGGAACTCCCTTCCCTTTTAGGTTAGATGCTCACCCAGTCTCCACTCCTTCAAAAAATCATTAAAAACGCACGTTTTCACAAAAGTGTATCAATTAAACTGTTAATGGCTCCAAAACACAAGTCCCACACTGAGTCATTCATCACGTGGCAAATTTTACCATTAATATATTGTTATCTTTATTCCACCTGCAGGAATAGAATTTGTATAACCATATATTCCTTAGCTAACTAAGATTTCTAATGACTGAAATCTGACCAAGAGTTATCCAGATATATATTCCTGCTATTAGTAAAATTAATTAATTTAAATTAATTAAATAAAACCAGCATAATTACCAGTTGGGTTGTAGATTTTCTTATCAGATGTGTAGATATGTCCCAGGAATTTGTATGCAAGTATGATGGGGATTGTGGACAATAGAAAAGCTTTTGTTAGTTGGGAAAGTAATAGTAAAAAATAGGTGTCCAGGAGACTGTTGTTTCTTGAGTACAGTCCAAATGTTTCAAAGAATGTGGTTCAAATGTTCGAATGTCTGAATGTCTGAATCTCTGAATCTCTCTCTCTTCCCTTGTCCTTACTTTTTAAAGGGCCTTTATGCACGTCACTAATTGATAGGACCAATAGAGAACTGTAGGTGTGTCTTCCCTACAGACTATCATCTAGATTTTGGTCAGTAGATGGCGCAATTACAACCCTAACATTTCTTGTCAGGGGGTCCATTTTCCTTTTTGCATAATGGGTTAACTGAAATTGATGATGCATTTTATGTCATTTTCAGCTATCTTTATGTCTGCTATCAATAAGAGGACATGTCACTTCAAAGTATTTTCTTTGGTTTTTCCAGTCTTATCCCAGACTTTGTGTCTGTAATTTCAATCATAATTTTAGAATTGACACCTCCTAACCTTAATTTCAACCTTTTTCTTATAATGGGACTTTGTAAGATTTCGTTAGTTATTTTTATTTTTTTTAGAAAGTAAAATTAATTACTTAGTGTTATCTGTCATTGGTGTCTGGTTTTCTTGTGTGAAGCTGTGTTTAAGATTATTTCTATTGCACTAACATTATTAAATAATATGATATTTCTTCATTGATATTTATCCATGAATAGTCTATTTTATTAACATGATACTAATTATATGTGATTAATATAAAATAGTAAGTTATAAGTGGATAGTGTGTATATGTATATATAATTATGTATATATTTGTCTCTAGGTTAGTATTCCATCCCCCATATGCTGTTAGACATCATGCCTTATCTCAGGTTTTATCTCTAATGTTTCCATTAGTGCATTCCTTAGTTCAGACTTGCATGAATAGAGTTACAGAGAGAAATCTTGTGTCTGTCTTAGACAGAATGGAGTCACCTCTGTTCTGAGAGTGACTAGCAGTACACTTTTAATTTCTGTCTTAACACAACATGTCTGCTGATATAAATATACTGACAGTAGGCTGGAAAGAAACTTGTAATATGTTATCTGGAATTAAATAAGTACTACTAATTGTGCAGCCGCAGTGGAATGCAGATCTCAATCCTCCTTGATGTCTGAAAGTGTTGGGGAAAAAACCTCTAAAGGGATCACCTGCCATATTTTCTGCAGCCATTCACATGGCCATACTTACAATTATTGAATTTAATCAGTATACAAAAATACTCTATCAAGTTATTAAGACGTGGCAGGTTTACAGTAGGCATTTATGGTGGTGATGGCCTTCCTCATATCTATTTGAGATCAAAAACATAAAAGAAATCGAATGTGTAATGATGGATCCTTCAAAATATAACTTATCTAACAATGAATTCAGATATTGCATTCTTTCATTCTATGAGGACACATAAAACTGCATTTCTGTGCTGCAATTTAACATCTAATGTACTTCTATAATATTCAGGTGCAAACCAAAAATGTTTTTCTACCAGTGCATTAAAGCAGTGAAGGTAGTGTGCTACACTATTTAACTAGCAGCAGAGCCTAAAACATTCTTACTGTTAGCAATATAAGTATCAGTGTTTACATGATCCAGTGGGTGCAATCACATTTTTAATGTACAGCTGTAGAAGGTGATAACATTTGGTCTTTTAAACAAGTTACCAGAAGTGTTGAAAATTCTGTAGTCATAATAATAATAATAATAATAATAATAATGATGATAATCAAATACTTATGTGCATTAAAAAATGAGTTGTATCTTTTCAGTGGTATTTTTTAAATAGATCATTAGAAACACAGTATGAAGAAAATATTCTTCTGCAATAACATTATGAAAAAAAGGGAAACCAAGTCATTATCATGAGAAGATTATAGAAACAAAAAAAGGGAGTTTGACAGTTTTTGACAATTTTTAAGATTTTGACAATTTTTAAGTCTAACATAAAAACGTTCCAGACAGAAGGACAGAAAAATAAGTAATATGTAATACTTAATAATAAAACTTTTCTAACAACCTACTTTGTACCCCTACTTTTACCCTTTGTGTCACTATGCCCCACTCCCTCTAGAATGTAAGCTCATTGAGCAGGGCCCTCCACCTCTCTGTTCCTGTACGTCCAGTTGTCTGGTTACAATTACATGTCTGTTAGTGCACCCATTGTACAGCGCTATGGAATCTGATGGTGCTATATAAATAATAAAATAACAATAATAATAATATGGGTAAGGCAGTGGCTAAGTGACAGGTAACAGAGGGTTGTAGTCAATGGAATATATTCGAAGCATGGTCTTGTCACCAGTGGGATATCTCAGGGATCTGTACTTGGTCCCATTCTCTTTAATATTTTTATTAGTGATATTGCAGAAGGTCTTGATGGTAACGTATGTCTTTTTGCTGATGATACAAAGATATTTAACAGGGTTGATGTTCCCGGAGGGATAAGCCAAATGGCAAATGATTTAGGTAAACTAGAAAAATGGTCAGAATTGTGGCAACTGACATTTAAGGTGGATAAGTGCAAAATAATGCATCTTGGACGTAAAAACCCAAGGGCAGAGTACAGAATATTTGATAGAGTCCTAACCTCCACATCTAAGGAAAGGGATTTAGGGGCAATTATTTCAGATGACAATGTAATAGAGCAGCAGGAAATGCTAGCAGAATGCTTGGTTGTATAGGGAGCAGTATTAGCAGTAGAAAGAGAGAAATGCTCATGCCATTGTACATAACACTGGTGAGACCTCACTTGGAGTATTGTACGTAGTACTGTAGACTGTATCTCCAGAAGGATATTGATACTTTAGAGAGAGTTCAGAGAAGGGCTACTAAACTAGTCTATGGCTTGCAGGATACAACTTACAAGAAAAGTTAAAGGACCTTAACATGTATAGCTTGGAGGAAAAACAAGACAGGGGGGATATGATAGAAACATTTAAATACATAAAGGGAATCAACACAGTAAAGGAGGAGACTATATTTAAAAGAAGACAAACTACCACAACAAGAGGACATAGTCTTAAATTAGAGGGGCAAAGGTTTAAAAACAATTTTAGGAAGTATTACTTTACTGAGAGGGTAGTGGATGCATGTAATCGCCTTCCAGCTGAAGTAGTAGAGGATAACACAGTAAAGGAGTTTAAGCATGCATGGGATAGGCACAAGGCTATCCTAACTATAAGATAAGGCCAGGGACTAATGAAAGTATTTAGTAGATTGGGCAAACTAGATGGGCCGAATGGTTCTTATCTGCCGTCACATTCTATGTTTATATTCACAATAAAATATACAAAGACAATTTGCTTTTAAAATACAATACAGCAATTGGAGCACAATGGCATACAATCTAGATTCTGTGTTCTAGATTCTATGTTCTGTCTCAAAGTTACAATGTCAAAGCCAAGTGAGCTAGAAACATTTCAAATGAAACAATGAGGCAGATTTATCAAATGTGTTCTATTCTAAAAAGTGGTACAAACATGTAAAAGAGGAGGAGTAACCAATGGAATGTGCCTGCTGGTTCCACGGGTTTCCATGGTGAATCCCCACTTTTAGTACTTCAAAGTACTTTTTAGAATAAAACTTTGATACATTTTCCCCAACATATCTGTCTAGATTTAGAAGATTGGTCTTTGTCACCAGTTTGGTTGAACAAAGGCTAAATGAAATGGTGATGAAATTTAAGAAGAGAGATTATCCCAATGCTGTTCTTGAATTGGAAAGAGAGACTGCTAAATATACTGATAGGAAGTCCATTCACAAACATAAATTCATGACAAACGTCTTATGTTTGTAACTAACTTTGGTCCCCATAGAAGCCATCCAGAGATTGAAAAATGTTGTTCTCCACCTCAAATAGCTTTTAAAAAAGGAAACTGGCTGGGCAGGGCTGATTGTAAAGTGGAGATTAATGGATAGTGTACTGTTTTGGAAAACCACATGCCAGTACCTTTCCTAGTCTTAGTTGTGCAGCTGACTATAACGTTAGTAGCAATTCCTTTTTTGTTCACCCTCAAAGCAGTAAAAGATGCAATATTTAAGGTTTCTCTACTTGTGATCCCTCCCTTGTTGTTTATATTTTGAAATGATTGTGTGTGAAAGTATATGTGGTGGAAAGCACTTAGAAGATAAAAGACCACATGGTAAGTCACTAATGACTTTGGATGCATCAATTACATTTTCTTGAACCCATGCCTTATGAACAGAGAATATGACTTGAGTATTTTTCTCTTTTTCTTGTTTATGGATTCATTCCTTGACCAGGGATAGCTACAGAAAGCCTGAATTACATTGCATCCTCTGGGATTCCATTTTGGTGATACAGTTTTATTCTATCTGTTAATATACTAACATGCTAACTTAATAAAGGCTATTCCGCCGAAATGTTCGGGACACTTCGTTGTTTATCCCCCTTCACTCACTATTCTCTTGTGCTCTTGCTCTTTTGTGGTATGTATTTTGATGTTGTTTTGGTTTTCCATTAGATTTGGCTTGATAATATTTATATTACCAGTGTTTATCTGCTTCTTCGTACATATGTTTTTTTGTGATGTAAAGATCATTAGCTTTATATTATCATTATTGCATTTTATGTTTATCATGGACACCATATATACTTGATTTATAAAATAAAGTTTATTTTTTCTTAATGGTTTTGCTCCTCATTTTGTATTGAATGTACTTTGTTTCATGATTCTTTGGGGAATAGAACCATTAAGTGAGTACCTTGATTCCGTATTTACTTTTGCACATATGTTTTGGTGTAATCCATAGTGTGCCTATCTTTCTAATTGGATTTATATATCAGGAAGAACCAGTTTTTATCATAGCCCTTCATGGCACAATATATATGGAACAAATGTATTCAACATTTCCTCCTCCATTAGATGCTCACCCAGTCTCCACTCCTTCAAAAAATTGTTAAAATCCCACTTCTTCATAATAGCGTATCAATTAAACTGTTAGTAGCTCCTGGCCAGGGGCGTATTAGCCGCGAGGCAAACAAGGCATTTGCCTTGTTAATAAAGGGTCAAATTAACTTTTTTTCACTTACCTCTTTCCAGCAGCAGATTCCTGTGGCACTGGCTAGGCTGTCTCTTCACGTGATGTCACAGGGATGGTGGGAAATTATGAGCATGGTGTGTAAATTGCTGCCTGTGCATTAAAGCGTCCACATAGGGAATCAATGAATCAGTGCTTCCCTATGGGGAATTTGAAGACATTAGACATCCTTGAGGAGCAGTAAAACTCTGTTAGGCACCAAAAAACACCTCTAGTGGCTGTCTTTCAGAGACTGCAATTGGTTAAACAGACAGGGGTACTGCACCCAGATCACTTCAATTAGATTGCCTATAGTGTCCCTTTAACATGATTTAATAGAGCATTTGTATGCACTTTTCATTTAGCTATGTTATGAAGCAAATGCATTCAATATGATTGTTTGTAGCACTTGGAAGCACTTTTCATGTAGCAATCTACTATTTGCTGCACTCTGTATTTCTGTTTTTCGCTTTTCTATAACTATTTGTATCTAGCAAATGTATTGCAATTTGAACATGGCATATATTCAGTTTAGTTGGTCTACACTTTATTTACACTTTTGGCTTTGTATTGCACATTATTATGTGATTCTAGCCACATGATGTAACAAATTATTTGTCTCCACTGATTAAAGATGTCTACACTATATTTCCTATTAATGGAACTCTGCACACTCAAATAGAAGCATGAAACAGCTATTTGAGTCAGTTACTTATTACTCAAAAAAAAAAAAAAAATTAAAAATAACTACATTTTTTGAAAACCAATTATCATCTTCATGCTTCTATTTTTCTGAGTGTGCAGACTTCCATTAATAGGACTATAGTGTTTACTTGTGTTTGGGAGCTCAGGACTCTGCTAGAACTCACTGTACCTCCTATGGTTGAGTGTGGGGCACTTTCCCTAATTTGATTATAGATATCTGTCATCATTGTTGAGAGTGAGACTCTATGCCCTCTGTCTAATTGAAACCATATTTAATTGCACTTTGAACAGTGATTTGTTGGGTTTGATGTCCATGTGGGGTCAACACGTCACCCATTTATTTGACACCATTAAGGATCATCTTATTAAGATCGTGTCGAACTCCTCCTTTTTCTACTGTTGACTATTTGTGGAACCTATTGCCCGTGCACCCCAGGTGGACCTGGATCCTCATTATCTAGTATGAATAGCAACAGATTCATTCAGAAGATGCACGTAAAAAGGCAAAGGGACTTAAAGATGTGGAGATAGTAAATTCAATTGGAAATATGAGGAGTGAAAGAAAGTAGAAAAAAGAAAAAAAAATTAAAACATTTGATAATTGAGATGGGGGGTTGGAGACCCCAAACCTCAGGCCACCTACTGTCCATTTCTCTTTTTCCTTTAAATGGTATTGTCAAACAAAAGGTACCATATTGTTGTGAATTTTCCATGGTGCTACAAATGAAAAGTGATCTATTTGTCTGGAGCCATAATCTCATCTATTTTAGGAAACCATGACTAGACAGTTGGAGTCCAGGACTATTTCCTCAGGGCACACGGGTTTTTGGTACATAGCCAGAGGTATTGGAGTATAATGGAATTGTACATTCTTCAGCAGAAAAGGGGAAACAGAATTAAAGCTTACTGTTAATTCATCTTAGACATGTTGCCATAATGAGCTAGTAGAGGTAAGTCTCACTATACAATTAAAGGAGGTTACACCTGACCAAGACCTTCAGCACATAGGCAGTGTATTGGATTCATTTTGTGTAACACCTTGGGTCTTGTACAACAAACAAAAGATTTCAAAATTGATTTCCTCAATTTTCTTGATTTCTTTTGTGCAAATGGAACTATGGTGAGTAAAAAGAAAAAATAGTTTTCCCTCTAAGAGTTGAAGAATACAATATCAACCTGTCTGAAAGGTCAGTTTGCAATGCATTTGTAGCTTACCATCCTACAATGCTTTTACAATTTTTAGTACTTTTTGTACTTATTTCATACATGTGTTTTGGCTTATTAAGTTTATGAAGATAGTTTTTGTTTGCCAAAATGTTTTCACTCTATGCTTCACAATCACTTACCCCCTCTCCATCTCACCCTTGTCTCCTCCCTAGGTCTTTACAGAAATCCTGTGGTGATAAAACTCCTTTAATTTCCTTCCATGTATAAATCAGCCATATGCCCTGAACTCTAATAGACAAATGTATGTCTTTAGGGATCTTTTCTTTCCATCCTGCTAATTATCCAAGCAGATATCAAAATATAGTCTCTATGGTACCAGTAACAGCTTGTGGTGACTTTTCTTATTCACAACAAGAACGTCAAAGAGGTCCAAAAAACAGTTTCTGCATTTTACTTCTAATGCACTATAAAATCTTGCTCATTTTAATTACTTCTTAAAAGCAGAAGTGAATGGCTGATCTTTTTGCAGGTTTATTGCATACTAGAAGCTCCTACTTAAAATCAAATGTTTATTAACTTACATTGTTGACCACTTTCCAATTATATGAATTTGCTGTACACGATCCAATGTCTTAGTTAGGGCTTTCTTCTGCCAAAACTCCTGGCAGATTTTCGTACAATTTTTTTGTGAGTATTACAAGAACAGTTTCCAGTAACCAATTATTTATTCTCATAATATACACATAACTTCTGATATTACGTACACAAATCCAATTCAATAGCTGAAGGGAAGACGACAAATGTGGTAAATTGGATTTCTGCAGCACTATCATTGTAAGGGGAATATCTGTTTCAAGTTCAATTTCATTCTTGGCTTCGACTGTTTAACATCATTGTTTTCATGACATATAACAAAAACAAAGATTTAATTGTTAAAACCATTTAAAGGTACATAAAACCTTTAGGCTGGTTGAGTTTTGTACCAAAAACTCTACAATTAAAAGTACAAGTTATCCCCTTAATACACCGCTGTCTATTATATTGGACTCATGAGTAGCTCATACAAAAATTATTTAAAGGGGCACTATTATCACCAAAACAACTTTATCTTAATGAAGCAGTTTTGGTGTATAGATTATGCATCTGAGGTCTAACTGCTCGATTTACAATCATTTAGCAAGTAAATCACTTTTGTTTCTGTGACTGACACAGCCTGCGTGAAAACAAAATGGTTTCATTTTCAATCAGATGTAACTTACTTTAAAAATGTTTTATCTCCTGCTCTGTAAATTGTACTTTAATTACCAACAGGATGCTACTGCAAGGTCTAGCAAGATATTAGCAGAGCAATAGTTATTACATTCTAAATTAAGCAGAATTTGTAATGAAGGAAGTGTTAACATTAGATGACTATTTACAGGAAGTGTTTAGGAAAACTGTGTAAGTCACATGCAGAGAGGTGTGATTAGGGCTGCATAAACAAAGTGATTTAAATCCAAAATGGCAGAGAATTGAGCAGTAAGACTGCATGGGCGTGATTGCTACACCAAGTTGTTTTGGTGACTGTAGTGTCCCTTTAAGCTTAAAAACACACATACTATTTTAATGAAATAGATCTTCAGAATACCAAGCTTTGTTTTTCCCAAAAGTATCATGAAAGCCATATAGTTGAAATGTGCAAGATAGATTGCCCTAATTTACCTTTCATTATTATAGTAAGATTACTTTTTAAGATTCAGATGTATTTTTAGATAGACCACAAATAATTGTAGTACACTGGAACTTAAACCTGCCAAAACAGGAGGAATTTACTAACTCCAACATCTCAGTGGCTGTAAGTAAAGAGAACCACTATGTTTGGGTCAGGAAGGAAACTGTGACTGTGGCATATAACCTAGTGGTCACCATGAGACTAGCAGGGCAGAGAAGATAATGAAAATGTCACAACAAGTAAGGAAGGTTGATATGGTGACACTGTCCAATAGGGAATAAAAATATGACATTGGGGTAATTAAAAAGGGGAAAACAGTGATTTTGTGATGATGTGGGATTGAGAGTTAAATGCTATAAGTAGGAATGTAATGAAATGGTGACACTGATTGGATGATTATGGATGATTATGGGTAAGAGTGAAATTGTTACAGAAGAAAGGCAAGGGAAGTGTGAAATTGTGACATTGTGGTGCAGAGGTGGTTATGATATGACACTGGGGTAGGTGTGATGGTGACATAATTGGTGTCACTTCAAACATTAAAGCTATAAAAAATAATGTCAACCAAATTGTTAGCTGTATATTTGAAAATTCCTTGGACTTTACAACTTTGCCATTGGTGCTATAAGTACAGCCTGCCTTTTTGTGACATAGTCTATGAAACAAGTTAGTTTGGACTGTAGAATAATAGGTCTATCAAATAAGGTGTTAGGAGATGCAGCATGCATAGGCTGAGATTGCAAAGAGCGGGACCGATGGGAAGGGGTCATTGGGGTTTTGCTATGGGCTAATCCACTAGAGTGGAAAATCCAATTAATTCCAATGAGTACATTTCTTTAGAATGATTTAAGGGGGGCATATAAAAACAATGTACAAAATAAAATACCCATCACCTCACAGAAATGGTATCCTTATTCTCAGGTCATAAATTGTTAAACAAAAATATACAGTGTTACATGCTTCCAGCATTTTAAGCTATGAGTTCATCATCCCCTGACTAGTGCTGTTTTTTTTCATTTCTTGTTCACCACAGGGAGCCATGTGATATATAAATTGTGGTAGAAAGTAATCATCTTTTTCCTTTTCTGTTGAAGATTTTAGAGTGAAATATTACTGGATTTTCTGAAAATGTCAAGATTTATAAACATGGAAAAAAAATAACAGATGCTCAAAGATAGATGAAGCACATGACTAAGCCTTTATATAGCCATATTGCTGTTGTAATGTTTCCAGTTTTTTGTCTGATGATTACAGATCCAGCATTGTTCAGCTTCAGTGAAGTGTATTAAAGCGCTTAGATATATAAATGGAGAGACATACAGACTGACATACAGATGGCAGACTTGTGCAGAGCAAAACAATTTGTTTCTTCTTAACCACTTTGGCAGAAAACTATTTTTTGGTCTCAGCACAGTTTACTTCATGCCACACTTCGGTACATTCAGGCAGCCAAAACAGCAGAAAAAATAGTGACTGATGACATGTCCTTAAATAGAACAATATATTTAAATATTATTATTATTGTCCAATCCTCATGTCCCATAGCGTGTCAACACCAATAGAGTAGTGGGAAGCTAGACAATGAATTTCCCTTTGCTGTTCCAAAATTCTCTCCAGCATGTCTAAAGTGGAGTTTCACGAAGTGCTGACATCCCGTCATTGACGGTGTGTGAGAATCCCCTTTTTTTCTCTTGCTCCTGCCTCAAGAGTTGACTAGCCCTGACATTATGGTTGAAACGCCTGGCAATCTTCCTGCAATGCTCAAGTATTTTTTGCATGTTTGTGTTGGCTTCCTGAATTGAACCCTTCACTATAAGATGTGGGTTGTGTGCAGAGCAGTGCACACTTTCAAATGAACCATCTCAAGGAGCTTTGCCCATATTAGCAGCTTTGTTGGTGACTATAAACCCATCGTACAGATTGGTGCCTGCCTGCTCTCCCAACCAATTTGATACCATTCTTCTGATTGCCTGCAATATGCTTGCTATGGAGTGCTTTATGTCCATCACTTCAGCATGTAGCAGTAGAGATAAATAGCCACTCCAATCCTGACATGTGCTATACTTGGACCTTCTCCACTGCCAACACCATGCTGAGACACCATGGGCTGACAATAGTGTGCCGTAAAAGGAATGTATGCACCCATTGACCTACTGCTCCTTCAGTAGTATCATGCAGGAATTGTACAGTAAAAATGCTGCTGAAAGTGAGTCATGAGGGAAGCAAGTATTGTAGAGCAAGGGTCTGCGGTATACCGATGATGGTAGTTGGTGGTCTTTGTAGATGTTGGATTATAGCAGCATAAGTGAGATAACCTTTACTCTCCCCCTATTTGCTTCCTTGCAATACAATTTACACTTTACAGTTTGCTTTTCTGGAAGACTGTCAAAGTAATAGCAAGCGTTGCTTTGGTGCGATAAACTAGCCTCAACCTGGCTGTTGAAGACACGGGTGGATTTGTCGCAACATTTGCCTCTACGCTGGCAATTGGTTGACTAATGTTGATGGAAAGGGAGGTGGTGGTGTTAATAATAATATCACTGTGTAAACTACTTCTGGCACTGACACTGCTAGAGATGGTGATCCAACGGTTTCCATTAAATGCTGTGATTCTACTGCAGATAGAGAAGGGCCTATGCAAAGTGGCAAGTGCACAATAGGTGCAGAAAATAGCGGATTGCTGCCTTTCCTCTCTGGACTATTCTTTTGTAATTCCTCTTTAACATAATATATTTATTTTTGAGACGGACTTAAACAAATGTCCGGAATGGTTTGGGGAAATCAGATTCCTTACCAGCAAGACCAGAATTTGGGGACACTACTTAGGTACTCTGCTTTGTATCTTCATTAATAAGTGGCACTGATGCCACTGACTAAATTTTTCCTGAGCTGTCCCTTATCTTATTCATGGTTGGGGCTACAAGAAATGGGGGGTGACACAGGCAATGGCAACAAGTTCACTGGTTTTGCAGATCCCTTGCTCCGAGCATCATAAAACGCACAAGGTGTAACATGTGAACTTGCTGTGGTAGGAGGAGCTGCAGCACTAGAGGAAGTGCCAACAGATCTTACTGCTGCATGAAAAGGCTGAGAAAAATCCATTTGCCTCCTGGGTGGTGAATCAGCTGCTACCCTGAGGATGAATATTTTATAAATGGTTTTGCTGGTGGTGATGGTGGTGGAGGCAGTGGTGGAGCAGGTGACAGCAGCCCTTATGGCAGAGGAAGAGGTACTCAGATTCTCAGAGGTCATCCCCTTCTTTTATGGTGCTAGGAATGGCACTACAAATGAAGAACTGAAACAAACATGCCTTCGCTTGCATGAATGGTTTCCCCTGAAGCTCGGTCATCAGAATTTTAGTCAATCACCTGGTTCAAATTCAGTAAAATTGGAGTTTGGCACAAAACAAATCTCCAAGTCTGTTAGATAGATGAATAAATAGATAGAAAGACAGACACACAGAGCAGACAGATATATACTGACATTTCCAGGAACAATATATTGGGGTGACAAAATTAAAGGGGCTAATATTAATCAACAATGCAAAATACCTGCTAATTAATGGAAGAACATAGTAATACGTGTACATTAATTATTTATTGGCCCCACCTGACTTCCCACTCCCCATATCTCTTTTTCTCCTACTTGTGTACCTTTCCCATATTTTTGCCTTCACATACATATTAGATACACAATAAAAAAAACAGGGATGTGCATGGGCAAAAAATTGGTTTGGTTCAAAAATTTGTCTGCTTCGGCAATTTGGACCAATGGCATTCGGTTCGGCACTCCGAACTCCATGGTGGCAGTCCAGGCACTGGGAGGCGGGATCCCTATAGATGTGTAACTGGTTGTGGTGGCAGTCTGGGCACTGGGAGATGGGAGCCCTATAGATGTGTAACTGGTTGTGGTGGCAGTCCTAGCACTGGGAAGCGAGATCCCTATAGATGTGTAAGTGGTCGTGGTGGCAGTCCTGGCACTGGGAGCCCCCTGCCCATAATGGGCAGGGGGATCCCAGTGCCAGGACTGCCACCGAAAACCACTTACACATCTGTAGGACTCCCAGTGCCCAGACTGCTACCACAACCACTTACACATCTACAGGGCTCCCAGTGCGTGGACTGCCACCACAACCACTTACACATCTGTAGGGCTCCCACCTTCCAGGGACAGGACTGCCACCACAACCACTTACACATCTGTACAACTCCTGCCTTCCAGTGCCCGGACTGCTACCTCAACCACTTACACATCTGTAGGGCTCCCAGTGTTTGGGTTGCCACAACAACCACTTACACATCTGTAGGGCTCCCAGTACCCAGACTGCCACCTCAACCACTTACACATCTATAGGGCTCCCAGTGCGTGGACTGCCATCTCAACCGCTTACACATCTGTAGGGCTCCCAGTGCCAGGACTGCCATCACAACCACTTACACATCTATAGGACTCTCGCCTCCCAGTGCCAGGACTACCACCACAACCACTTACACATCTGTAGGGCTCCCACCTCCGAGTGCCCGACTGCCACCACATCCACTTACACATCTATAGGGTTTCAAGTGCCCGAACTGCCATCACCATAACTTACACATCTGTATGGCTCCCAGTGCCAGGATTGCCACCATAACTACTTACACATCTATAGGGCTCCCAGTGCCTGGACTGCCACCACAATCACTTACACATATATAGAGCTCCCAGTGCGAGGAATTAGCTTATTGGTCAAGATTCCTGCCATCATTCACGTAATTTTCCCTCCCTCTCTCTTGTTTTGCCACTTTTCAGAAATTCAAAGCACTTGGGAACTTGGGAACTTGGTTTCGGTTCGGCACTTCCGAACTTAAGCACTTCCGGCATTCGTAAGCATCCGAATGTCCGAATTTCACAAAATGTGTCCGAATTTACATTCGGAACAAAACTAATTGCACATGTGTAATAAAAAAACACAGTGACATACAGAGACAATTACACAACCATGCATAATTACACAGTTAGTCACATAGATTAGTACACACAAGATCACATCTGTGCACAGACAATCACATACATGCATTCACAGTACCTGGTCTCTAGTGATAGGGAAGAAGGGGAGTCATACAGTCAATTTGCCGCTTCTCCTTGCTATACATAACAGTTAGCAGTAGCCAGCACATCATTGGGCTGATCGAAAAGAGAACTATTTATCATCTCAACCTGATTTATAAGAAAACTGGAAAACATAATAAATCTGATACTTCCTATTGTACCAAAATATATTGTACACTTTGTTCTAATCTGTCCATGCTATTTAAATATCTAAATAGAAGACATAAATTTAACAAAATGTATTTTCTTTTTTCTAGTATACAATAAAAAAAAATTCACAGTGGGTTTAAAAGTACTCACAGAATTGCATATGGGGGAAATAATTAAAATGCACAGGATATCAATAAGCTTGCAACTGTGCATCGCGTAGAAGAAAATATTAAATGCAGTGTACAATGTACTTGTTAATTAGATATCACGCGCAGAAGCTTTGATGCCAATATGTTACAGAATAAACAAACATATGGACATTACTACAGTAGGTTTGATTTTGTGTTTGTTAAAACTACATCACAGAGATGTGTTATAATAATCATTGCAAGAAGCAAACTGTTGGGTTCAGTAGCAAAACAAATATCCAGGCCTACGTTTTCATAATGCTGATTGCGTTGTTTGGGAGCATAGACATATGGAGCATATGTAATGTGTTCTATCCATCAACACTGCCTGTGTTCTTGAAATGTTGTAATGAACTGTGTTTTTCCACAATATGTACTGAAGGGAGAGAACGCACTAATGTGAGGCACAGCTGTCCAACAGAAATAATCATTTTCAGATAATTAGATAATTAGAAGCAATTATATAAATGGACCAAGAATAAATACAATTAACTCTTCTGTTTCTAAATATCCTAAATACTTTCAATTATTCGTTTTCTTTAGCATCTAATTAAGCTGTAACCGTTAATTTATTGTCTTGGAGCAGTAAACTGGATTGTGCTAACTTAATAACCATTTTCATGTCTAATGGGTTAAAAGTGATACTTCTCTCCACACATTATAAATGTGCACTTAATCTCCATTAAACTCTCATAAATCTTGCTGTGTGTTTCAGCTGTTTGTTTGATGACCTTACCCAGATGCAGTTCACATCAAGATCTATGTTTAACACCTTACTTTCGAGAGTCTCCAGTATGCCTGCTGGAAGTATGTACTTGTGGAAAAATGCTATAATTTTGGGCTAAGAAATATATCTTCAGCTAAATGCATAATGCAACCTAAGCACACTTAACAGTGACATTTCATATACTAACATATGCCGGAATAGCAATAAAATTAAATCTACCGCAAACAGTGTTCCCATACTATACTTAAAGCGGCACGGTCACCTCCTGCCCCTGAAAATTGAGTATTTCATAAATAAAGAATTTTTATAAAATACTTATTTTGAGTGAGTTGGAATTTCACTGAAATTCCAACCCAGTCAAGAGATATACTGAGACAAACTAGGAACTGCATTATCTCTGTATTTTTCTTCAGTCTGACTTTCTTAGTCTTTGGGCAGAGCTACAGAGTCAATCCAGTTATGGCTGCTGGGAATTGGCTCTGTCGATAGAGGATTCCATGGCCTCACGGGTTCCTCCATAGGCCTCAATGCTGAAATTGCCAACAGTTAAAGCGGAACAGAGAGAGAAAGATGGCGGTGCCGACGAGGGACAAGTTCAGGTATGTAAATATCCACTTTACTCCCCCCCTGAACATCAGACTCCCAGTGGTGATTTTACCATCGGGGGTATTTGCAAATTCTGCAGAGCCACCAGATGGTGACGGGGCCGGTTTAATGGTTAAAGTTTATTGTATTACAATATTTTTTGTTGTTGTTCAGGTCACCTAATGTATGGGGATAATCATATGATGGGAAAGTTTGGTTTAAAGTGGTCTGTTGGGTAAAAGAAAAAAATCATAATAAAATAAAAGACTGCACAAAAAAAGTGCATGACCATTACACCCCCTCTTCCTCACTCCCCCTCCACTACACCATTGTGATTATAGGTCTCTAAGAAGTCACTAAGCAAGCTTTTCAAGATCATTACTCTTTCGCTCATGTATTGACATAAA
>OW240914.1:58399277-58418931 GCA_933207985.1 Pelobates cultripes | reverse complement strand
ATCAATAACAGGGGGCAGAGTTAGGAACAATGCTTGTGCTCTATGGGCAGTGGGAATACTGGTGTCAGCTCCATGGAATGCGTTGATGCTCCACAGACATCAACATTGATCATCCTGTGCTTTATTTGTGTCCTCATGCAGCCATATGCAGTGGCAGGGGCACAACCAATACTGATTACTCTTTGATATATATATACATACACTCAATGAAGGGCACTCACTGGTTTTCTTAATTTGCAAATGTTACTCACCAATGTTCAGTAACTTTACAGTATTATCAATGTTTCAGTCCTCATCAAGACTTTCATCAGAATCCTGATTAAAGTCCGGATGAGGACTGAAACGTTGATGGTACTGTAAAGTTACTGAACATCGGTGAATAAAGTTTGCAAATTAAGGAGACCAGTGAATACCCATCTTTGAGTGTATATATTGTTAAAAGGCCGGAGGAGCACCTTCGCAAGTAAAACTGAAGTGTGCATACAGGACCATGTCTTTTGTTTTATTTTATAGCATATGCTGCACAGAACCCTCAGACCCACAGGTAGAGAATGAGGAAGGAACATACCACCCAGGAGGGGTGAGAAAATCAGATATAATAATATAATAAGATATTATTATTAGTTATAAGGCGCCAACAAATTCCACAGAGCTGTACAATGGGTGTACTAACAGACACGTATGTGTAACCAGATGAGTTGGACACACAGGAACAGAGGGGATTGAGGGCCACATAAAGCAAAAAAGAAGGCAGAAGATTTTTTTCCAACCCTAGTAGAGACACCACATAAGCGTCTTAAAGAGATAATGTGTCTACATTGACATTGCCTTTCTGAGATCTTACATAATAATAGTATTATCAATTAAATACAACAATATTCCCCTGTAAGGAATGTGTAGTTATTTTATGACATTACAGTGCAGGATACATAATGACATAGAGTACTATTTTACTGCTAAGGTGATATATTTTTATTGGTAATGATTATGCATGAGTTGTTTTATGACAGCTTGCAGCAAGTGCTTAATGTGCCCACGCTCAAGGGACATCAGTAAAACCACAATTGCTAATGTAAGTAAGGACAGATACCCTAAACATGTCACTGATATAACTTGTCATTGTAAACACTGGGAGCTGCAAAGCAGATAAATTAGATCTGAACATGGTGATTTCTTTATTTTATGAACTGTCGGTAATGACTTCACCAAATGTGTATTTTGCCATGTAATATTCATGATTTTGAATGCAAATGACTCATCATTTGGCAGCAAATATAGAGCTGTGTGTAAACTGACCGATTCTCTCAAAAGTAAAATATCTAATTATTATTATACAGATAAATATATGTATGTGTGTCTGAGTATATATAATATTCTTTTATTAATTAGTGTGCACAGGGCCGTCTTTAATGAGGGACAACTGCCCTGTGTCCAGTTATTCCTGGGGGCCCCAAGGCAGCTGCCCTTTGGGCCTGCCTGCTGCCTGCAATAATCTTTTACAAAAGCATTCACGCCGGGTCGCCCGCCAGCACTCACCTAAACTTGTGTTTTTCTGCTCCTCCCCTGCATATGGTGTGATGTATCACATGGAGACAGTCATGCTAAGGTCAGACTGGGACTGCGTTGGAAGTCTCTACCTCCCTCTCCTGCAGGCAACGAGTGTCATACTCAGGACACAGGTGAGTGGGCAGCCCCCTAGTCAGCTAAAAAGCCCCCTGGCTCCCCAGCCAGCCACCCGGCTCCCCTGGCCACCTCAGACAGCCACCCAGCTCCCCCTGCCAGCTAAATAGTCCCCACTGCCACCACCCCAGTTTGTCGCTAATACCAAATGTAGACGTACAAAGCTCTAATTAATCACTCACACTCTTTTGAATACAATGTGTATGATGAAATTTTGTTTGCATTTCAAGAAACTACCTACATTGCTATTTTGTCTTGACATATGATATCAACCAGTAAAACAATGAATTGGGCCTTTCACCTGGAGCAAATCCATTAACGTCCTTCTAAAGAAAATATTATTATTATAATTTATAAAGTGCTAGCATTGTCCAAAGCATTCTACAATCGATTCATGAGAAACAAGTAAATTCAATAATATATCTGAAGAGATAGTGAGGGTATCTGCTCCATCCCGGTATCAGTCCAGTATGATACAAAGTACCTTTGTCATCAATTTTTAATGTGAGCTATTCCATCTCTGAATCGACAGCTCTGGCTCTTTAGGTGACCAAAGACACCCCATGCACGATTTCAGCATTATGAATAATGTAGACTGCTCCACCTATGGTCCTTATCCTGTCATCATCCTGGTGACAGCAATTGCTCCCGGTTAAGAATCACTCCAATGATGCAGACATCTAATGCCTATATATTCCCAGTCTGCCCTGTCGTGGTCTCTAGTAACTAGAGAGTGTGTTATATTGTATCCCTGGATATTCTGTTTTTTTTTTTACTTCGGCTTGTTCTCTTACCTTCCTGATTTCTCCTACCCGGTCTTTGCTTGTTTCATTGCCTTGTTGATTATTATATAATCCTTTAATTACCTGTCTTTGATTGTTCTTGCTTTTGCCTCATATATTAAGCTCAGACACTTCTAAGGGCCGGTAATATGTTACTTTTTCTGTTTATTTTAGCTAACCTTTATTTATGTTTTGGGACTCCCTACCAATCCTGCCACAATCTATAAATTAGTGACTTTTGACATGAAAACAACTAAAGGTCAGTTTGCTTCAGCAGCAAAAGTTAAATATTCCCATGTTTTTTTCTAAAACCAATTTCTAATATTTCAAGAAATGTCATGGCTACATTCAATTAATGAGAGGGCTTTTTTGGCTAATTTCCATCCTTATTCTTGAAAGAATGATGCTTCAGAAGCTATAGAATAGAAAATAGGAAAGAGTAAAATAGAGAAATAGGCTAGTACAGTAAAATGGTTTTATTATACAGCAGTAGAATATTGCTCTAATAAAAATGCGTTAGTCTCTAAGTAATTTTGCTCAGGAAACCGTCACAGTCCTTTAATAAGCAGAATATTCAGAATAGGTGAATTAATCAGTGCTTATTTTTAGCATGTCATTTTATCTGATAATCTTGTAATTCAGTAATTGGTAAAGTCACATTAAATATTTTCCTAACCTAACATAGTAAATAGATTCACTAATTGCAAAACTAACATACTCATTACGAGCATATTAGGCATTGCAGTTAAACCTTACACTGCATGCTGAAAGTGACTGGCATTTTTAAAAAAAATTATTTACATTTTATAGATAACATATGCATATATATGTAGAGAGAGAGTGAAAGAGAGATAGAATCATATTTACCTCCTTCACTATCCAAATCTAGTATAAATGTTTTTAATTTTATGTATCTTACAGTATGAAATCTATTCCATAAAGCTTCAGTCACCCTCAATTCTAGTTATGATAACTATCCTGTAGAGGAACTCATTTTGCCAGATGCCATTAGTCACTGATATAATACCTGTAAATCTGCTGAAAATGTAAGCTTACCTCCTGCTTTCAAACAGAGCAGAAGGTTTTAATGGGTCATATCATTCCTATAGTCAGGGAGAGGGAGGAGTTTGTAAGGGTTTTAATATCACTCTAGCGATTGATAAAAGATTAGTACAGCAGTTCTAAACATTTTTTATTTTAAAATATATGATTTAACTCTATTTATCAAATGAGCATGCATATGGCCATATGATATATATCCGAGTGCTAAGATAGGTAATTTTACATAGTATTGCAAAATGTAAAGCTGTATTGTTTTTGTTTGTGCGCTGATCCCCAATCTGTATTTTGTATTATATTTTGGTCTTTATGGCAGCACCACTACTTAGAAATGCTTGTTTCGGGTGTGCTTCCAATTCCTCTTTTTTCTTTGTAAATTTGGAATCCAGACCAGATTCCTATTGTGCTAAGCATCCCAGCCACTCATTATAGTTGCTACTTTGGAGGTGACCAGAGGAAAACAAAGTGTGGGGAATCTCTGGAGCAATAAGTATTGGTATTGCAGTTAGCATGTTAATTTCCCATAAATTAGTGTAGGATCCACCAATATTAGGATACTGTGTCATAGTCGTGGGCTTAACACAATATGGCCAAATGGTGTAACTCTGTATATTTTTTTCCTAAGATTGCTTATCTTAAATAAAATGTTATAAGTAGAATGTATATTGCATCTGCAGGGAGTAATAGAGCAAGTTCCCTCCCTGGCACCACTCGGTATGGGTAGATAGGAGTTAACTAGGTCAGTTTGCAGTTAATGAGTTTTCCCCCTGCTGTTTCCTCTCCAGACAGGGAACCCAGGGAATCCAAGCCCCAAAAGACCCCCATCCCAATGTGTAACCCCCAAACATTGTATTTCCCTAGAGAGCCCTCAACCTCAGCCATACTAAGTCCAAAGAGTGCTCAAATCAGAGGTTCCTAGCCCAAGTTATAACACTTTAAAGTTTGATCAGGTCATGATCATCCTCCAATACGACTCAGAATTCCACACAAGTGGCTGATTAGTCCCAGTCAAGGAAATGGGGTTCCTGGAGCCCTGGAAAAAGGAAGTGCCCTAAAGTTGTGGTGTCCTCAGATGCTTTATCATCTCCCTGACATTCCCTCCAAATATAGATCTAGACAAAATAGGAGAGCGCAGATCTTAAACGTAAATAAAACTAAATATAAATAAGAACGTGAGTAAATTCAGCAGCTATACACATATAAAGATCCTTAAAAACTTTACACATAATATATAAACAAAATAAAGTGTCAGCGCTATACTTGAAAACCTCATTTAGGTGATCACTTTCAATCTGAAGTAAAACACTTATAAATGCGGATTCATGGAAATACTTCCAAGTGCAATAAAATTAAATACAATAAAACAGACCACCATAAGTGTAGTACTCAAATAATCATAAAAAGTCTTGCTATAGGGTCCAATAAATCTTGGGTGATGATCTTTTACAGGGTTAAGATTAGTCTTGCAGCTATGTCACAGCATCTGTAGATACATTGTTGCACTGTGGGCTTTTAACCTTGAAATGATACAAAAAGACCTATCATAGCATAATACTGCAATTTAATCAAGTTAACATACAAAACCCTTCCCCCAAATTAAAGACCCTTACATCAGCAAGTTGTGGTACTCGTTTCAAAGATACCACAATATAAACTTTAAAATATACAGAGGCTTGGCAGCCGTTACCGTCCGTGCACACTCCAGCCCGATCTCAGCGCTGATTAAATGAATATTCAAACGGAGAGAAGGCTGTGGCTGGCAAACGATGCTGACCGTTAGACGTGCATCCACCTCTGACAGCAGGAAGCTGTTCACACTTTGACGCGTTTCGCCCACAATGCCAGGCTTTCTCAAGATAGTGTAACAGTTCATTGGGGCATGCTTATATATGCTCCTGTTTAGTTAATTAGTAAAACGTCTGTTTGTTTAATTATTCAATAAAGGGTGTTGTCTATATCTGAACATTCTTGGTCCTCAGACAAAACACAATTAACCATTTCAATCATGTTAAGATAAATTCTAAACATTATAACCATAATGCACATTTATGAATACAAAGATCCTATGGGGCATGAAAGATAAATACAATTATAATAAAAATTGTTAAATGCAAAATAGACAATAAATACTTGGCTGGAAACTAAAAAAGTGTATATATATATATATATATATATATATATATATATAGCAAAAATGGTGAAATGAAGAAAGAAATCTAGACATTTAGACATATGGTTTCCCTATATTAAAAACCTTTAAGAAATTGAGGAGTGATCACTAAGGAGTACTCCCTGATAGATTAATAGAGTAATAAATCAACATGGATTCTTGTCTAAAATATTTAAAAACATACCAAATATATATAAGTTATATGTGAATTTCAAAATTGTAATAAAGATTCATGCTGAAAAGCATCAAATCTTATATATCTTAAAACAAAGTAACTTAAATAAAGAGGCCACAGGCACTAAGCACTGTGGCATATATGTATGGTAGCAATAGAGGGTTACTAGGTCAGTGTAAGTTCATGACCCCTGATCATCTTGTTGGGCAGAGTGGGACAAGTAGCTGGGCAGATTAGGTGACACAGCTGTTGCTGGTGACAAGAACTGGCTGATGATTGGTTGCTGTCAGTGAGCCAGAAAAAGAGCGGGAAACCAGGTAAGTATAAAAGGTGACAGTGCAAGGCAATCCCTGTCACCTTTCTTTTCTACAGGATGGGAATAGCACCGATGGACACCCACCCTCCCTCCCAGTAATTGTTAAATTTGTTTATATGTAATGTCGTGGTGTTGGAATCTTGGGGCAAAAGTCATCCTCAGGTTCAAGTTCTGAGGAAGGATATGTGTTAAATGGTTGTATTTATAAGGCGGTCAGGTTAGCTATGACTGACTGGCACTAAGTGATGGTGACAAATGGTTGTCACTAAGTGATGGTGAAAGTAAAAGTTAAGTGAAAAGTATTGAAGTTAAGTGAAAAGTTTACCTGAATATGTTACCGTTATCAAGTTACTGGTGGTATGCCCCATTTTCAAGCTTTAATAAACACCACGGCCAAGCCCATTGAAATAAAATGAACTGTGTCTGTGTTTATTGCGTGGTCTAAGTTATTTATGCAAATTATTGCCTACCAGACATATAAGTAAAGATAAAAAATGGACCAAACCAACTTTGCTTCTTTTCAGACATGGCTCACTACAAGTGTGTAGAAACTCCACCATGGGCGTCATATATAGGAGCTAATTATATAATATTTACAAGTTCAAGATTTACATTCATTCCTGACTGAGCCAAAGTTTTCAATTTATAGATCCAGGACATTTCCTGATAGATCAGTTTTTTTTGCTAATTCTCCTCCTCTCCAGGGAATATTGACCTTCTCAACCCTACAAAATTCTAAACACTCGCATGATACTCCATAAAATGCCTAGATACTGAATGTTTACCAAATTTCCTTTTAATATTGTAAATGTGCTCATTAAGTCTTGTTTTTAACATCCTCTTGGTTTGTCCTACATACTGTAATCCACATGGGCAGCTTAAAAGGAAAACAACTTGCTTCGAGTTGCAAGTAATGCATTCTTTAATATTAAAAGATTGTTTGGTAACTGAGAATTGAAAGTTGGCGACTTTTTTATTGTAGGGAGGTCCTGTCACTTTACATATGCTGCAGTTCACACATTTGTAGAAGCCCCTTTCTGAATTAAGAAAATGTTTTTGAGGTTTAGGTGGTCTAAAGCTGTTTACCCGTTGATTTTTTATGGTTGGTGTTCCCCTAATTATTATTCTAGGGTGATGCGGTAAAAAAAAGTAGCCAAAGTGGGATCTTTCTTAAGAAGATGCCAATGTTTTGTGATTCACTTCTTAAGGAATTGCGATTGACTACTGTAATTAAAAATTATAGGACAATTAAACCTGTCGTCCTGTAGTCTTTCTCTCTTAGTTGTATTCAGGAAAATGTGTCTCTCTATATTGTCAACCCTTATCATGGATTGTTGTAGGAGCTCTGGCTCATATTCCTTTTCTAGAAGTTGAGTCTTAACCTTTTCCACTTGTTTCTTGTATATTTCATGGTCTGAACAGCTTTTTCTTTATGTGTTGGAACTGTCCATATGGTACGTTGGTCAACCATGGTGGATGGTGGATGGTGACAGCTGGAATGAAGCTGTTAACGTCAACAACCTTAAAAAAGGTCTTAGATTTTAGGCTTTGTTCTTCCACATATAGAACTAGATCTAAAAAGTCAACACTAGTTGCACTGAATTTCGAAGTAAAAGCTAAATTAAATAAATTGGTATTCGTGTATTCTAAAAATAACATGAGTTCTCTCTCCTCTCCTTCCCAAATAAAAAAACAATCGTCGATGTACCGCTTGTAGAGGACCAGGTTCGCAACCCAGGGGTGACCCTGCCATATAAAGAAATCTTCCCAGTATGCCATGAAGATATTAGCATAACTGGGTGCGAACCTGGTCCCCATAGCGGTACCTGTGATTTGGAGGTAAACCTCATCATTGTGCCAAAAATATGTTTCCCTCCAAATATGTTTGGTCGTCAGAGGACTGAGGAACACCTAATTAAAGATTCTCTGGATTATGACACAGTTCCTATTCAGTGAATAGTTCTATAACAATTCATGGTATCTCCCATTTGGGGAGATCCAGGCAAACCCTACAACTCCAGCTGAGGGATAGAGCAATCACTCAGGGCCTCATACCCCTCCCACAGTGACACTAGCCTCTCTGGGTAGTTTAAGAGGCTTTTGGGACATGGTCCATAGTCTGTTGGGAGAAGCATGGACTCCAAGTCCCTCCATGAGCCCAAGAGATGGAGACATCCATTACATTGGCTAATTAAAGGAGCCCTTATATATTTTATTTAGGTCCTTGCTCTGAGAACTGTGGAAGATATTATATGCTTAGTTGATAATGTAATCTATATTTTCCACTTAATCTAAATATTTTCTGTACTTCTAAACTAAAGCAATGTTACTGCTGACATAGCATCTTCAGTGATGTATACATAAATAAAACTAAAGATAAGATAAACTTAAGTGTCTTAGTTTCAAGATTCTGGATATAATAAAATATTTAGGAACACCATAGCAGCACTAAACAAAAGAGAAAAGCCAAACTCAGAACTGAATGCAAATTAAATGAAAATATATTATACGAAGAACCAAAAAGTAGTCCCAATGAACATATGGGTATCTATCTGGAAAAAAAAAAACTCCAAAAAGTTAATGATACAAAGAAGACACACATTATTTTAATATAATAAGCAAATATGTCAGTGTTAGAAACTTGGTATAACACCTCATTATTAAGTTTCTAAAAGATCATGAACAGGTTCTAAATGCTAACATGGCAGATGGTGTAATTAATCTGTTTCAAGGGAACTTTGAACTTTAAAGCAAGACACATGCAGTTTAATATAATTGTCTCTCTCTTTTTTGGAAAACAAGATTTGTGCAATTATTCTCAATTTATATTTAGTTTATAGCTGCAATTTCTATGGAATTATTTTAGAATCTTTTCATTAAGAACTTAACGTTAAACACTTTAGAGGTGTATTACTCTTTGCATGTGCTCCAGATCGCAAACGTTAAAAAAATAAATTATGAAATTTGGTAATGGCAATTTTGAGATAAACGCTGATGTAGCAAAGCTACCTGAATCACAATTGGGTACCTCTACCAAGGATTGTTTCCTAGCTGAAAACTGAGGAAAATCTCAGTGCTTCTGCTTCAGTTGCCATTGCTTGACTGGGGTCCTCCTGGTGCCTCTCCGCCCATGCACAGGATAGAGGTCTAGCTCTATTCCTGAGAGCTCTAATCCTTGCAAGGATATATATGTATAACTGTGTGCATCTGACTGTGGGACTGTGTGCATGTGACTCTTCAGTCTGACACATCTGGCATGCACTTCTACTGGCTGCAGACCATAAGTCGCCGTCTTCCTAGCTCCAGCCAATCAGAGCACTGCTGCAGATTACCACAGGACACTGCAAGTCCCTGAGCTTGCGAGACAGTTACGCATGGTCTGCACCCAGTGGAGGGGCAGATCAGATTCAGATCAGCATGCCCCTCTCCCAACTAGGTAACAACAGGAAAAGAGGAATTAATATTTTTTTGAATCATTATTTATTTAATACACTATAAAAAGAATGACTAGGGGGGGGCGGAGGCTCTGCAAAGATTTTTTCGCACAGGGCGCCTAAGGCCGGCCCTGTGTGGGAAGGAGTGTTTGTCACAGCTGAGAGGAACCCTTAATGTGTAACAATAATTCAGAGCTATATTGTATATATAAAAATTATATTCTGAAAAAATCAATAAGGGAATTCAAGCACCTATTAAACAAAATCTGAATGAAGTCGGATATCTATTCAAGACTAGTGTGTGACAACCTAGAAGGGACTCAACAGTGAAATGTCTCAGAGATCCACATATAGATCATAGATTGTTTGTTATGTGTATATAATTGTGTTAATAGTGTATATCTGTTTCAAATTAATGATAATCAACATCATCATGAGTTAAATATATTAAAATGTGTATAAAAGTGTTATTCTTGTTTTACACTAGAACATTCTGCATGTCATAGTGCAAACATATGCAGATATTTGGCTACTTTGTCTGGAACACAAAATGAGGACATGTCCTTAAATAACCACTGACTGCCCCACATCCATTTCTATTGCATTAAAATATGATTTCTAACAATAACATCTTACTCAGTATTGCTACACTGTCTTGTTCAGCAGAAATGACAAAGAAATAAAGAAAGCTATCATTTACAAGCAGTCAAAAATAGATGTGAGCAGAAGAAATACAGAATTCTAACACTTGTAATAAAAAAGAGAATTTTGAAAACTTGATTCACAGTAATTTGGATATTTGGATAATATGGATGTTCATTTTATTTAAAAATTACAGATATGATTCCTAATTAAGACATAAAGAATGGCACACTAATTGAGTTGCTTTCTGTTTTCAGTATTCTCTTGTACTTCCTTTTCATTTACCTAATAGAACAATGGACTACCACAAGACGTTGGTGATGCTTATAGTGCTCAAGTGGGAACTAATGGCTTTTTTTTGTTAATAAAACTAGTCATACTCATGCCCACTTTCTAAAATGAATCACTTTGAAGAAAGTATTTATAGCCACAGAATATCTACACGTAAAGAACTTTTGGAGCGGCCAGCCAGAAATTTATCCTGGTTGAAAATGCCCCGTGCCCATTCTGTGAAAAAAGCGGAGATATATAATATGTGGGAGTACAATGTTATTTTATGGATCCGAGTGCCCATTCTGTGAAAAAAATGGAGATATATAATATGTGGGGGTACAATGTTATTTTATGGATCCGAGTGCCCATTCTGTGAAAATAGCAGAGATATAAAATATGTGGGAGTACAATGTTATTTTATGGATCCGAGTGCCCATTCTGTGAAAAAAGCAGAGATATAAAATATGTGGGGGTACAATGCTATTTAATGGATCCGAGTGCCCATTCTGTGAAAAAAGCGGAGATATATAATATGTGGGGGTACAATGTTATTTTATGGATCCGAGTGCCCATTCTGTGAAAAAAACGGAGATATATAATATGTGGGGGTACAATGTTATTTTATGATCCGAGCTCCATTCTGTGAAAAAACGGAGATATATAATATGGGGGTACAATGCTATTTTATGGATCCGAGTGCCCATTCTAGAAAAAAGCAGAGCTATAAAATATGTGTACAATGTTATATTATGGATCCGAGTGCCCATTCTGTGAAAAAAAGCAGATATATAATATGTGGGGGTACAATGTTATTTTATGGATCCGAGTGCCCATTCTGTGAAAAAAACAGAGATATATAATATGTGGGGGTACAATGTTATTTTATGGATCCGAGTGCCCATTCTGTGAAGAAAACAGAGATATATAATATGTGGGGGTACAATGTTATTTTATGGATCCGAGTGCCCATACTGTGAAAAAAGCAGAGATATATAATATGTGGGGGTACAATGTTATTTTATGGATCCGAGTGCCCATTCTGTGAAGAAAACAGAGATATACAATATGTGGGGGTACAATGTTATTTTATGGATGTTGCGCTCTCTGTATCTGGGAGTTAATTAATTAAACCCGAGAGCGGACATAATTATATTGCAGACACAGAGACTCCTGGGTGGGCCTATTGTGTTGAATAGAGACGCCATGCTGGAGGTCTGTGTATATAAACCTGTGTCCTTTTCAAATAAAACCAGTTGCTTTACCTTTCATCAAGTCTCAACTGATGTTTTGGGTAAGCAGGAACAATATTCACTATTTGCCTTGCGGGATCAGGGAGAAATTTACCATGGAGGTACCACTCTGGGTACCGTCGCTCCGTTACAGTATACATGCATATAAAATATAAAGGGGTGTGAATACATTTAATATAAAAGTAACAAAACTGCTGAAAAAGAAAAACAAACCTCTAGATATATCTGTAATACAGGCAAAGGATCGGCATAAAAACAACTGTAGAATTAGGAAGATAATGACAGAAGCAAAAGGCAGTGGAATAGGTGCTCAAATTCAAATATACAAGGATTAAATCACGAAATACAGATGTAATATATCAGGACAATATAATTTTGAAGTCTGTAATGTTTTCTAATCTGTTTGAATATTGTAATTCTTTTTTACAAGGATTTCAAATTTTATCTTTCGTTTCTGGGCTCCCAGTTGGTTACATGAAGGATGGATGTATTTTCTTGATTTAGTCTGGAGAAAGATATAAAGAACTGCAAATGTTACTCTGCCATGCAAAATACATGTAATTCATTAACTGTTCTGCATAATCAAATATTAATTATATACATTTTTCTATCTATATCTAGCAGTTCATAGATAATTGAGTTCTGCTCCGTTCAGCTACAATAATTGAAATGAGAAAATCTTGCATTTTGTCACTGAATACACAGGCATGCACAGTAGGATCCTATATACATGGACACATAAATAAGAGAAGAGTGGAAGGGCTATGTATATGGACAACCAGGCAGTGGGGATTCAGACACTGAACAAAATTATAAATGCAACACTTTTGGTTTTTGCCCCCCATTTTTCATGAGCTGAACTCAAAGATCTAAGATTTTTTTCTATGTACACAAAAGGCCTATTTCTCTCAAATATTGTACACAAATCTGTCTGAGTTCAGCTCATGAAAAATGGGGGGCAAAAACAAAAGTGTTGCATTTATAATTTTGTTCAGTATATTTTTAGTTTTAAAAATATTTGGTCCCTTAAGAATTCTTACTGAGGTTAAGACAAAATTCATACGACTGTTCTGTTTTTTATATATTCTATACAAATAAAAAATAAAAGTTCCATTTAATGCATCTGGTGTCCTGAATGTCCTGGAACTGAAGCAGGATGCATTTATAGTAGAGGGAGTAGGTGTGCTAAAAGCCACCCAGTACATCAAGAGGAGAAACCTCTAAAGCAAAATCTCACTTAAATCTTGGCTTTGCAATAACTTGAAATTTAAAACAGTATTACACCATGGTTCTGTTTTTTTAGTTTTTTTTGTTTTAATTTAGGATTACGCTTAAACCCCATATTGTTGTGTACAAGCACCATAGGATGTAGAGATAGAAGAGAACGTCTTGTGTTTTATGTGAAATGAATATTGTCCCATATTTATTTTACTTTTAGCTTGCATAATAAATTGAAAAGAAGTGAAAAATTCTAGATTCATAGCTCTGTATTATAATCCTAAACTATTTCCATTTGAATTTACGTAGTGCCAACATTTCCTGCAGCTCTATTTTTACAAGTATTTAAATAAGTTTACTTACTAGAACTAATGAGCTTCAGCTTAACACTAAATTAGCCTAAATTCCACTTATTAAATATCTGTGTGTTTATATTTCACCTCACCACTCCATGCATGCCCAAGACATTTGTAGTCAGCAGTAACTGCCACGAGAACTACACCAAAATATTTGTCCATCTAATCCTAGGATAACGTCTTCTGTTTCTTGAGAGAAAAGAACACCAAAAAGGTTCAAAGACACAATACATAGTACAGATACACTGGCTAGAGAAATAGGCACTGAAAAGCTACTTACAGGACAAAAAAAAAGAGCTTCAGGTAAGTTGTAAGCAATCTGGTGGTTTCACTGGACATAGTTCTTCAAACTAAAAATAACGGTTGAATGTAAGAAGTGTAAGCAATCCATTGGCAATAGTGTACCCAAGGTATGGAAGAATGTTATCATAAAATGCAAAAGACAACTAAAATAGAATCAGATGTTTTGTTTATAATATCTGCTGCTCCATATATTATTTATTAAGTATGACATAGATCTATCATCCTTTTACAGCATATTTTATTTAAAAAAGTGTGTGTTACGAAAAAATAGTGTGCAGTAGATTTAGTCGTAACCAGGGTGGATTTGATTTAAATCAAAGTGATTTAAATCACGATTTAAACCACTAGTCAGTAATGCTTGATTTAAATCATAGTTTTCTACATAAAGACTAATTCTTGCTGGTATAACTTTAATATGCAAGTAGATGAAGATTTTTAGAATAACAACTTTTCATATTAGTTTTTTTTATCCCCAGTTTAATAAGTTAATCATTCATATTTGGACAACTTTTCTGTTTTACTTAGGAAGGAGAAAAAAAAATCATTACCTTAATAATAACAATTTAAGCAGATTTATTCAACTGAAATAATAACATTACAGCATTTGTTATTTGCTTAAACAAACATCCATGTTTGTTAACTAATTTGGCTAAACAAAATATATATATTTTAAGAAACTTAGACTGTCAGCCCTGCCTACACATGAAAAACTTAAATACTGTCCTCTGTAGCTCACTCGTCATCTTCATCTTCTTCTTTGTTCATAATCTGGAAAAGAAAAACAAGCTTTCCTGCTTTATCGGGTCCCAAACGATTTCTCAATTTAGAATGAATGAGTCCAAAGGATGAGAATATTATTTCAACGCCTGCAGAAGAAGCTACTGCTGTTAAAAGTGAAATCATTACTTGAACAGTCTCTAAATCCAAGTGCTTAAGTGACTTCCACCAGTTCACTGGTGTGACTTTCTTTAAAATATCTTCAGCAAACATATGTTTCTTGAATGGTTCCCCCTAGCTTTGAAGTTTATTATAGTTGGCATTACAGATGGATGATTGCTGGATACCCATGTCATAGCTAACTCCTCTTCATCAGCACTTAAGTTTTGACCCTGGTACTAGATATTGACAATATTTGCCAAAAAATTAGCTGGAGACAGTACTTGTCCCATTCGTTTTTTTAATGCTTGTAATTTAATTCTGTCCATGTGTAGTTCTGTTTTTAAGTGTTCACTCAGTTCCTTCCAAACTTCAACAGCATCAGCAATAAAACAGCTATTTTTCTGTATTTTGTTTAAAGCTTCAGAGATGGGTTTCAGGATGCTCAGCATATGTTCAACATTTCTCTTAAGCCCAATGTTGAGGATTTTGGCAGTGACAGTGTCATCTATTTTATCTCGATTTTGTTCACAAACTGTCATCAGAATAGGCCAGTTCTTGATATACTGCTCAAAACAGCCCACCACAGAGTTCCATCTAACATCTTGTGAGAGCGTTAGCTTGGTTCCACCCATCCTTTTCAGAGCTGCTGCAGCAAAATGATTGTTACGGAAGTATTTAGCAATTTCAACAACATTAGTCTTTATTTCTGGAACACTTAAGTCTTTGGCTAAGAGGTGCAGCAAATGAGCACTGCAACCATATGTTAGAACCTTTGGATGGTAATAAAGTTTCCTCAAAAAGCATTTTATTTAAAAAAAATCCGTTTGAAATCAAAAAAATTCAGATTTTTTTAATTTTTTTTTTTTAAAAACCATTGATTTTTATCCACCCTGGTTGTAACCAAACAGTAAAAAGTACCAAATAAGGTGTTGGACAACCTATCTTGGCTGATTGCTTAGGTTACCTTACTCAAATTCTTTGGCTAGTTCACAGTTCAGAGCTCAGGAATAAGAACCCATCAGCTTCAATGGACTATTCCACAAAATAAAATTCAGGACTGTTTAATTTGTGTTAAACAGAAAATCAAAACTAGAGGCTTGCGTTATATTAAGATCATTAAATACAATATCTTATGGACTAGAACCACACACATGAAGATGTAAACAAGCTTAACACAGAAGCATTTTGTCCTCTCATGGCCTTTCTTTGGGATACAGCATGGTCCTCCTTGTTGTGTCTTCCTTGTTTGAAAAAACCCATGGGGTAGATGCAGTCAACAGTTCAAGTGGTCGCTACGCGTTTCGATGCCTGTAGAAAATGCTTCCTGGCTTTCATCTGTTACAACCTCTAATTCATCTTCACAAATTAGTTAAGTTCTTTGTGCCACAATGGATTTTCAGTCTTTATGAGTTCCACAGCTCATTGCAAATTGTTTCAAGTTCCAGTTCTGAAAATGAAAGCAATAAGGGACTAAATGGCAAATAATAAAAATGGATATATAAGCAAGGTTCAACAAAATAAAGAGCACATAAAAAGTGTAATCTACTTTATGTTTTAGTCCTACAATTAATACTTAATTTGTATGTACTTAAATGTAATAAAAGGAAACAGGTAAAATCTATTAGTTGTACTCATATATATCAACACAGTGCAGTGACATCAAATAATGTCCTCTATTTAATAAGCTTTCCAAATTATTCACTACTCATAGAAAAACTTTTCAAACGATTTAGCTGCAAAATTCCCCATAGACTTTAATAGTTATCTCTGTGTATTATCATTTTGTAAGTATTAAATCATTTGTAAAATGTATTTAAGCAAGGCCAACAGGTAAGTTAAAATACATATTTAAAAAAAACATAAAATTAAAAAAATAGTGAGAAAGGAAAAAAGTCAAAATGTTTGAAAATTATGCAGATTAGGTGTTACAACTTCAATTAATTTTTTTCAATTATTATTTTTTTTTTATTATTTATATAGCGCTAGCAAAATTCCTTAGCACTGTACTATGGGTTTACTAACACACACGCAAATGTAACAGACAAATAGACGCACAGGAACAGAGTGGTTGACGGCCCTGCTCAATGAGCTTACATGCTAGAGGGAGTGCGTATAGTGACACAAAGGGTATAAGTAGGGGTAATAAAATAAGTTGCTAGAAAAGTATTCACTGGGAACTTAGAAGTTTATATTGACAGTTGCAGGAGAGGAGTCATGGGGGGGTGGGGAGACTGAGTTCCACAGAAAAGTTGCAGCCCTGGAGAAGTCTTGGAAGTGAGCAATCAGCAATCAGATGTGGGAGTACGAACAGAGGATAGACATAGGTCTTCAGCAGAGCGCAGGGGCCTCGACGGGACATACTTGTGTATTAGAGAGGATAGGTAGGTTGGTGCAGCATTATGTAGGGACTTGTAAGCAAGCACCAGAATCTTATATCTAAGTGGAAGCCAATGTAGGGAGTGACCGGGGAGAGGGGCGTGGGAGGTACGGGCGGACAGGATAATGAGCCTTGCCACCGCGTTCATAATAGATTGCAGCGGTGCAATCTGGGAACACGTAAGACCACTGAGAAGGGGATTGCAGTGGTCAAGACAAGAAAGAACAATGGCATGAACCAGCAGCGTCTGGTGTTAAATAGGGGCGGATGCGAGTTATGTTTTTAAGATGGAAGCGGCAAGATTTGGTGATTGACTGGACATGAGGGATGAAGGAGAGGTCAAAGTCAAAGAGAACACAAAGGCAGCGAGCTTGCGAGATAGAGGTGATGGTGGCGCCATTGACTTGGAGGGAGTCAGACATGGGAGTAGCAACACTTGAGGGAGGAAAGACCAGAAGTTCTGTTTTGGACAGGTTGAGTTTAAGGAAGTGAGCAGCCATCCAATGGGAAATCATGGAGAGGCAGTCAGAGACACGAGTCAAAGTGGGAGAGAGATCAGGAGAGGACAGGTAGATTTGCGTATCATCTGCATATAAATCATAATGGGCAGCCAAAGGAGCTGATGAGTTCACAAGGGAGGCAGTGTAGATGAATAACCACAGGGGACCAAGGACTGAACCTTGGGGGACACCAACAGAGAGGGGTTGGGGAGAAGAGGCAGAGAAACACTGAAAAAGCGCTGGGAGGTAGGAGGGGCACCAGGAGAGAGCAGTATCTCATAGACCAAAATTATGGAGCATGAGAAGAAGCTGTTGATGATCACAGTGTCAACGGCAGCAGAAAGATCAAGGAGAATTATGAAAGAGTAATGACCGCGAGATTTAGCAGCGATGAAATAGTTGGATACTTTGGTCACAGCTGTTTCAACAGAGTGACAAGCGCGGAATCCAGACTGAAGCGGGTCAAGCAGAGAGTTGGATTTGAGGAAGTCTGTCAATCTCACATACACAAATCTCTCAAGGATCTTGGAGGCAAAGGGCAGTAGCGATATAGGGCTGATGGATGGGGAGTTGGGGTTGAGGTTGGGCTTTTTCAGAATTACGTTATGGTTGCATGCTTGAAGAGTGAAGGAAATGTGCTGGAGGAAAGGGAGAGATTGAAAACTTTAGTGAAAGGAAGAGAAAGAGAGGGAGACAGAGTGCAGATGAGATATGACGGAATAGGATCGAGGGAACAGATTGTGGTGCGGGGTACCGGAGCAGAGCAGAAACCTCTTCTGTTGTAGTAGGTGCGAATGAGCATAGAACAGTGGAGTTGGGTGATGTATTGGAAGATGTATTAGAAGGGGAGGGAGAGATATCAGAGATCTCTTCCCTGATTAATATGTACATATGACCAATGCATTAAAAACATTATAAATTTGCCTTTAAACCAAAAGTGTTAGAAAATTGCACATTACTACTGTATGCAACTGTTTTATTTGTGCTTTTAAAAAAATGCACTCACATTTTCTCTCCCAGTGTTCGGATTCTTATATTTTTTATGCATGTAATGTAATTATGTTATCTCCTGTGATGCTCTTCTGTAAGATTAATCCTCGAGTCAAAATCTAAAACTTAATTTCTCCCAGTTAGCGCACACTGTGAGACTCCATATATCAAAATTATATCACCAAAGTGAGTGAAATGAATGATATTGACTTTGACAGAAATCAACATTTATATTTGTAATTTTTGTATTTGTTCTTATAGACATAGACATTTATAACAATGACATACAATGATTAATAGAATATGTATTAGGGCTAAGTGAATCAAACTTGATAATACATAGGATAAAATATGTAAATCTGTAATATGAAGAGTCTGAGTCTCTCATTTCCAGAGAGAGGGGAGACTTTTTCTGAATCAGTTGTCAGTTACAACAGCGTATACTAGACAAGATAAGCTTGCATATTGCAAATGAATTGCAAGAGATAAAGGATGCCACTGTTGAAAGAACACTCCATGCCAAGGGCATAACTTGGGCTCCGGTGCAAGAATCGTACAAGAACCCCCTTATTGCCTCCCTTCCTCAACCTAAGCAATACACTTGAATTGGATGTGTGTGGCTGGCTGAGTGTGATATGTATGTGTGGAGTTGCCAGAGTGTGATTGTATATGGGGTCTGGCTCTATGTGCATTTGCAGGACTTCTTGTGGGGGATTCCTTTCCTTTGGAACAGTCTACCTACTCCCATCAGACTCTCCCCTAGTATTAAATTGCTTAAAAAGCCCCTCTTCAGAAAATTTTATGTAACCTCTATATCACAAACCTGTCTCTTGCTCTCTCCTAAAGGGCCACACTCAACACCCACCTTCCATCAGTTCTGCTTAATTTCCACTTTGTTTGGCTGCTGTCCACCTCACTGCATTTCCTATTATGTTTTCATACTCCACATCCCCTAGACCAGTGATGGCGAACCTGTGGCACGCGGGGCCCTTTCTGTGGGCACGCGGCCACAGGTCCGCCATCAATGCAGAGTAGGCGCCTGCCCGAAACGGCAGGCGCCTACTCTGCTTCCGGGTCGGGAGGCAGGGGGAGGGCTCCAGGAAGCAGCTCCCCTGTCCTCCCGCGCGATGCTGTGTGGAGCATTGCCGCGCGTTACCATGGCAACGCTCCACACAGCATTGCGCGAGAGGACAGGGGAGCTGCTTCCTGGAGCCCTCCCCCTGCAGTGCTTACCACCACCGGACCACCAG
>OW240914.1:58388451-58399177 GCA_933207985.1 Pelobates cultripes | reverse complement strand
GTCCCAGGGAGCCAAAGGTGCCATCCTTCCTCCCCAGCAGCAGTGTGTCCGGCACGGAGCAGAGACAGTCGGTCCCTCTCTCCACCAGCAGAGAGAGTGTAAGGGAGAGGAGCTTGTTACCCCCTCTCCCCAGCGGCAGCGTAGCCCACCAAGGGGAGGCATTAAGCTCCCCAACGGCGCAGATGGGACCATGGTCTCTGCATTCAAGCTACAGGGAGTACGGACAGTCGGTTCTGCTCCCCAGTGGCAGGGTATTCTACCGGGAGGGGAGAGCCTCGTTCCCCCTCCCCAGCGGCAGCATAGCCCACCAAGGGGAGATGATAAGCTCCACACCGGTGCAGATGGGACCGTGGTCTCTGTGCCCAAACCACAGGGGTAGGGACGGTCGGTCCTGTCCCGCAGCAGGCTGTTTATCCAAAGGGGAGACAGCCTGTCTTCCCCTCCAGCAGCAACACCAGGTCCAGAGCGAGAAGCCTACTACCCCTTCTCCTCAGTTGGGCTCCAACCAGGCTACTCAGCAACCCACAGATCCAGAGGGCTAATAAACCCCAGAGCCATGGTGGAGCCCCTGGTCATGGACAAGCTACCCACTACCCCAGGTGCAGTAACCAAATTTTGTGGGTGGGCAACTCTGTTGATTATGTGTTGTGGGTGGGTTGCTGGACTAACCAGGGCACTGACCAACAGGAGGTCAGATACCCTGTTAGTCTGATTGGTAAAGGGGAGAAATGTGGTGGAACCAACCTCGCCACTGGCCACTGGAGGAGCCTGTTTGCCTGCCTCCTGCCACTGGACTATGGCCCCATGTTTAACACTGTTCTTTTTCCCTGCAGAAAGGCTACTTCATGCCTTTCTGCAGACTGTTAAAGCCATGCTACCCCAGATAGCTATGCCATGGAGCCCAGCCGTACTGAAAGACTGTATGAAAGACTTTGGCTCCATGGCGATTGAACTGTATGTATGTGATCTGAGCGCCATCCGGTAATAATGTGCGCTCACATCTAAGCTATCTGGGGATAGGTAGAATGTGTATGTTCTATGTGATAAATGTAACAGTATGTATTTTTATGTCTTTTATTGTCCTTTGTCTGCCATGTGGTTAATGGAGTTTTGCCTCTGTCCTTGGAGATAATTGGATTACTTCCCAATTATCTCCAGGACAGAGAGGAGGGATTGTGATGCATTGTGGGATTGTAAGCTTGTGATTGGTCAATGTCCAATATGTTTCCCAGTTTCCCATCTGGTCCCCTAGGGGAGTGTCCACCAGGTGGGGGACCTGCATAAAAGCCGGGCAGGTAGCCCCAGTAAATCAGTTCTACTTCACCCGCAATCTAGAGTCCTGTCTCTTATTGTGGGAATTGCTATATCACTACAAGGGATTGCTATGCTCTGCATACTCCCTTAGCTAATCACTACTAAGCTCTTTTAAGAGGTTGTTCCTGCTTCACTCTCTTGGAGGAGAGGTTCACCCACTGGAACCTGGAGCCTTGTCGTAGGTCCAGGGTGAGTAGGAAACGGAGAGACCCCAACCAAGCTGCGGCGGTTTGTGGGGTCTACGGTGGTCGTGGTGTCTGGCGGAGCACTTGGAGCCCTCTGTAAACGCTAGGACCATCCTTCAACGGAGGTACCCAGTCGGGGTGCCAGGTGATCCGTTACAGAGTGTCTCACTGTATGACTCTGTTTTTATTGGTTTGTTCACTTTGTGTCCCTGTGCCCAACAAGGTCCACCTGGGTGTCACCCTTGCTGGGAAACTTGCATAAAAGGCCAGTATGCCTCCATTAAAATTCTATTCCAGCTTACACTCAAAAACGTTGTGTCGTCCTGTTATTGGAGGGAAAGAAGATTTACTCCTGTGTCTGCTGTTCTATAGGGAAAGTCCTTGTAAGGACTTGAGCTAATTTCCCATTCGGCTCTAGGAAGGAGTGGTTGCAGGGCCCCAGCCAAGCCACGTCGACTGTGGGCAGAAGGGCTGCGGTTTGTCTCCTGTTTGGAAGTGGTCCTTGGTGGAGGTACTCAGCAAGGGGTACAGGGAGCTCCGTTACAAATATCATTCTTATTACCTGCCTCTATCTTTATCATGATTGACTTTCCTAGACTTTTGCAATAGCAACCTTATGTTTATTGTTTGAAGATCCTCTTCACTATTTCACTCACACACAGCTCATCTACTGTCCTTGATGATATTACCAGAACATTCGGGTTAAGCCTTAGTTCCCCTGCAAGATCTGTATATAGTTGTACACTACTATTGGTGCATGTCTACAGTGGGTATTCATTTGCCTTTGTTGCTCTCTGTCTTCCTACCCTTTTAAGTCATACCAATTTATTACTATCTGAGGGTCAACTATATAATGCCTTTAACAGGTAAGACTATATTTGTAATTGTTCCTGTCTGATAAAGTAGATTGTCCGAACAATCCTGAAGAGGATGTATGTTATTTAGGAAAAATATCTCTTCCCTTTTTTTCCCAAGCAATCTATGATTTAATACCTATTCTTTCTTGTGATATATATATTTTTTTACTTACCTTAAACTGCAGTATGTGCATATGCAGATAGATTTATCTGCTAATTAAGTAGCTTATTATGTCCAAATAATTCTGTTAACGATTTTTACTTTTCACATAACAAAATAAAGATCTACTACTTGGATAAGTTTTTCGAAATCTGTTATATATTTAATATCCAACATTGGTGTGAGGCTACAGTTCCCAGGAGACTATGTTAGGCTTTGCGTTATTATATTTCATCTCCATAGTTCGTGCAAAGTCTCCAAGCTTATTCATATTTAATATCTAAGTATAGCCTAGTGGCTCTTCACATTGTGGAATTATAAATGGCCCCACAGTGATTGGCCACCCATATTGTGATGCAATTCATGTCTTCATGGTGCATCGCCCATTAGGGCATTTCTACTGAAACAAGGCTTTCACTTTTACCATCTTTCTAAGTGATGCAAGCAACATCATTCTGGTGTCCCACCTTTAGTCTATTTAGAATTATTCAAAGACTCGACTATTGTGGCTGCTCCCTTGATGTGTCCATTATCCATAGGGCTAACGTGCACACCCTCTTGGACACGTGGCACATGCCATTGGGCCATGCACACATGTCTAATTAGGGAGACTATTCTTAAATATAGAGCACCGGAATTCTTTATGTTTTGATGCCCCTGATTATGGTGTGGTTTCACATCAAAACATGCATCAGGCTTCACTCTGTTTTTTGTTTTTTTCACAATGGGTAGAACTTTAGGAGCACTGTATATATTTTTTCTTTGACCCTGTCCTCTTTTCCCTTTTTTATCTGCCCTCGCCTTATGTGTATTTTTTCTTAGTGTGTGCCGAGGTAGTCATAGGACACAGCCTTTGACACTAGACTTTGCCATGGACACCATAAATTGTAGCACTTGATTATTGTGTGTTGTATCTAGGTAATGTTTGTCCATTTGGAGGGCTTTTATTAGCTTATTTATTTTGATTCATCTTTTGGCCATGTACTTATATAAGCATTTAGCTAACATACCCCTGAAACTGTAAATATTTATTTTGTCAGCCTTAAATGTATGAATGTTAATTTTAAGTTTATATTTACTTTAGATGCATGTATTAATAAGGGTATGCTCTATTTCCTTGATTGAGGGTTGGACTTTTTGAGCAGATGTTTTTCGAGTATTCATTTATTTTACAGTATTCTCACATTTGTGCATTTTAGGAGTGAATTATCTTATGTATTATTGTTTGTGCATATTGATAATTTTTAGAGTTTACTGTTACTGCCAAATAAAGATGAACTATGTTTTAACCTTTTTTCTTATCACCATCCATACCTTGTATGGGTTCTTTAAATAACCTTTAACTGCGCTGCTTCGTGCCTTTTTGGCCTATACTCCTATTTTCTATTCTTTATTAATATGTAGTGCATAAAATTGTTTAAATCTTTCTCAAACATGACAGGATAGCAAACAGACAATGATTACATAATAAACTTTTAGGATACAATTTTCAACCCTTATTTAAGATTTCAGAAAAGAAAAACAATGGAATCAACCAATTTCTAAACAACAGACCATGGAAATAAACAGTTTCACACATACCCAGGACAAAGTTGTATCAAAGAGCCAAGAGGTGAGCAAACCCACATAAAGAAAAAGAACCCCATGACGTTTCAGCTCACTCTCTTTCTCAGGGAATGATGCCAAACACGAAACAGACCACAATATATCTCCAGTGATTAAAATGTGATTGCACATGGATGGCCACCCACTATTGTCATAGATCTGCCCCTAGTCATGACCAAAAGTTTGTGAGGGTGGATTCGCTAAGCTAATTTTTTTATTTTTTATTATTAGTTCTTTCTTTTTTGCTTTTTTCAGTTTACAATAATAAAAATAATAATAATAATAATAATAATAATAAACGTAAAGGTAGTTTTTGTAGAGTCCATCAAAAAATATTATTAATAATGTGTGTGCTTCAAGCATACAGTGTTTTATATTGATAATTTTTTATTATTTATCAAAAGGTAGCAAAATCACATATCCAACACAAAGCTTTCATTAAAGAATAGAGTTGTGTAAGGTATTTAATTATTTTAATTGTACATAGCAACCATATGTATGTAGCAATAACCATATGCGCCGCCTCACCATACCAATATAACGCCATGGCAGCACGCCATACGCGCGCATAACAACAACAATAACAACATATATATATATATATATATATACTTATATATATATATATGCTTATATATACTGTAATAACAACTGCTGCTCATATATATAACAAGTTGAGATTGCGCTGTATTAGTCCAGTGATATTTGATGTAAAAAACGATACTTATTTTGTATCTTGCTTAATATAACCTCTGTTTTCTGTTTTGCCAATGTATTGTGTGTATATATACGGTGCCTTGCAAAAGTATTTATCCCCCTTATGCATTTTCAGTTTTCTTATCCGGCTCCTCACAAATTGTGGCACAGCCAGCACTGCACGCTGGGGATGACCGCGCTTCTCTCCCTGTAACTTGCTCGGCCGCTGGGGTCTCTCCCAACGTGCCAACTCACGTGCCCGCTCTGCTTTGACCTGCAGATACTCTTCCACGTGTCTCCTCAGGAGCTGCACAGATCTTTCCGGGGGAGTTGGGTCCATAGAAAGCCAGCCGTGATGTAAACTCTCTGTCAAACTCCTCCTGAGTGTAGCTGGGTGCCATGCTTGCTCTGCGGAAATTTCTTCTTTTGTAGATAGGGGCGCTTTACGGGTACTAGCGTTGCCCTCAATTTGTGAATCCACGAACTGGTGTTGTCTTGTAGCTGTCCTTCTGGGCTGTGGGAATGATCCCGTCGCTTGCCACCAATTGTAACGGACCGTTTTACACACTCCTATAACCCATACAATAGAATCCCTCCTCTGTGCTTGGGAGATAATTGAATGAGGAACTGTACTAATCTAACCCAATTATCTCCGAGCACAGAAAAAATATACAATTTTATGAAACCCCAATTGCCTTCCTAATTGCCCTTATCTGGGTGAACAACATATCCAAAAATCACCCAGATCGGTTCAGGGGTTCAGGAATTTCCTGGAAGTCACAGTTTTGACCGACCATGCACATGGTACTATGCCCAAAACAGTTCCAGGGACATCAGTGCTAACAGTTGATCAAGTTTAGTAGTCTTTTAAAGGTTTTCCTGCAGGGCCTGTGTGTGGGCAGGAGGCTGGCAAGCAGGCCCCTCCAGGAGCTTGTGGAAAACTCACTTGGAGAGGGGAGTTTGTCCCAATACTGTGCCTTGTAAAAGTATTCACCCCCCCTTGGCATTTTTCGTGTTTTGTTGCCTCACAACCTGGAATTAACATGGATTGTTTGAGGATTTGCATCATTTCATTTACAGAACATTCCCACAAGTAAACAACAAATTGGACAGAATAACAGAAAAAGTCAATGTGCATAACTATTCACCCCCCTAAAGTCAATACTTTGTAGAGCCACCTTTTGCGGCAATCACAGCTCCAAGTCACTTTGGATAAGTCTCTATGAGCTTGCCACACCTTATCACTGGGATTTTTTCCCATTCCTCCTTGCAAAACTGCTCCAGCTCCTTCAAGTTGGATGAACAGCAATCTTCAGTCTGACCACAGATTTTCTATTGCATTGAGGTCTGGGCTTTGACTAGGCCATTCCAACACATTTACATGTTTCCCTTTAAACCACTCAAGTGTTGCTTTAGCAGTGTGTTTGGGGTCATTGTCGTGCTGGAAGGTGAACCTCCTTCCTAGCCTCAAATCATGCACAAAGTGGTACAGGTTTTGCTCAAGAATATCCCTATATTTAGCACCATCCATCTTTCCCTCAACTCTGACCAGTTTTCCAGTCCTGGCTGCTAAAAACCATCCCCACAGCATGATGGTGTTCTGTGAGGTGTTGGGTTTGCGCCAGACATAGCGTTTTCTTTGATGGCTGAAAAGTTCAATTTTAGTCTCATCAGACCAGAGCACCTTCCTCCATACATTTTGGGAGTCTCCCACATGCCTTTTCACAAACTCAAAATGTGCCATTTAGTTTTTTGCTGAAAGTAATGGCTTTCTTCCGGCCACTCTGCCATAAAGCCCAACTCTATGGAGCATTTGGCTTATTGTCGTCCTATGTACACATACTCCAGTCTCTGCTGTGGAACTCTGCAGCTCCTCCAGGGTTACCTTAGGTCTCTGTGCTGCCTCTCTGATTAATGCCCTCCTTGCCCGGTCTATGAGTTTTGGTGAGCGGCCATGTTTGCTGTTGTGCCATGTTCTTTCCATTTGGTTATGATAGATTTGATGGTGCTCCTGGGGATCATCAAAGATTTAGATATTTTTTATAACCTAACTCTGACTTGTACTTCTCAACAACATTGTCCCTTACTTGTTTGGCGAGTTCATTGGTATTCATGGCAGTGTTTGGTTAGTGGTGCCTCTTGCTTAGGTGTTGCAGCCTCTGGGGCCTTTCAAAAAAGGTGTGTATATGTAATGACAGATCATGTGGCACTTAGATTGCACACAGGTGGACATCATTTCACTAATTAGGTGACTTCTAAAGGTAGAGCTTTTTATGGGCTTCATAACAAAGGGGGTGAATACATACGCACTTGCCAATTTTCTTTTTTCTAATTCTAAAAAATAGTTTTATGTATATATTTTTCTCGTTTCACTTCACCAACTTAGACTATTGTGTTCTGATCCATCACATAAAATTGAAGATTATGCTAGCGTTAGTGTACTTATAATCTTAATTTTAGTAATGACAGGAGGCGAGTATTTTGCATAACTCTCTTTACTAAACTCCATAGCAGTAAAGAAAGTGAAACATTTAAACCAATCAAAATGCAAATAGGGAGTATATCATCCCGGCAAATAGGCTCCTCCTCCTCTTTCGGAAGCGACATCGGAACAGGGAAGAAGGTAGCGATAAAGTCTGTAGTAAACATCAACTGTGGTATCCAACTGGAAAAGATGAACTTCTCGGCATGAGTGGGAACCGGCACCAACGGGTGATGGAAGTCGTCTGATAGAAGGCGTGGTCTTTGTCAGAAGAACCGTAGTCCAATGATTATGCCGCAGAAGTTGCAGGATGAAACGAAGTTAAACTGAAATGAGAATGTGAGAAGGTTAGGCACCGGTCTGGCAACTGTTTGTGATATAGGTATTGATCCATCGGATAGCATTGAAACAGTGTATATTATGAATTCAGAGAATAGTCTAACAGTAGATAGATAGGCTGATGGTAATAGAGGATACAATATGCCAACATGTTGGTTGACTGAAAAAGAAGGAAGAAAAAAGGAGACAGTAGTAGCTGTATGAATAGAGTAGTTCCCCTCCTCTCCGGGTGGGAGGGGTGGGAAAATACTCGCCTCCTGTCATTACTAAAATTAAGATTATAAGTACACTAACGCTAGCATAATCTTCAATTTTATCACATGACAGGAGGCTTCCTATTTTGCATTTTTAACACTGTTGTATAAGAGACATGGCCGCACCGGAGTTCGGTCGGAAGTAGAAGGTGCGGAACGTAGATTCTCTAGACCAATCCGCGGAGTGTAGGATATCCGTTATGGAGGCACCCGCCATGAAGGCTGAGGATGCTGCTGCTCCGCGTACGGAGTGGGCTCCGAATGTAGTGTCCACGCCGGCTAGCGATAGTAACCATCGAACCCATCTTGCTAGGGTGGTTGTTGTAATAGGAACATGTGGTCTAACGTATGATACTAAGAGTTGAACTGAGGGCGTAGACCTGAGTGGTAGGGTAGTTTCTACATACTGATGTAGAGCGGAGACGACACAGAGTTGTGGATCCGTGGGGAAGAATGGATAAAATACAGATGTGGAGTCCGTCTTAGTGCGACGAGATATCCTGAATGTTACTCCTTCTGGGGAGGTAGAAAAAGCGTCTATGTCCAGCGCTCGAATGTCTGAAACTCTGCGGAAGGAGACCAGGCAAAGCAAGACTGTGAGTTTTGCTGAGAGTTGTCGGAGGGAGAGTCTGTCGTTAGTTGGCCAGTCTCTCAGGAATCGGAGGATTACGTCGACGTCCCAGAATCGAGAATATTTCGGGCCTGGAGGGCGTTGTAATCGAATGCCCCTCAGAAGTCGACAAACCAGTGGGTCCTTGCCAACCAGAATCCCTAGTATGGGGACATGAGCTGCTGAAATAGCTGAACGAATTACGTTGATTGATCTGTAAGACCGACCTAATGAGAATAGGTGGGATAGGAAGTTCAAAATGGCTGAAATAGGGGCCGTAAATGGATCGATGTTCCATTCCAAACACCAAGTGGACCAGGAGTTCCAAGCGGATAGGTAGCATCTTCTGGTTCCAGGGGCCCATGAGTCCCATAGTAGCTCTTTAGCAGCCTGCGATAGTTCGCCGACTTGCCAGGAGCCCCTGAAAGTGTCCAAGCCACCAGATGGAGACGCTCGTCCAGGATGAGTGGATGAGGGTGTCCGCTTGGATCTGTGAGAATGTACTGATGATAGGGTAATTGAAGAGGATCCTTGTATGAAAGAGCTAGGAGGTCCGGGAACCAAGGTTGTCCTCTCCATAGTGGAGTGATGAGCACTAGAGAGGTTTGTTGATTCTTCAGGTAGTGTATGGTCCTCGCTATCATGGCAAAGGGGGGAAAGGCGTAGGCTCCCGTGATCAGCCATGGTTGTAGGAATGCGTCCACTGCAGCGCTCTCCGGATCCGGGAGCCAGCTGAAGTACAGTTCCGTTTGTCTGTTGTTGCGGGACGCAAATAGATCCAGGTGGAGTGGTCCTCGGCGATCCGCAATGTGGTTGAAGATTTGTGGATCTGGTTTCCAGTCGCTGGTGTCCCGCCAGTGACGTGAGAACCAGTCTGCTGTGAGGTTTGTCTCTCCTGGGAGATATTCTGCCGTGAGAGAGATGTTGCGGGGTAGGCAGAAATCGAAGATCTCCTTCGTGATTTCTGACAGGAGGCGGGAACGGGCTCCGCCTAGGCGGTTGATGTAGCGGACTGCAGAGATGTTGTCCATCCTGAGGAGGATGCAGCAATCCGACTTGTCCTTCGCTAGGCTTCGGATGGTGAATGACCCTGCTAGGAGTTCCAAGCAGTTTATATGCATGTTGAGGTCTTGGGATGTCCAGGTTCCTCCTGTCGATGTATTTTCGCTCGTCGCGCCCCATCCCCAGAGGCTGGCGTCTGATTCCAATATCATATCGGGAGCCCTTCCGAAGATGGCTCAGCCGTTCCATGCCTCCATGCTGTCTAGCCACCATCTGAGTTCGTCTCTGACTTCTTCTGTCATCGGGATTGGCTGATCGTATGAGGGGTTTTTCCTGAGGAAGGAAGCTTTGAGGCGCTGCATCGCTCTGTAGTGGAGGGGACCGGGGAATATAGCTTGTATGGAAGCCGAGAGAAGTCCCACGATGCGTGCGAGGGCGCGGAGTGGAATGGTGTGGCAGCGGATGGCCCTGCGTAATTCCTTGCGAATGGCTGAGATTTTTGCTGACGGTAGCCGTAGGGTGCTGGAGATGGAATCTATCTCGAATCCCAGAAATTGCACTGTTTGTGATGGGGAAGTAGCCGACTTCTGAAAGTTCACTATGAAGCCCAGGGATGACAGGAGATCCGTGGTATACCGTGTGTGACGTACCAGTCGGTGTCTGTCTGAGCAGAACAGCAGGAGGTCGTCCAGGTATATGATGCAACGAATTCCTTGCGCTCGAAGATGTGCGACCACAGGTTTCATCAGTTTGGTGAAACACCATGGGGCCGAACTGAGGCCGAAGGGGAGGCACGTGAATTGCCAAGGAAGGCCTTGCCAGTGGAAACGAAGGTATTGTCTGCAGGATTGGTGGACGGGTACTGATAAGTAAGCGTCCTTGAGGTCTAGTCTCGTGAACAAATCCTTGTCTTGTAGCAGGTCTCGTAGAAGATGTATGCCTTCCATCTTGAAGTGATTGTAAGTGACGTATTCGTTGAGTTGTCGTAGGTTTATGACGGGTCGTAGGTCTCCCGTTTTCTTCTTTACCAAGAAGATGTTGCTGAAGAAACCTTGAGGGTCGGAGGCGGGTTCGATCGCCCCTTTTGAGTATAGGGTTTGAAGTTCGTCGTCGATGAGAGAGGTGTCTATCCTTGAGCATTGGATAGGACGTGGTAGTTCTGTCTGTCGTGGTTGGTCTACGAAGTCTATGACGTAACCTTGTACCGTCTGTAGGATCCATG
>OW240914.1:58305361-58388351 GCA_933207985.1 Pelobates cultripes | reverse complement strand
GGACCGGAGTGCAGCTCGGCCACGCTACAGGGGAGGGGAGAACCTGCAGCCGCCTGACCGCTCTTCACAGAGCGCTCAGGCGGCTGCAGTATTTAAAGGGCCGGCCCCCAGGTGCCGACGGCCCACCGGGAAATTTCCCGGTATCCCGGTGGGCCAGTCCGGCCCTGGTTTTACCCACACAGTGCATGTTGCATGGGCATGTAAGGACATAGACACAGTTGGTAGTGTGGCAAGTTATAAGCTGTTTAACACGATATACTTATTGTGTATTTCCTCCTATCAATTCTTTTTTAACACATTTGGGGGCTCCTGTGGTTCTGCTGGCCAAGCAGTATCCACATTGGAAGAAACCTACATCCTGATTAAGGAAGTTCTTACTTTAATTTTCTTGTTTGAGGCTACTTTTAACTAAATGATTCTTAATACTTGATGTCCCTCTATAGATGATCCTGGGTCTTTTTTTTGGACTGATCCAACAGGGGGTGTTCCTTTAAAATAAACCAGTACTTGTAGATGTTCTTTAATTCTCTACTTTTCCCTGAGTAGTTAAAAATCAACGGAAGCTCATCACTCTTATTCTCTTTATCCTTCTTTCTCCTGTTGGGATTCCCTAAAAGGTCTTTCCTATCTATACTCTCTATCTCCTAGGCTTTATTCAATAAAGTCTTGGGATAGTGCTTGGCTGTAAATTGGTCCATTAGCTTATGTATTTGGGTCTCACAAGTCTCCATAAAAGTGCAATTCCTTTTCATCCTCAGCATTTGTCCCTTGGGGTTGTTGTCCAACCAAGGACCATAGTGGCAGCTGTCATAAGAAATAAAGTTATTAATGTCTACCTTCTTGAAGAAGGTCTCAGTACAAATCCGGTGGTTAGAAATAAAAATGCGTAAATCCAAAAAGTTGACTTGGCGGTCACTATGGCCCATGGTGAGCCGAATTCCCCATGAGTTGGAGTTAAGGTGCGACACGAACAGAGTAAGCTCTTCTTTAGAGCCCATCCAAATCCAAAACAAGTCGTCAATGTAACGGCGATAGGTGACCAGGTTATACTTTTAAGTTTGTGGTGATACTTTCTGTATTTTTAATATATTAAAGTCAATTAGTAGTTTCACAAGAAAGTATCCATGTTCGCTGTAGTGATTCACATTCCTTTTTTTCCCTTTGATTGAGAACCAAAAAGTATCTTGAAAACCATAAAATATGGAGGGGCCTTACTTTATCTTAAGCAGCAATCAATATAGTTATAGATAAAACTCCTATGTTAAAGAAAATGCTATGGTTTTATTTGTTGTACTTTGACATAGTGGTGGGTTTACATTGTCATTGTGCAGAAAAAAGCAATGTCTACATTGCAGAGTTAATATGCTTGACAGCCACTAGAGGTGCTTCCATCCAAATAGCCAAGTAAAACCCAACTATTTCAATCAGATGGTCTCATGGAGGCGTTAGCCCCTCAATGCTTTCCAGTGGGAATGCATTGGATTGACTGAGATAATCAAAACTGATGATGCTAGCCAAGGAGGCAGGGCCTACCAGGGAAGCAGCACCATGTTGAGGGAGAAAATTAAGTAAATCCACATTTTTTACTCCTTATGGGAAGGGGCGATCAACTAAACAGTGAGCAGGACACTATAGCGTTAGAAATACATATTTACATTCCTAGTGTTTCTATAACAGTTTTTATCACTCAAAACATCTGTTATGTATGTAATATGTAACACTAGAGATATTCTGATATGAGCAATCAAGCCCACCTTTAGGCAGGGGAGAACATTAAGGTTCCCCTGCTAAAAAAAAGATGTTGTGTATTCCTCCACGAATCTGTAGCATGGTGAAAATGCAGAAAGTGCTGCTCGGGAGAGATAGGTGGAGGCTACTGTGTGACTACAGTGGGTAGTGAGCACTCTTTTACATTCCAAATGCTCTTAATGCATTAATATAAAAAGACAATTTGAGACAGAATTGTGCACAGCAAAAAATTATATTTGGCCAAATCGATTCATCTAAATAATACATTTAGTTTGGGTGGCCCGAAACTTGTTCATATGGCGCTTCAGCTTGGTCGATTTCCTACTATGCAAATATTTCAGGAAAATAGATTTAGTTGAATCAAAATGGTGAGAAAATTGCTTAATCAGTGTATAATATTATGTATGCAGTTTGCAGTACAATAATTGTCACCTTTTCCTGCCATTTAGGTCACAGATCAAGTGAGAAGTAAGCAACAGAAGGAAAAGTAGGAGACGCTAATTGCAGTATACCCGAAAAGACAAAAAGTCAAATCCCTCACATAGCAAAAATACGATATTTTGCCCAGTCATTTCAACCATGCACACCTAATTCAGCCATAAAACAATCACTAAATGTAGCTATGTGTATGTCAATGCACTTTAAAGTGAATGTCCAATTTCTCTAGGTTATTTTGGGATGTCGGTGTTGCACGCACCTAAATACACAAAGTAATTCAAACATTACGGCATACATTATTTGACTTGTCGACAAATGCATTTTAAGTTACCCTATCACAATAGTTGCAAAGTTACACCCATTAAAACGCTCTAAAGTTTGCTTTGCAATACTTGGTTGAGCTCCAGAATGTATCACACAAGAAAAAAATGTGGAGAATCTCTGTATATCTCCTGAAAATTCTGAATATTGTCTGGGTATCTGTCTTTGATCCATGTACTGACTTTTAGTACCTGTTCAAAATACAGGAGTTTGTTTACTGAATTCAGAACCAAATTGCAAAATCTAGGCCAACCTAACTGATTCAGAAAAATTCTCCAACATCAAGCAACTAACCAGATATGTCTCTTCTCCCCTGCTGCCCTAGAACATGTCACTGCTTGCCTTTCTTCAATCTCTGATTGGATGTCCTCCTGCTTTCTGAAACTCAGCCTCTCTAAAACAAAGTTTCTTATTTTTCGTCCTCATAATGCTGATACTTCCCTTTCATTTTCCCTGCAAGTTGATGGTACTTGTATCAGTCCATCCGTACAAGCCCGTTGTCTTGGTGTTAACTTTGATCCTAGCCTCACCTTTGCACCTCATTTCCAGTATGCTGCTAAAACCTATCAATTCCACCTCAAAAATATTGCCCACATCCGCCCCTTTCTCACGCAAGATGCTGCCAAGGAGCTTGTTCATGCTCTGGTAATCTCTCGCATGGATTACTGTAATTCTCTCCTAGTTGGTTTTCACAGAAGCCAAACTGCACCACTACAATCAGTAATGAATTCTGCCCCCAGGCTGATCTTTCTCGCCTGTTGCACCTCCCATACCTCGCTCCTCTGTCGATCCTTACACTGGCTTCCTATATCCTATAGGTGTCAATTCCAAATACAAACCCTTACCTAAAAAACTCTAGCCCTTGTTACATTTCTTCACTGATTTGTAAGTTAGCCAGTGACCTTCTCCTGTCCGCTGCTCGCATCCTTACTGTTAATTCGCTGTTAACAGGCATCTCCTTTCCTTTGGAACAGCCTGCCTACCACCATCAGACTCTCCCGTAGTCTTCAATCATTTAAGAAGTCCAGGGCCGGATTAACATAGGGGCTGATGGAGCTGCAGCTCCAGGCCCAGGCCCATGGAATAGGCCCATTGATTTAAAAAAAAAAAAAAATTTTTTTTTTTTACATTTTTTTTTTCCACACACTACTCTTAGGGATTCCATCTGGCTTTTATTTTATTGGCACATCCAGTATTTGAGGCTGCCTGGCTGGTGCCAATATTGCAGTGATACTGGCAATATAAATGCTGGTATTTTTCTCAGTATAAATGGAGATTACTATGCAATACCAGCACTGGCCAGTAGGGGTCACTGTGTGTGTGGAGACAGGCAGGGATAGGAAGTTCCAGCATATCCCTCCCTGCCTATCTATAATCACTGATCTACAGGGGAGCAGCTACAGAGAGTCCAGACAGCAACTCCCACCCTGCAGAGACAGCCTACAGCTCAGGGAAGTAAGGGATGGGGGAAAAGGCTGCAAGGAGACATACACTGAGACACTAAGGGGCACTGGGAGACATTATGGCAGACACTGAGCCACTATGGGACATTGGGAGACATTATGGCAGACACTGAGACACTAAGGGACATTGGGAGATATTATGGCAGACACTGAGACGCTAAGGGACATTGGGAGACATTATGGCACAGACACATGGGGACATAGTGTCCCCATGTCTCCCAGCCAGTGTCCCTGGTGTCTCAGTGCCCCCTAGTCTCCCAGTGACCCCTAGTCTCCCAGTGCCCACAGTCTGCCAGTGTCTCACTATCCCCATGTCTCCTATTGCCTCAATGTCTCTCAGTGCCTCAAGTGTCACAATGTCCCCAAGCTAATGTTCCTAGTGTCTGTGGCCCTGGTGTCTCAGTGTCCCCATGTCTCCCAGTGCCCCCATGTCTCAATGTCCCCATGTCCCCCAGTCAGTGTCTCTAGTATCTTTGTCCCTGGTGTCTGTGTCCCCATGTCTTCAAGTGTCCCCTATTTTCCCATTGTCCCCATGTGTCCCCCTAGTCTCCCAGTGTCACTGGTGTCTCCTTGTCCCTGGGTCTCCCCGTGTCCGCAGGTCTCCCCATCTTCCTAGTGTCCTAGTGACATGGGGACCCTGGGATACATGGGGACACAGGGAGACATGGGGCATTGAGACACTGATACATAGGATCACTGGGAGACCTGGGGACACAACATTAGGGGACACTGGGAGACATGGGGCAGTGAGACACTAATACATAGGAACACTGAGACCTGGAGTAATCGACACATGGGGGCACTGAGTCATGAGGGCACTGGGAGATATGGGGGCACTGGGAGGAATCCATCTATACAGCAGATTTAAACTAAGTAGTTTTTGGTGATTTTACAGCATTTTCTCTTATGTCACTCCTTGTGATTTACATCATGTGATGTCACCCACACATATTTAATTATGCAAATTAGTAAGGCCGGTATGTTTTTCCAAGAAAAGTGGCAACCCTAACTACTTTTCACATACTCTTACTTAAGTATGGAAACTTAAGAGGGATGTATGGGAACAACATTTGTGTGGACTGGCTGACAATGAATATAGGTAAAGAAACACTATAGTCACCAGAACAACTACAGCTTATTAAATTTGTTCTGGTGAGTAGAATCATTACCATCAGGCTTTTTGCTGTAAGCATGGTCTTTTCAGAGAAAATGCTGTGTTTACATTACATACTAGTGATAACTTCACTGGCCACATGACTGTCATGGCTGCCTAAAATGCATCCAAACATTCAGTATCTCCTCCCTCTGCATGCAGACACTGAACTTTCCTCATAGAGATTCATTAATTAAATTCATCTATATAAGGAGATGCTGATTGGTCAGGGCTGTGTTTGAATCATGTTGGCTCTGACCCTGATCTGCCTCTTTGTCAGTCTCAGCCAATCCTATGGGAAAGCACTGTGATTGGATCAGGCCACCACTTCTAATGATGTCAGCAGACTGCTTGTTTTTATGAGCCTAACAGCATGCAGAGTTACAGCTTCAGGCTTGAATATAGTAGGATTTTGCTATATTTATGGAGGCATGTGGGGCCCAGGGGGCTAGATGGTGGTGTTAACACTATATGGTCATGAATTCATGTTTGTGTTCCTGACCCTATAGTGATCCTTTAAGGTAATGCTGACTTTGGTCTCTCTAACACTGTGGCATGTTCCCTTTCTTCTACACTCACTACATACAGCTTTTCTCTGTCCCAGATCATATACCAGGAGCTTCTGCCTGCTAGTAAGAAGGTAAGGAGACAAGTGGACCAGCGAGTGCTAGGGGACAGTCCTTAGAAAGCGTTGAGCGAGCGCATCATTAGATGCATTTATGCCAAGCTCAGGGTGTTGTCTGCATAGTATGCCCTTTGTTGGCCAGTTGCATGATTGGTAGGCAGCCTGACATGCATTCATGCCAGGCTGGCCTTCTAATTCTTTGAGCAGACATGTCCTCTTTTTGGGCATGTTCGCCCCTTTTGGCAGGTTACGTGATTTGTGTCAGTGGCACACCCTTTTACCATGCCCATTGACTTCTTGCTTGACTGGGCACTGCTGTTAGGGGTTATGGATTTACTTGAAAGATGAAAACATAAATTAGTGAGAGATTAGCCTAGGGTATGTGTTTTCTTATAGCTGCTGTTTTCTTTCTCTCCAGCACCATCTCCATCTCCATCAGATACATGATTCTTGGGAGTGTTTTACTGTTTTTGGTCGATATGATTCTGTAATTAGGCCCGTCATAATTGTCAGCACCAGGCCCACTGGGCTCTTAATCTGGCCCTGCTGATTTAAACTGTATATATGGTACTGTAACACTTGGGATTTCCTGTCCATCATAAATGGCATGGTATTTGGAACAATGAATCAGTCAATACAGCTACCATCTAATTAAAAAAGTTGGAGTCTAATAATGCAGGTTTGGAAAAGTTACTGGCCTTTGTATACCACAGAGTTTTTCCAATATGATACATGGGCACATGTGCAAGTCTAGATTCGATAGTACTGCACTCTTCGCTGGCATTTGAAATTAAATTAGAACAGACAGCTGGAGAGTGTTTGGCTTGTCACAGGAGTTAGAGATAATGTTATTTCAATGGTCAATTGAACCTCCCAGTTGGAAGATATTTCAAAAAGATAAAATGACTCAACACTATTCCATTCTGTTTAAATGTGTCACTATTTTAAAATGTGTTTTAAGGACACACGACATGTGTGACATGTCATGATTCCCTTTTATTCCAGAAGTTTGGTCCTTAAGGGGTTAAAGGTCTATTATTTATGAATTTTGCTATTAATTCGTTTTCTAATGAAGCTATTTTATATATGTTCATTTGTAAATCTTGCAAGAGATGCTAGCATTAATTGGCGTATTGAGGTGTTAATCCTTTTTTTTTTCTTCTTTTTTTTTTGTTGTGCATGGGTTTAGACAAAGGCAAGCATGTAGTGCCACAACAGCTTCAATATGCGTATCAAGATTAGGTAATCAACACCTACATGGCATATAGAAATTCTGCTCATTTTTGTATTTAACAGTTAAAACTGGCTTAAGAAACATGTCTAGGTATGAATAAAAATAGAGTAACGATGAGAGATATCTAGACATGGTGATAGTAGTTAGACAGGAGAGTAGATCATCCCAGACCACTCAAGAAAATAGACAGATTACGTAATTGCTTGGTAAATTAGAATGGCAGCTGTAGCTCACTAACACATGTATGTACCAGGAAAGAAAACTTAGAGGAGGTGAGAGAGAAGAGGTAAAATAAATCAGGCTGAACAATATGAGAAAACACACTATTAAAGGTCGACATACTGGGTTGTAGTGTGCAATTCAAAGTCTAATCATGGCAGTCAGCCTATCCCCTTATCAGGTAAATTACAGTCCCACATAGATTGGATTTGTAGGCTCTATGCTGAAGGCGGCATCAGCAGGGATTGTGGCTGCTTGTGCTTCCCTCTGTCCTATCCCATTCTCCACATCTCTGTCATGATGGGCATGGAGGGACGCAGCTTCAGTGTCCGCCAGTTTACCTCCTTGCTCTTGGTGCGCCGGTGCAACCTCCGCCACCTCAAGCGTATCGGGCCTTACGGGTCAGGATGCTGTTCGGGTACTGTGTGTAAGGAACCTCCTCAGCCTCCGCCACCTCAAGCGCGTCGGGCCTTACGGGTCAGGATGCTGTTCGGGTACTGTGTGTAAGGAACTTCCTCAGTTTCAGGTAATGTCAGCTTCAGTGGTGTATTTTGGATCTGTGCTGCCCTAAGCATGATGGAACTCGGGCACCCCCTATTTTACATTTGCCCCACCCCTTCCTGTCAATGCCATACTTTTTCCTGTTAAAGAATAACAAACATACTTTGACTGAAAGACATACACTCTCAGATACACTGACATACACACACACACACTGATTTGACACAATCTGACAGACACACACAATCAATGACTCACTCACAGGCACACACAATGACTCAGACACACACACTCACTCACTGACACACATACACACACTCACTCACTCACTTACTGACACAAACATACACACACCCACTCACAGACACACACTGACAGGTATACACAATCACTCACACACACACACATTCACTGACAGACACACTCACTCACATACACATTCTGACAGACACACACAATCACTCAGACACACAGGCTCCTTCACAGACATACACACTCACAGACACACTTACAGATAGACACACACACACATAGACACACAGACGCCCTCACAGGCACACACAATCCCGCAGTTCATCCTGCAGTGCTCCTCTCCCTCCCACCCCCCCATCCCTTGTTGGTGAAGGCATTAAAACTCCTTCAGTTACTTACCTGAATCCAGGGCTGATGTCAGCCGGTGGGGGAGACCTAATGCGAATATACGGCAATGGGTGTGTGTGTGCATTTGACCTCCCCATAGGAAAGCATTGAATAATGCTTTCCTATGGGGATTCCGGTGACGCTGGAGGTCCTCATGCATAGCGTGAGGACATCCAGCGTTGTTTAGAACACTTTTCGTGTTCTTAGAAGCCGGAAGTCCCTCTAGTGGCTGTCTGATAGACATCCACTGGAGAAGGACTTAACCCTGCAAGGTAATTATTACAGTTTATAAAAACTGCAATAATTACACTTGCAGGGTTAAGGGTGATGGGAGTTGTCACCCAGACAACTCCAATGGGCAGAAGTGGACTGGGTGCCTGGAGTGTCACTTTAATAAAGTTGTGGTTCTGATGTATACCATTCCAATTCATTTGGTATTGAGCCTTTGCAGCGAATAGTTAGTAACCTTTTAATAACGTTGTAAATAACAAGTGCAAACTCTCTAAATACTTTGATTAATGTACAGTATGTGTTTTCTGTTTAATCATTTAAACTAGATTATAGGGGTCTGTATCATTTTAGATGTATGTTTTAATGAATTTACAAGCGTCAAGCTCATAGCTGATTTTATGATGGTAAAACGTACAGTCTGCAATACCATTGCCGTTGCTGCCCATTCACTAGAAAGGCCCCATCCTAGTTATAACATTATCAGTGGAGGACCCAATTTGCATTGGCAATAGATCGGGGTCCATTAACTGCCGGTTGGGGATTCTAATTTTAATATTCAGGGGAGAGGATTTAGCAATAATAAGGAGGAGCAAATAATACTAATACCTACTAAGTAAAAAGTATACTTACACATCTGAGTCTTCTGTTTTTCAAACTCTTCTTATCTTTAGTCCACAAAAAGTAAAATAAAATAAAATTCTGCTTCCCGTTGCACATCTCTTGAAAATAAAATAAAAAAACCCGATTGCACAAAGGAAAAACAGACATAAAATATAAAAAATGACACAAGAAAATGAATCCTTATTCATCAGGCGAGGGCACGCTGAAGATTCGGCGGGAAATATAAGTAAAAGTGCTCTGATTGGTTGGCTGTTAAGCCAATCAATCAGAGAGCCTTGACACTCAAGGCTTGCTTCTCTCCGCAAACACTCAATACCTTAAACAGCATCCTCAGAGATATGCAACACCGCAACAGTGTCCCTACAAACATACAATTCGACAAAACATCTGCACACACAAAACCACAGGCAGTCTTCCCACACGTGTGCCACACCATAAACAGCATACACAACATCCTGTCCTTGCACTGTCTTTCTTATCCTCATAAATGTGACACTAGAGACAAGAAACCAGACGAGCCAGTTTGGCATTTCCCCCATGCAATGGCTCTTCACGTGAACTCTGTGGAAGAGTGGCATCACCATGAACGTCACTGGTGATGACAAAGTGAATTTCAAATGTAAGACCAAAGTACTCAAACTGGAAGTATACCCGGCTTGGAGAATATTTACAGTTTGGCGATAAAATTAGCCGTATAGTTGAAATTCAGTTTGTATTCCCAACAATTCTCACTTTAGTAAATAACACCATTGAAAAATGGTGGGGAATTTGCAAGGAAATTGCAAAATCTAGAGCAAAATTGCAAAACTGGAAAAATTATCCCGTTCAACTCTTTCTTCCTAGGCCAAGATATTGAAATTGCCTTACCAATTTACCTCAGTTCACATTTTAGTGAATAGACCCTTTTGTATACTAGAATACTCATATACAACAGATAGTTTGGCATTAAAATTAATGGTGCCCTTTATTACTATTATTATTATTAAGAATTTCCTCAGACGGGGAACTGAAAACTGTCTGAGGCGTGGGACTGATTTTGGGGAAGAAGGGTGCAAAAAAGGACTTGACCCCAGCACCTCATGACAACTGCAGAACCCCAGAACAGGGTTAAGACATGAGCACACTAATAATAAATGTATTTGATAGCATCAACATAAAGGATTTTCCCTGGGACTGTTATCCCAAACCACAGTCTCTCTTAGGACACAGTAATAACAAAGTCATGAATTTCTCTTGTATGATTTCATTGCAGTGTTATTTACAACATAACCCAACCTTCAGCTCTGTCTTTGTATTCCAAACCAAATATAGAAGCTACTTATATTTTTAAACATGTTTTATTTTTTTTGTTCTACAAATTCTTTTTACCACACAAAATAACGTCATATACACAGAAATGACGTGGGCGGTAAACATGATAGATTTGTGTGACTACTATATGATATTAAAAGGCTTAAACTTCCAATAGTTTATTGATCCAATTAATATACAAATTTGTTATCTGTTTAAATACTTGGACCAATCATTTGCTAAATAAAACCTTGGTTATTTTAGTCATTTTTCTGAGTTAAATAGTTAAACATTTTTCTTTTTTGGCAGTGAATATGGCCAAGAATATTAATTGAAAGAACATCAGTGAGCAGCGTCTAGCACACCATTGCAGTGATACAACTAACTTAGAGACCTGGTATGGTGACGTTACAAGTAGCTGAGTGGCAACACATCCAGGCAAAGGATCCGTCCAGACACATGTTACTAGTTGGGGCTCACTAGACAGGGTCAGTACTCAGTAAGGGCAGAAGCAATTTAAGTGACTATAGATTATAATGACAGACATTGTGAAGTACAGGAAAGTGTGAACAGTGTTTCACCTAGAAAAGGGCTATAAATTGGGAGAGTATGATGGCAACACACATTCTGTGATGCGCCTGTGCAGCCAACATCATCTGGGTTTGCCCCCTGCCAATCTTTGGATATCTGTCCCCCATTTGGCTGCTGATCCTGACTCATTAAGGACAAGACTGACCAGCTTCGATTTTATCTTAAGTTAAATGTCCTTATGGCGCTCAGTAGTGTGTCCCATATTGGCATTGCCCATCAGGCAAATCGCCCTCTGGATACCCTGGATATTTTGTTTACTGCCTGGTGTATTTTTATTATATTTTTCCACAATAAATAAGCAACTACAAGAATTGTCCTCGTTCATTACTTTGGAGATTCTCAGGAGTGCAATATATTCCTCATTTTTCATTTAGCTGGATTTTCATTGGAAAATGGTTTATTTACATATATGTACACATCCAATTGTACTGTGAGTACATTTTTTATTATTATATCTATATATATATATATTTTACAGCATGTTATAAAAAGTAGAGGACAAACAACTACCTACAACTGACAACCCCAAGTTAGATAGATATATGATCAATTGGAGACGAAGATAAGCTACAGGTTTAGTAACCCTCCAGTTAAATGCAGAATGGGGAGAGTGTGGGAAAAATGGAAAAACTCAGAAGAGAGAGATACGCCAAAATGGGACATCAAGCACATCATGTGGATTTGTGGGATTAAAAAGTGTGCAAATTCCATTCCAGGAATGGCTGCAGGATGGCATTGAATGTGCATGCACTCTGAATCCGGCTTTACCAAAATGGCTGCACAGACTGTGCATATGCAAAGTGTGAGAAGACTAGATTCCGGCACAGTACAGTACAGGGAGTACAGTGGTCCAGGGGATTTCATTCCCAGATAGTGGGAAGGGGAAGAAGAGTCAAGAAAAATTAAAACTAAGGACACACCGAACAGGCCTTGAGAGATTCAGGAAGCATACATAAATAGAAAGCAGTGAATCAAAGTAACTATATGAGACAATACAATAAGGCACCTTGACAGACTCAGGTAGACTGCATACTTAACTAAGGGAGCACCAAAGAAAGAGGATCTGGCAGACATCCAAACTTTCAAAAATGCATTTCAGGGAGGTGGCTTCACCAGCTACGGCACAATCCCCCCGCCGTGCTCGTGCACCCTACCCCCACACAGACACACACAGCCCACAAACATGTATGAACACCTTGACACACAGATACACGCACTGGCACATACACACTCAGATACACACTGACACATACACTGGCACACAGATATACACACTGATACATACACTCAGATACATTCACTGACACGCAGATATACACACACTGGCACATACTGGCACACAATGACACAAACTTAGATACACACACTGGCACATACACTCAGATAAACACTAACACACAGATACACACTGGCACATACACTCAAATACACACAGAGATACACATTGGCACACTGGTACATACACACACTCACAGTGACACAGATATACACACAATCAGATCCACACACTGACAAATACACTCAGATACACTCACTGACATACAGATACACACCCTAATATACAGGTACACACACATTGACACAAACACTCAGAAACACACACTGACATACAGACACACACACACACTGACACAAACACTCAGATACACTCCTGTTAGCTTACCTTTATGTCCTGCAGGATGAATTGCTCTAGTGCTGGCTGAGGCTGATGGGAGTGAGCATGTAGTATCAGCTCACTCCAGCCTCTCCTCTGCCCCAATGCTGCTGACTCCATGTTGCCTCCTCTATTCCACTCCTCCTGTGCGTCTCTTTTTGAAGCAGGGAGGACGCGACAGGCTGACATCACTTCCTCCCCGCCGGCTGATAGCCGGCTCTTAAAGCACCAGGCCCCAGCTTAGTGAGTATGAGTGAAGGGGGGCACAAATCATGTATAATGTCCTGGTAATCAACACATACAATATTATATATGTCACACACACAATCGTATGCCAGATTGTGTGTGTGATTTCCGGGATATTATACATGTTTGGTGGCCTTGTTGTCAGGTCAAATTATGAATTTGTTTCACATTTGGTGTTAAAGGATCACTATAGGGTCAGGAACACAAACATGTATTCCTGACCCTACAGTGTTAAAACCAACACCTAGCCCCCCTGGGCCCCTCATGCCTCTATAAATATAGCAAAATCTTACTGTATGCAAGTCAAAAGCTGTGGACCTGCATGCTGTTTGCCTAAAAAAAAAAAAAAAGCAGTCTGCTGACATCATCAGAAGTGGTAGCCTGATCCAATCACAATGGATAATAGGATTGGCTGAGGCTGACAAAAAGGCAGATCAGGGGCAGAGCCAGCATGATTCAAACACAGCCCTGGCCAATCAGCATCTCCTCATAGAGATGAAATGAATCAATGAATCTCTATGAGGAAAGTTCAGTGTCTGCATGCAGAGGGCGGAGATGCTGAATATTTGGATGCATTTTAGGCAGCCATGACCCAGGAAGGATCTCTAACAGCCATCTAAGGAGTGGCCAGTGAAGTTATCACTAGGCTGTAATGTAAACACTGTATTTTCTCTGAAAAGACAGTGCTTACAGCAAAAATCCTGAATGTAATGATTCTACTCACCAGAACAAATTCAATAAGCTGTAGTTGTTCTGGTGAGTATAGTGTCCCTTTAACATTATATTTCAATGTTTTATATATTGCTTTCTTTGCTGCTAAAGGGAAAAAAAGAAAAAAAAGCAGCCTAATACGAGCCTCCATGTCTCTAATAGATTCTACTATTTATATAATGGATCATGGCAAACAGATATTATGACAAAAACGAAAACTATTGTGTAGCAGAACTCCTGTACTTCGGCTTAGTATCTCCATCAGCTCAGCTTCCTCTCTGCTACCATGGACTCAGGAACACGTCAGACCCAGTGACTGGGATCTCTGAGGACCTCTTCCACTGGACCAGACAACAGCTTTCTCTTTCCAGGCAGGTATTGTCACCTCAATCTTTGCCTCTTTTGTTTCTTTCTCAGGCAGATATCAACACTTCTGCTTACACTGTTTTCAGCTAATGCCTTTACAAAGTCACTTATGGCTCTCAGGCCTGGGAATTAGGGACCAGTACAACCAGCCAACAGGTCTGAAAACTCTATTACTGGGATCCCTGAACAAATCAGACAGGGCACACAGTTCTCAATGGAACTAACACACTAATTTATTTTTGGACAAGGACTAGCCTTTGTGAATTGTCCTTAAACATGTGGTGAAATACATATAAATATAAACAAACATTCATAACTTGTAAAACAAGCAACATAATAATGCATCAAATATGTAACACAATCATGACTTTCCAACCTGTTTAAAAACAGAGATACACAGATGTAACTGGTCATTTGTTTGAAATTTCCTAATTTTCATATTGTGATTTGTATATAGATGCACATTTAGCCAGGAAATCTTTATTTAATTCATTGAGACAAAAAAACAAACAAAAAACATTGGGGGTGACTGTCTCTTTAAACATCTGAAATCAAGTACACTAGCTATTTTTGTCACAGTCTCACACAAAAATATGTGCCCTTAGATCGGCTATGAAGCTTTACTGGTGAAAGATGAAAGACAGAATATGAGGGCAAAAAAGGTTATTCCCATATAAATTCATTAAAACACCTTCACTAAAAAAATTGAGTATAAACATTTTTGTGTGTTTTGCAGAATGAAATTTAGTCCATAAAGCTTCACTAACCCTCATGTATACTCTAGAAATGATGGCTAGCCTGTAGAAGAAAAGCATCTCTAACAGGTGCAACTAATCTCTGATAATATGCCTGTAAGTGTCCTGAAAATGTCTTCTGCTAACTTCCAACTTCCAACTTCCAAAGAGTAAAATAAGTTTCAATGGGTTATATCATTCCTACTGTAAAAGATGGGGAGGAGTGAATGGACTCAACCATTTCACAGTTGCATTACATTAACATTCCAGAGATTGATAAAGACTGCTATATCTGTTGTAAATGCCTTTATTTTTTTTATTTTTTTTAAATGTGTGATTTACTGCATTTACTGTATGTGGGCATTATTCATAAATGCAAACATTATTTTTTACATTCTGTTGCCATTTTCAGTAAGCTGCAATACTAGTAAAGTCATCGCCCTCCTTGCAAATACCTCTACGCATGGTATTTGGCCATTTTTACTTATCTATTTTTGTCACACCTCCTGTATATGAGAATAAGTGTGTATTCAGATTTTAAGATAAAGGTTGTCAAATAATGGTTAAAGCTGTTCATTTCCCCAGTATTTTAATAAAGGCTGAACAAATAAGTGGAAAATAAAATGTTGTACATTTACATAATTTTATTTTTTAAGTTTGTCTGCAAACCAATTTATACACAAAACATGTTATGCTATTTTTCTGTGCTAGCTATGCATCCTTTGCTTCAAATAAATGTTATGCTAATTTTTTTTAATTAAACATACTTAGTAATGAAAGATTTATAATAACAGGCAGGCCATGTCATATGTAATATTCACACATACTTGTAGATTAGCCCTCTTCCTTCTTAATACTGTTGTGTGTTGCCTGGTGCACTTCCTACTCCAAATATAGATATATAGAATAGAGTGCCTTCACAGGTCTTCAAAGTGTCTTTCTTTATGACCTTCGATATCCATCACATAGATATATACCAACTATACAGGGCTGGTATGACATTATTTATACTCATGTGTTCCCAGCCTTGAACATAGATCACAAATGTCTGCAGTACCAAAATATGCAGAGAAATCCAGGAATTGTGCCTCTAGACATTGCTTTACAGAATTTCCTGGAGGTATATAGCATTTTGGAGTATTTTTTGTGCTTAAATCTATGTTAACAATACATGAATACAAATCTAAGCGTATAGCCTCTGATTGCCAGAGAAGGATTCAGATCTCAGAGGCCATATTACCACTCTTAATAAAGGGATATTAAATGGGGCCAAGCTTGGCTAATTTTCTTCATGGCAACCGTGAATCTAAGGCCTTGGCAGGTGCCTTAGGATGCCTTATGGTAAATCAAGCTGTGCAAAAGAGCTTGTAATGTGTTGCCCAACCCTTTAACACTGCAAAAACTCAATAAGAAATATAAATATAAATGATATATATTTAAATGTCATTCAATTTCATTAAGTATCGGAAGTTACATATATTTTATTTATTTAGATCAAGATCTTCCATGTAGACAAATGATGTGCTCAATAAAATTGAAAAGAAATTGAATTGAAATGTGCTCAACAAAATTGAAAAAATAGTCTACAAAAGAGACGTCATGTACAGAATTCCAGAAGAAGTAAATTTAAATAGCCTTTAAATCTTTTCATAACCATCTTATTCAAATTTCCGCATATTAAAAAAAAAAAAAAAAAGATTGACGGCTATAGACGCAGTGTTATCAGTATATACACCAAAATGTAATACATACACAACACTACATATTTACCCCTCATAGCTCTAATTGTGTATGATTGGGTGTATGATTGGGTTTCATTTCTCCTGCTCTTGGTCAGTATACCTTTTTTAATGGGTTTTTGTATTTAGCACTTTGAGGTTTTGGTACTATATACTGGTTTAGCACTATACTATGCACTTTCTCTCTGCTATAATGATGCCTTGTTGTGTTTTCTGTGCATGAATAAATACTCTTTTTTTATGTGCAAAACCGTGGTGTGCCTTGGGATCATTTCTTATTTTTTTATTACATGTATATATCTGGTATGGGAACAGATTCTCTTCCTTTAAAAGCACCCTGTACCTTATAAACCACACACTTATTAGCCATTTTTCATTAGAGCTTTTCCTGTAATTTTATGTTTGTAGATGAAGCAAGTAGCCATGTTTATCTAGCCTGTTGGCATTAAATAATGCTGTATTGTCTGTCCAGCTCATTATTAAGGCACCACCGTTTAGCATTAAACCTACTTTGACAAGGTATAATCTACTTTTTTCTTACACTCTGCCTGTTATTTTATTATCTTACAATTTTGAAAATTGTACAAGTTTCTATAAATGCCTTACCGCACATAACCTGTATATCTCGAATAGCTTGTCGTCTGCTGTTGGGGCATGACAAGCCTGTATGTATTCCGATGCACAACAAAAATAAAAATGTAAAAAAATAAATTTAAAAAATAACAGAATGATGAATGTGAAAAAGATAAATTGCATTTGTATCCTATTGTGCTTATTTACATATCTTGAATAGTTTGCTATGCCAAGATATGGAACAACAAGAGTTAAAATAGATTAGTACCAAAAGTAAATACGGGTAGTTGCCGACTTTACGAACTAATTGGTTCCGAAGCCTAGTTCATAAAATGAGAGTTCATAAAGCGAGAACTAATTTCCCATAGACCGCAATGTAATAAACATGGGTTCCATTCCTGACCAACAATTTTTTCCATTGAAAACCTTAATTATGAAGTACATATACAAAATGAAAACATAGCAAATACATATATGTTGTAAGAACATTAAAAGAAGACATACCATATTGAAATCTTCATCAAATCATCATCAGTTATCTTCCTCCTCAACCACATGTTGCACTTGTTGAATGTAGCACTGTACTTGTTTCTGGTTCGTTTAAGACGCTCCAGGTGTCTCATTCCCCCCCCAGCAGGGGAGGGCTGGTAGCCTTAGACCTGGGGTCAAATCCAGTCAAGTGGCCCATTGCACCACCGTATCAGCTCACCATCCACGCCCACCTTTCCTTGTTTTATAACGGATATTGATGTTATGAAGTAAGACAAATATGATACAATGTAGTTTAACATAATTTTATTATAATAGCAAAAAATGTGGTTTAACAAAAATAAAATCTACAGTTTTAACAAATGAACAATGTATGGACACAATACACTTTTTTTAAAAATACAGAAGCCAGAGAAAGAAATATCTGTATAAAACTTTTAAACTAAATATTTGATCAAACGGTTAGCAAAAACCTCATCAAGGAAGAACTTTGACGAATAATTTCCAATACATCTGGAAACTGGACATGTTCCAGAAGATCTCTCGCCATTGACATGAGCATTAGAGCATCAAGCAGTTCTTGTCCCATTGTGGCTCGCAGTCGGGTCTTGATGAGTTTTAGCTTGCTGAATGCTCTCTCACATGACACTTGTGTAAAAGAAAGGGTCAACAGGTACTCATAGGTGATCGAAAGATTTTCATAAGCTGCAGAATAAAGGTTGTATTTTAACAACAACCTGTGACAGCAAAGAAAGCACTGCTTGCAAGAACCGCACTTTGATTCCTTTTGTACCTCAACTAGTTTGTCAGTAGGTGGAATCCAGTCATTAATCTCCTCCTCCTCATCATCATCAAGAATTATTTCCACTTTCTGTGTCTCATCTTCAGAAAGACATCCTGTAAGACTTAAAAATAAGTTGGCAAAACTTATTAATTCAGTTTTGAGAGAACATTCATTTACTTTAGCTAACTTAGAAATTCTCTCTAGTGCCCCTCCATCTAGTACTTTGGGATCTGTCCTAATTTTTTGAAATGTGCAAGGATCCAAGTAGTGGGAATCCATGACCAATTGCTTATTTTCTGAAAATCTCTCTGTCATGCTTTGTATGATTTGGTCCAGAATTGGTCTGAACACACTAGCTCGAAAACATTGCATTTCATCTTCAGGTAGTTCATCATGTGAAGATTCTCCAGCCAAGTGTTTTTTTCGTGCCACTCTTTGAACTGGAAGCATAGTCTCGACTTCCAAGGAGTTAAGAACATCACTTTCATCCATTAACTCCATTAACTTGTTTTTATTGCAAAGTGTTCAGCCTTTTGTTTTAGATAGTTGAAATCAATTTTTTTCAGTTGCTCAACTGCACGTTCGACCATTTGCCATGCTACCTTGAAGTCAAGGCCACTGGTTTGTAGATATTTTGACACTGGCCCTATAACATCAAAAACCTGTAAAAATATGTTTGCTGTTAGGATAATCCTAAACTGACAAAGATTGTGAAAAAGGGATTAGGCCTCAGAAGTGGTTTTCGATTCTAACAAGTTACTCTGGGAAATTACATATAAAACTTCAAGGGTGTCTAAATAAAGAGAATGTTTTTCACCAAAAATCCAGTTAAGGGGCTTTTCTTTTGCCCACCATCTTGTCTCTCCAATTTTTTGTAACTTTAACAGTTTTTCTTGTCCATGTCTTCTATCCAGATGGTCTTTCCAGATATTCATTCTTTTGTGGGAGTCTCCAATAAAAGTTGCCAAGCGATTTAAAGAAATATTTTGCTTCCAATACATGACAGGTTAAGGATATGACTATAGCACCAAATATAAACCCCATCTGGCACGACCTTCGCAATCTGTGCACGTAGTCCCACATACGCACTCCTCATATTTGCTGCACCATCAAATGATTCACTGGCAATTTTTTGGAAATCTAATCCAAGTACATCAAAACAGGACATTAGAAGTTCGTGAAATCCTTTTCCTGTAGCATCTTTAACAGGGAGAATCGCCACAAGCCGTTCTTTAATGGCTTCATCTTGCACATATCTCGCAACTACTGTTGCTTGATCTACAATTCCAACATCTTGGGTGGAGTGAACCTGTATACTGAATCGTTTCTCTCCGATTTCAGACACAATTAAGTTTTTCATGCTTCGAACTATTGCTGCAAATACTTTCTTTATTGTATTATTGGGCAAAAATGTCACAAGAGATCCACGTCCAGTTGAATGTTTTCCTGAAGTTTTTCTGTCTTTCAATCGCTGTTTTCTTTTTTCACTGTCCTGAACACATTTATCAAGGTGATTTTTAAGAGGAACATCATACTGTGATAGAAGTAGGACAATTTCAAGAAAGTTCCCATGGTTTATTTCAATGTTATTTAAATTGTACAGCGATTCATTAGTGCCATGGGCACGAAATGGCAATCCCTGTTTTCCGAGCAGTTTTACAATATTAAATATACGGTTTAATACCTCAATATTTTATTTACTGCCTGATAGCAATGTTGAAAATTAGAACAACCACGAGTGAACGAGGAAGAGGAATTAGAAAAGGCAATGCATATGCTACAAAAAAATGCTTCTAACTTTCGATCCTTTATCTTACAACTCAGCCATGAATGCTTAATACGATCCCCATTAGACTTTTTGCGGTAATAAAAGTCTGCTTCTTGAAAAGGAAGATCTGCGCATTCACTTCTGGTTGGCTGATAAGGGTGTTTTTCAACAAAATAATGTTTTTCTGCTATGGAACATGCAGGAGGAAGACTAAAAGATATTTCTGACATGTCTTCAGGTGTGATACATTCTAATTCAGGAAGTTCTTTAAAAACATCTGGGTCATTCATCTGCGCTTGCTCTCTGCATTCTGACACCAGCTCCTCCTCAATGACCTGTTCTTCTGCTGGTGGGCTCACCCCATCTTCGACAGACACAACTGGCATGCTTAAAGGAGCACTTGGGCAAGCAGAAACCTCATCAACAGGAATTCTAGGGTGTATACCACCAGCCTAAAACAACTTTTTTTTTTGTCAACCTATTTTAATCTCCCCAAAAAAGTTCTAGATGTAACCAAAAAACTCCAGGAACTCCATGCACGGTAACAATAAAAAGAAAATAAAAAAAATAATCCTCATGCAAACAAAGGATATACAATTTATACTTACCTTACATGTAAGATTTTCTGAGATTTCAAATAAGTAAAAATATGTCTTAAAAAAAGTAGAACTGATCACTATGGAAAGTCAAGTATGCACACTCCTTGATAATCCATCATGAATCTTAACAAACGTAAAACTTTATCATGCACATGCAAACAGACTACCGTATATACTCGAGAAATTTTAGTTGTAAACTTAATTTTAAAACGCAGATCCACGGGTCCATGTAGTATCGATAGAATTTTGTTCATATTAAATGCAGGGCAATACAGAGTTACCGGTAGTGCTAGTGTACATAGCTGTACGTTGACCCAGATACCGGGTACACACACGGACAACAGCAGGCTGATTTAGTATACAGTGCAGCGATTGCTGATGAGTGCCACCTATCGGTACCCTTTCCACGTCACTGTTGCAGCGGTGGCTGTAGTGAGCCATAAGCAGGACCACTAGCTGGCGAGATAACGCTAACCGAATGTTCCTGCCGCATTCAGGCACAGTCATCTAATAGCTTTGGAACGGGGCATGTGCACTGAAATGTAGAGAAGTAGATACCGTAACTGTTTGATTGTTCCAGGATCTTTGCCTAGGTAAAATCTGACAAAATAATAAAAATCACAGGACTTCATAGCGCCAAGTTTTATCCATGACTTATCCACGAGTAATAGCATATTTCACAATTTTATAACATGACAGGAGGCTTCCTATTTTGCATTAACTCTCTTTACTAAACTCCACAGCAGTAAAGAAAAACATAAAGAGTAACAAATAAATCACTGAGCAGCATAGTATATAAGGGTCATGCTGCCTGTACACTTCCTCTCTTTCTTTACTGCTCCATCGCAGACAGGTCAGAATATCTGCTCCTCTGGAGCTTTATACATTTATACATTTATTGTCATTATCTATTTGTTCCATTCTATTGTTATTATCACTATTATTACTTTAATTTATTCCCTTTTATTTCTGTTCTGTACTGGGCTGTGGGACTAGGGGCTCTCTGTGGGTTTCTATACTCTTATCTGCCCCTCTGTTTATTTTGGGACCTTCCCTGGGCCTCCCCTCAGTCTCCCCAGGTCCCCCCACTGCCCCCCTAACCTGGAGTGCCCTCCTGGGCTCCCTCCTTGCGGCCGGAATCGTTCGCGGCCGTTTTCGCGCCGGCCTGCTTCCGCCCGCGGCCGGCCTCAAAATTTAGTCCCCGGCTTGCGGCCTACACTCGCGGCCGCCATTTTGGATCGCGGACATCGCAAGATTCCCGCGGCCACCTTAGTTTTGCCTCGTGCATCTCATTAGGGACTCAGTGTGGCTGTGCTAACTTGCTGTTACCTCTGCATTGCTGTTTTTCACACCTTTTGTGTCTCACACTGTGACTGAAGGATTACCTGCTCAGCACTCCATCTAGCTGCTATCACTCTGCTACTCAGCCTCTGTGCCTCATCTGCTTCTATCAAGCTATATCCTGTGGCTGGGTCAGTCAGGTCAGTGCTGCTGCCTGTTTATTACTGTGACCTGCACTTAAGGGTCCCAACCCTGTGCAACCGGGGTGAGCCCCCACTATAAATACGCTGCTTACTGGGAGACTAGCTGTTGCAGTTCTCTCTAACTGGGTGAGCCCCAGTTTATAAGGTCACTACTATACCCTGCTGGGGTTATTCTGGGCTTGGTCCCACCATACTATCAAATCTGACCCTACGCCTATTATCAAGACCTGGGTGCCGTTTATTGCTGTGCCTTTCAGTGACGTATCAGCCTACCCTAACATGGAAGTTTCCCAGAACGTCCCTGTGGACTTCCAGGCTATGATTAACGCAGCTGTCGCTGCCTCTGTGGAGAAGGCACTCTCCAAGGCCCGAGCTCCGGCTCCTGACGTACCAAAAACCCGCAGACGTACACGCCACGAATCGGATTCCGACTTGTCCGACTATCAGACAAGGGATGACTCCCGCCCTAAAAAGCGCCATGACAAAGGCGAGGATTATGCACCAAACCGCCTAAGGGTAAGGCACCTGCCAAGCGCAAATCTGCCAAACTACACACCCCGGCCCCGCGTCAGGAGTACTCTTCAGATGAAGAGCAGGGCCCTGCCCAGTCCATGTCAGTGCTGGATGAATGGCAAGCTGACGCTTGTGAGTCGGATTACGACGCATGGGGCTCGGACGAGAAATCTGTCTCCGCTTTCATGCGGGAGACCCTCCTGGGTGCTGCCCAGACTGGAGGTGTTGAGGACACTGCGGACGCAGAACCTCCTCTAGAATCAGACACCATTTTGGACCCCTCAGGTCAGGCGATGTTCGACCCCCGCAACATATGGCACCCCAGATCGGGTGACTGGTCACCTCCAGAACACCTTTCCAGGTTTATACACCTGTGGCTCCGCAAACCTCTGGAGAAGGAGGTCCGCAGCCGACTCAGGTCTGAATGCCCACGCCCTTCCCTGCCGGATAAGGTCGCTCAGACCCCTGAATTTGACAAGGTCATGTCGACCTTCATGATGCGCAGTGGTAGAGACCCTCGCCGAGGGGTAGAGAAAGGCCTATGGGGCGCCCAGGATAACCTGCTGGATTCCGTAGGCCCCCTGGCTCGCATTATGTATCTGGCACATGATGCCTACGCCAAAGCCGACTCCTTCTCTGCCGAGGACATCAGGGAATGGGCACATGACGTTCGTGAATGGGCACAACGGTGTTTTGTTTCATTGGAAACACTAATGTTACGCTCTCTTCGGAGAGACGAAAAGCAGCGTTATACCGTATTAACGGTAAATTGGCAGACCTTGGCACAAAGGAGATTGGGCCCCAGGCACAAGGAAAACTATTTGGCAAACCGTTCCTCAAGGAACTCAATAAACACGTAAACGTGTTCACCTCCCTTAATAAGGCGCAATCCTCTATGCGCAGAGTTTTCAGGAGCAACCCTACCAGAGGGGTTTTTGGAAGGGCTGGCCGGCAGCGGGGCCGTGCCCCCAGCCGCTTTTGGCCTTCAGGCCCCAGCACCCAACCAACACCGTCCTACCCGACAAGGGACTATCGGCAGCAACCCTTTTCCAGAGGCTCGGATAGAGGTCGTGGACCCCGCAGACGCGGGCGTTCCCGCTTTGCTGCAGGTAAGGACCCATATTCCTCCACTGTTACCATGCACCCGCACTGCGGGCCGTATTTCCCTTTCTTTCCAGAATTGGGCCGCCCTATGCTCAGACACATGGATCCTACAAACAGTACAGGGATATATCATAGACCTAGTGGGGACCCCCCTTTCAGGTTCAGCCCCTCGCCCCATCCACATGTCGTCCTCCGACCACAACCTCGTCAACGCGGAGCTACGCGAGCCCCGAGACAAAGGGGCCATCCAGCCGGCCCATGACGAGGGTGGTTACTTCAGCAACATCTTCCTGGTTCGGAAAAAGTCAGGAGAATACCGACCGGTCATCAATCTACGCGCCCTCAACGCACATGTGGTCTATCGCCACTTCAAGATGGAGGGCATCCACCTCCTGCGAGACCTTCTTCGAAGCAACGACTGGTTCACCAGGCTCGATTTGAAAGATGCATATCTGTCAGTCCCGGTGCACCCGGACTGTCGAGCACTCCTACGTTTCCTCTGGCACGGACGCCCTGGGCAATTCACTTGCCTCCCTTTCGGGCTCAGCTCAGCCCCATGGTGCTTCACCAAGCTTCTAAAACCAGTGGTGGCCCACCTGAGATCCAGGGGCAGTCGATACATCATCTACTTAGACGACCTTCTCCTTTTCTGCTCCGACGAACACAGACTACGCCAACACACTCACTTGGCAGTGTCCCTACTGGAATCTCTGGGTTTCGTGGTAAACCAACCCAAATCGGAACTGACCCCTACTCAGACGATACAATTCCTCGGCTTCGAGATCGACTCGACGACATGCACTCTGAGACTACCAGCCTCAAAGATCACAGCCATTCGCAAGGAGATTCGCAGGGTTCTCCGTCTCGACTCCATTCCACTACGCAACCTGGACAGGATTGTAGGTCTCCTCTCTGCTCCCATTCAAGCCATATTTCCAGGTCCCCTCCACTACAGGGCCATGCAACGTCTCAAGGCGAAATACCTACGCCACAGACCTACTTACGACCAACCCGTCCCGGTGACGACGGAGGTTCGCGAAGAACTATCATGGTGGCTGGACAGCATGCAAGCCTGGAACGGCAAGGCCATATTCGGAGACACTCCAGACTTCGTATTGGAATCAGACGCCAGCCTGTGGGGATGGGGTGCCACCAACGGAACCATCTCCACGGGAGGAACATGGACGGCACAGGAGCTCTCCATGCACATCAATTGTCTCGAACTCCTGGCGGGATCCTTTGCGACCCGCAGCCTGGCCCGGGAAAGATCCAACTGCTGCATCCTCCTGCGCATGGACAATGTCTCCGCAGTCCAGTACATCAACCATCTGGGAGGCGCTCGCTCACGCCTACTGTCGGATATCACAAGGGACATCTTCGACTATTGCCCCTCGCAACAATCACCAGACCCCGGAGTTCTTCAGCTGGCTCCCGGACCCGGAGAGCAAGGCGACAGACGCATTTCTCCAACAATGGCCGACGACAGGAGCCTACGCCTTTCCCCCATTCTCCATGATTGCGAGAACACTACACCAGATGCGGACGCAACAGATCAAACTGGTTGTCATAACGCCCTTGTGGCAGAACCAACCATGGTTCCCGGACCTCCTGGCCTCCTCCTACAGGGACCCTCTCCTCCTTCCATCCTTCCCGGACCTGCTCACGGATCCCAAAGGGTATCTCCACCCACTACTCCTGGAAGACCGGCTACCCCTGGTGGCTTGGTCTCTTTCCGGGGTTCCTGGCGAGTCAGCGGACTATCGCAGACTGCTAGGGACCTCTTATGGGACTCATGGGCCCCGGGAACTAGACGCTGTTACCTTTCAGCTTGGGCCTCCGGGTCTACTTGGTGCATGGAATGGGACTCCGATCCCTTTACTGCACCTATTCCCATGATTCTTAATTTTCTTTCCTCCTTGTTTTCATCTGGCCGCTCTTACCGTTCGGTCAACGTCGTTTGCTCCGCGATTTCAGCGGCTCACACCCCCGTCGGGGATCTCCCGGTCGGCAAAGACCCTCTGGTCTGCCGTCTACTCCGTGGTATGCGGCTCCGCCGCCCCCCGGCCCCCAGATACCCTCACCTATGGGATGTGGGACTGGTTCTCCGTTTTTTCAGGGATTGGCTTCCGAATGACCGCCTCTCCCTACGCCAACTATCCGCTAAGTGCGCTTTTCTCCTTTGTCTAGTATCTTTCCGACGGGTTTCGGATGTTAGGGCCTTCGACGTGGACGCTTTCGAGGTGGCCCCGGAAGGGGTCACGTTCCACATTTCCCGCCGCACTAGGTCGGGTTCGACTTCGGTCTTCTACCCCTTTTCCCCCGACGACCCGCAACTCTGTGTCGTGTACACCCTTCGCAGGTATGTTTCCGTTACCTCCTCACTCCGATCCTCTACGTTGGGCCAACACCTAGTCTCCTACGTGCGCCCTCACGCCCCAGTCTCGGTCACCACACTGGCCCGATGAATCCACTGGATCCTTTCCCTCGCAGGTATAGATCCCGCGTTCGGCGCCCACTCCGTTCGCGGTGCGACGGCTTCATCAGCCTTCCTGGCAGGGGCGTCCCTCTCGGATATTCTCCGAACGGCGGACTGGTCTAGGGAATCCACTTTCCGTACATTTTATTTTCGCACTCCCCCTTCTGCTGGGATGTCACTTCTTCAGCGTTAAAATTGCAAAATAGGAAGCCTCCTGTCATGTTATAAAATTGAAGATTATAGCTTTAGTGTACTAATAATCTTAATTTTAATAAGGACAGGAGGCGAGTATTTTCCCTCCCTTTTGTTCCCTACCCTGACTCCTCGGGGGAGTGGATCTTAAGGTGATGGATTTTGGGATTCATATTAGTAGTTCCACTATCTTCTGGACATATTCGGTATCCCTTCCATCTCTATCCCCAGTGTTTCCACCTAGACGGACAGTTTAGTTGTACAACATGCTTACACCTAACACATATTTAGCCTATGGCCAGCTTACAATCTGTCTGTACTGTTTAATTTACACCATTCTGTTAAAGCCCACAGGCATGAACAGTTACGGTTCAGTACCTAACCGATTTTATACTCTCCTTTCAGTGTAACCCTCTTCAGGACCTCCACTGGTCGATGGTTCGTTAACCTCACAACTCCGTAAGATGGGATGACGGCTTCGTTTGGTCTTTCCTCCTATCTCGTTACCAGGAGTCTCCTCAAGTTCCGCTCGCCAGAGACCGCAGTTACTGTTTCGTTGAGTTTCTGGATGTTCGAGCTCTATCTGGACTTGGATGTCGCTTTAAGAAAGAGGAAGTGTACAGGCAGCATGACCCTTATATACTATGCTGCTCAGTGATTTATTTGTTACTCTTTATGTTTTTCTTTACTGCTGTGGAGTTTAGTAAAGAGAGTTAATGCAAAATAGGAAGCCTCCTGTCCTTATTAAAATTAAGATTATTAGTACACTAAAGCTAGCATAATCTTCAATTTTCTGAAAAGCTTTCAGCTGCAAACTGGCAAACAATCTAAATACACAATATTTAGACAAAAGAAATGAGAAAAAGGTAGCATCATTTGCAGCTACAGTGTTCAAAAATTGTAAAGGGTAGCTTCCTGGTGGCTATCCCGACACACATGCAAAAAGACCAAAAAAAAAAATAACTTAAAAAAAAAATTATTTTTATTAACTCCACTTCTAAAACAGACCAGCATTTACTCCTGTAAGAAGTGATGCAGAAGTGGAAGCAAAAGTGTAGTGCCCTACTGTAGAGGGACACCCTTGGTTAACTGTCAATTATCAGTAGCACGTATTCAATGTTTCAGCCCCACTACCTTGATGTCTTCCAAATTCTGTTTGAGCACTCTCTGCATGGTCGTAGTGCAAGCACCTCTCATGAAGTATCCAATTCAGCATTAGTTTTTCTTTTCCCTAGAATTTCGATTTATAAAAGACTGATCTACCCATCGTAGCATAATGCATTGTACACTTCTTGAGTAGGAATCAGAGAGAGACTTATACAACCCATTTCAGTACATGTTACATACAAGTTGTATCTAATTTTTTTATTTCTTTTCCTTCTTCTACATACTACTCAGTTTCATAATTCTGTTTTAAACCTCACGCAATGCTGTCAAGGCACAGCCTGGCATGATGTGCATTTTCTGGTATCATATTATGCAGTGCATTGTGAGTATGTAGCATAACTATTCCAGATGAATATTTGTGCATGGCATTGTGGCTGGAAGATTTCAGGCACGTAGGAAGTAAAGACACAGGAAGATGCTGCCTCCATCACATGGAAAAGCTGCAAGTGTATTCTATATTTGCCATCAGCCTTATTTTACGGTTAAACTCCCGATTAGCTACACATACAACTGAATTATGGGCAATACTTTATTACGTCCCATTCTTAAATATATTCTCAACATAATCTGCAAATTCTTAAAAGTGCGCGTTTCTCATATTACTGAAACCAACAACTTACTATAAATATTACAATGTTAATTCTCATTGAATCTACAAGTTTAAAATAAACGTTTCCCCACTAGACCACATCAATGTTATTTTTTCCACATTATTATACCACTGGTGAATTTTACTGCATTATTACACCACGCCTAAAGGTGTAGCCACCAACATAAAAAACTAATTGTAATTACTATTCATTCTAAATGTTTCCAAAGAAGTTACTCCATAATTTCACTATTTTTCCCCATTGATGCTTTTAAAAGTCCTTCATGGTATCATCTTCAGTTGCTTGTGAGTAATGTTAATTATGTTCCATAGATATAGGTACATGAACATCTACTTTTGAGCACAAAAATGTCAGCAATACAGAGATTGCATATTGTCAATCAAATTTCCACTTTCTTTAAAATAATGTCCTTGAAGATTCTAAATCAACCTCTTATTAAATTAACATTTCACTGCAGAGAAGGGGTGGGGGAAATCACTATTTAGTAGATATACTTTTTTTGCATGTTGTCTTTGGGGGTACATCTAAAAAGATCTTGCAAAAGCTACAGTTCTTATTACTGCAATCCTTGCAGGCCCTCCTTTTATCCCTAAAGAGACTTTCAGTCTTTTATTAGGAAAATAACTATTAAGAAGCCTCTGAATCTGTTCCACCGTGCTCGAGAACGTACGCACTGCAACACAAACTCAGGTAAGCTATGTGAAGGAGGAAGCAAACCTCCCAGGAAGTCATGGACTTGTTTCATAATTTAATTTTAAAGGGGAATTTTTTTAACCGGAAATTACTACTACTCACCAATCAAGCACTTCAGTAAGCTATTGTTTTTTATAGGTGTGCAACGCTCCTTCAAAATGGTTTCATAGAAACAGAGAATGTGACGGCAGATAAGAACCATTCAGCCAGTCTAGTCTGCCCAATTTACAATCTTACTTATACTTTCATTAGTCCGTGGCCTTACCTTATATCTAGGATAGCCTTATGCCTATCCCACACATGCTTAACACCTTAAGGACCAAACCTCTGGAATAAAAGGGAATCATGACATGTCACACATGTCATGTGTCCTTAAGGGGTTAAACTCCTTTACTGTGTTAACCTCTACCACTTCAGCTGGTCCTGAACCGTCATAGCGGAAAACAAGCAGCGGGAGCGATCGGAGATCGCTTCCACCAAAATATTGCTATTTCTATCTGTCAGGCATGCAAGGCAGATAGTAACAGCTAATTATGTTGTTTGAGCGACACGCAATCGCTCATAATTGGCTGCTGTCAAAGTGGGTGTTACTCACTTTGACAGTGATCTCTGCTACTCTCTCCTCTGTAGTGTTTTGAAAGGGAGAGAGACAGAAATCGTAATAGTTTGTTGCCAGAATTGTTGCCAGAAGTGCCAGAACCTGTGAAAAAAGTAATACAATTCATTTTTAACCCCTTCACCTGCCAAATTCTGTTACAGCAGTGCATTTGTACTGTGTGTATATTTTATTTAATTTTTGCCCTTCAGGGTTATTTTTTTTTTTGTTAAAAAGCAGTGTATAAGGTAGTTTTAGTCTGTTTTAGTCATTTTAGCATAGGGTTAGGTAGGTTGTAAAAAAAATTTTTTTTTTAAAGTGTGTTAGTAATTTGTTCGTTTAGTCATTTAGTTAGGTAGTGTGTTGGTGAAATATGCAGCGCATGTACATTTTGGAGGAGGCATATGCCCGATTTTGACCCAGGTCAGTTTTCTGACATGTCTAGTGACGTCATCTGCATGTGAGCCGGCTGCAAAAAGAAGTTGTGCTTCCCCTGCTACGCCAAATGTGGAAAAGGAGTGGGTACCTCCACAGTTAGCTGAGCCCAACATCCTCCCTTTTAGAGCCAATGCAGGCATTAATGTCAATGTGCATGACTTCTCCCCTATGCAGTATATGGAGTTATTTTTACAGGATACCATCTGGGAGGAGATTGCTTCACAGACTAATCTATATGCTACCCAATTTATTAATACCAATCTGGGTAGCTATGCAGTCAGGGAACATGCTTGGCATCCCTGAACTGAAAAAAATTCATGGGGATTATAAAGAAGCCATCAACTCGCTCTTACAGGAGCACCAACCCTATCTGTTCTAATCCAGTGTACTCCCAAACCATGTCTAGAGCAATATATGACTTGCTGCTCCACTTTTTACATTTTAATGACAATACCCTCTGTCATCCCAAAGATCACCCCCAATATGATAGGCTTTATAAAATACTCCCACTGATAGACCATCTTCAAAACAAATTTTCTGAAGTTTATACCCCCTAATAAAATATATCAATTGATGAATCCTTAATGAAGTATAAAGGGAGATTAGGATTCAAACATTCCTTTGTCAAAGCGCTCTAAATATGGTGTAAAGTTCTACAAACTTTGTGAGAGCAAAAGTGGCTGTACATTTACCTCTCAGATGCCAAATTAAAAAAAGCTGAATCCAAAGCTCTGTGCAAAGCTGAAGTGTTAGCATTAAAATTTAAGGACAGGAAGGATGTTAATATGCTAACCACCATCCACGACCAAACAATGTCAGACGTCACTGTCCGAGACAGAGTACAGACCAAACCTATAAATCAGGGAAACCTCATGTGAGAATCCCTGGTTTGGTATTTTTTTTAAACTAAGTAATTGATTGAATGAAATGTATTCAACAGTATACAATGTGTGAGAAGATTGCTGCAATATAGCAAAAGATAACCATTTAACAGTCTATTCAATGATATAACAGGCTTTATTTATCCATTGCCAAAAATTAACATAAAACTGACAGTTGTATCTATATGCTAATCAGATATTGTATATTGTACAGCGCTACAGAATTTGTTGGCGCTATATAAATAATAAAATTATAATAATAAAATAATAATATAGTGATCCTAAAAATCAAGCTAAAAGGTGATATCTTGTGTCTCTATATATTCCCTATTTGTATAATAAACATCCCTGCAGAATCATTTCATGATTTACAATGTCCAAATAATCTGGGGTAATCGTTAAAAAAGGAGAGGGGAGTTTAAAAAAAAAAAAATCATAACAGGGAGGGATCACCTAAATTGTCAATAGGCTGTAATATTAGTACAGGGGGCTATTGGAGTAGAAAAGTAGGGTAGTAATAGTAAGATAAGTATACAAAGCGAGATGATATTGGTAGGTCTGGAGAGATAGAAGGAGGGAGAAGGTATGTAACTTTAGATACAGCTTAGGTAAGTATGACGGTAATCAAAGGTTGCAATTGTCTGGAGGCTTAAAAGTGCCTATTTCTATACATATATGCTACTCCTTATCCTGCACGAAGTCCATTTATCTATAGTCTGGACTAGTAACATACAATCACCGAAACCCCTCAATTACTGAAAAAAACTGAAATAAGTATAAACTCCTGCACCTACACAGGTTCTATTAGTGCCTGATACTGATATCCTTTAGCACCTTCATGGGTGCTAATGTTATAAGTCCCCGTATAAACGGCTACGATTGAGTCTCCGATCTCCTAGTATACATAGGTAAACCCTAAGTTAGCTCCCTGGAGCATCCTCACAAGTGATCCTAAAACTCAAGACAGCAGGTGATATATTGTGTCTATTAGTATAATAAACATCCATTCAAAATCAATTCCAAATAATCTGGAGCAATCGTTGAAAAAGGAGAGGGGAATTAAATTGAAAAAAGACAGTATTATAATAGGGAGAGATCACCTCAATGGTCAATTGGCAGTAATGGTTACAGAACAAACCTGTTTGCATCAGGGCTTATAACACGCACACAGGGGTGTTGATTTGGCTGATCAGCTGATGCAGCCATATCTTATCTTAAGAAAGACAAAAGCCTGGTATAAAAAGGTGACTGATGCAAGTAGCAACCCACAATTCATTTTTACTTTTGAAAAAAAAATGAATCCTGCAAAAACCACCTTTCTCCAATTTCAGCTCAAGCGGATTTCTACAATCATTTATGAAGATGCTCAAGTTCCGACAACAGTGCTACAGGAGTCCAGAATTGATGCTACACATTTTATTTTTACGATACGCCAACTGTAAAAAAAGTAAATCCCCAGAAACATTGCAGAGTCTGTTATAAAAAAGGAAAAAGGACAGACACCCCTTTTACTTTCCAGACTGCCCTTAAAAACCTGGACTGTGTATTGGAACGTGTTTTAAGCTCTACCACACAGAATATACCTTTTTGTAATACTTGTTCCTCATTTTTTTACTTTGTGTCTTTTGAAAGCGGCAAATTTTAGTTGGTTTCCTTCCCCCAAATCTCCAGTTAAATTATTTTTGCAGGAGTTAGTTCCTGCTAAAGGTGCATTTGATACCTGTCCATTTGTTCTTTAAAAAGTTAAAAGTTTTTCTGGCAGTAACATATAACCGGCTGGCCAAAATCTAAAAGAATTGTGTGCATAAAAAAACAGAATTCAAAAATTACCACCAAAACACTTTCTCTGAATTTTGGGGGTAAAATGGTTGGGGAAAAGAAGACAAACACCCCAATCTTCTATAACCTTGGATGTCTACTTTATAAAAATATATACTTTCAAAACCATAAATTGCATGATGTAAAAATGCACCACACTCAACATGTGCCTAGCAAAGCAAGCAAACTATATTAAGTCCAAAATTTGTTAATGTAAGATAGTGGCAAACCAATGCATGGGGGCATAGGTATACTCAGGGGACTTTGCAGAAAACAAACGGAGGTGTTTTCTGGCAGCAACATATGACCAGCTGGCCAAAATTAAAAAAAAAAGCAGAATTCAAAAAAATTACCACCATGTACTTTCTCTGATAATTTCTTATCACAATGGTTGGGGGAAGCATGCTAAAACACCACGTATAATACCCTGGCATGTCTACTTTATAAAGGATCTGATAATTTCATGCCTAAAGTACAATGTGTGTGAAAAAAACACAAAACATTACTACCCAAAAGCTTGACAAAGACTGGCGGTAAATTCAGTGCATGAAAAGTGTTAAAATACCACCATTTGAAATACCCTGGGTTGTCTACTTTAAAAAAATATATGTTTTGATGGGGGTAAAATACATTGGCCGGCTTAAAATAATGTACCAAATAGGACATGGGCGAAGGTTGACTACATGTCAAAATTCCAAGTTGGAAAATGGATATGCGCACCTGCCAAATGTGGCCTTTTACCCCCCAAAGATCCCGACAAACCTTTGCATGAGTGGCATCACTGTACTCAGGAGATGTTGCTGGACACATATTATTGTGTTTTTTGGCAGCAACACATAACAGGATCTGTGAATTTATACCTGAATTGCAATGTATGTTTTAAAAAAATAAAAATAATAAAACAATGCAAAGTTTGGCAAAGATTGGTGATAAAATGGCTGCATAGAAAGTGTCCGAATATCATTAAGATAAATACCCAGTGTTGTCTACTTTAAAAAAAAAATATGTACATGTGGGGTGCGATTCAGAGATTTATGACAGATAACAATGTTACAATGTAACTATTGATACATTTTAAAAATATATATTTTGAAACAGAAATGTCTTACTTGTACTTCTAGCCCTATAACTTGCAAAAAAATGCAAAAAAGCAAGTAAACACTGGGTGTTTTTAAACTCAGGACAACATTTTGAATCTATTTAGCAGGTTTTTTTTTTCATTAGCTTTAGTAGACGAATAAAGTTTTTTTTAAGTAATAGTCAGAAAATGTATTTTTCCAATTTTTCACCATATTTTATTCTTTTTTTTTTTTTTTAAAGTAAGTTATAGGACATGATACAAATAATGGTACGTAAAGAAAGCCCTTCTTTTCCTGAAAAATTATAATTCTGAAAAATATAACTTGTATGGGAAAAGTAAATGAGAGAGAGGAAAATTACAGCTAAACAAACACCACAAAAGTGTTAAAATCAGCCCTGGTCCTTAACGTACAACATGGCCAAAACAGTCCAGTCCTGAAGGGGTTACTGTAGTGGTTCCGGAGCAAAAAGATTGACCCAGTAGGCTCAGGAGTGTAAGCACTGCCTTTTCTGTAACCAAGCATGTCAATGGATATAAATGGCCTCATTAGGTTCCCTCAGTTAATTATAGTTCTATTTTTTGATAATGTAAGCTACAATTCTCATTTGGAAAGGATTCTGTTTAAGTTCACTACCTACTTGCATTTGTTAATTGCATTGAAGTATTGTTTGGTCTGTCTCCTAAATTATTATCAATAAAGACCTCATTTAAAAATGGTTTTAATAAAAAAAAAAAAAAAAAATTGTATCAGGACAAGTAGATTGTCACAGCGGACACTTTATTGGGCAAACGCTTTAGTCCTTGAAATAAAAAACAAAAAAAACTACTTGTCCAACACCCCTGCCTTCTGAAGATACGATCTCCAGTACTGCGTACAATACTCCAAGTGAGGTCTCACCAATGCTCTGTACCATGGCATGAACACTTTCACTTAGTGAAATATGGTCTCACTTACATTATTGCACAGATGAGGTAAAATGAAGTAGTAAAATATACATGGCATTTAAGCCTCCCATTCCTTACCAACACATTACAAAGTAAAATGATCATTAGATGAACAGAGCATCAATTAGCCTGGGATATAATGAGAACAGATCAGTGCTGTTTATATAAACTTCCAACTCCATCTCTGAAGGGATTTAATTGTGGTTATAAAAAAAAAAAAAATTAATCACTTGTGAAGTCCTGTCCGATACATGCATCAAACGCTACTTAACCCCTTAAGGACACATGACGAAAATATTCCGTCATGATTCCCTTTTATTTCTGGTTAGCTGTTAAAATAAACTTAAACTCTGAGTTTGCGGTTTGGGCTATTTACAAAAAAATTAACTAAGTCTCCTTTGTTAATGTAAATTACTTCCTATGATATAGACCAGAGTAATTGCATCTACACCCCTAAGCCCAACCAATGCTAAGTAACACTTTCCTCAAACCGCTTTTTACCTTCTACCTTTTGGGGGGCAACAGTGATGTGATTTAGGTCACTGACTCAACCTCAATTAACCTGCCCACAAGATCCCCGCTTCACTGGACACCGATGTTGGGGGGATATGCACCAAAAACCAAACCCTAGACCCAGTGAGATGCAGTTTATGTGAGATGCACTTTGATTGGCTAATAATTACTATAATAATTACTATAATAATAAATAATAATCACTGGTCACTTTATTCACTGTCAAACTAAAGAGAGAAAAACAAAAAACAAGGTAAAAGTCAAGTGATAGAATCTTTTCTGGAAACCCCCTTTATTTTATGCATTTTACATCCAAATGTTTATTATTTATTTTTTAACATATTGTGTGTTCTATTTTGTTCGCCATTCATCTTGCGTTATATTTATTTCTGTATTCATTTACAGAGTAACTATGAAAATTCATTATTTCACACTATGGCTTGTGTTTCCATTCTTATTGCTTTTCCATATCTGCTTCATATCGATTTATATCATTGTAGACATTGCCTTCAATATACTATGCTATCTGAAAACTATGAGGATAAAAGAAGTATGTCTAATGAAAATAGAAATGCATTTTTAAAACGATAACTTCGATTCGATTGTTTTGGTGAGAGAGGAACACTTTAGTGGTTATTACGATCGATTTCTGTATTAAACATGCTATTTGTTTAGATTTTTAACCTGTGTTTTTGCAGGAAAAAAGGGCATACACCTGACAATCTATAGATAACAGAGTGTAGGTGAGGTAATTTGGCAAGTGTTTTGTCTTTTCCACCATCCCTACCAACCAAAAGAGATCTGTTCTGATATTGCCTGGTTAGGATTGAGGTCACTGAAGAAACGGCAAAGCCTAGGGATTTTCAGCAAGTGTATATTTTTTATTTTCATGGGTTTGTTTTGTACAGTAAAATTGATTATGGATATATATATATATATATATATATATATATATATATATCTATCATCAATTATATATAATGAAACCAAAATGGATCAAATTCAGCGTTAAAGGGATTCTATAGTGCCAGTAAAACAAACCTATCTCGAGGCTGAAGGGGTTTAAAAACCCTTCAGTCACTCACCTGAATCCAGAACCGATGCCCCTCGGCGCTGGGTTAGGCTCCACCCATGCTCCTCCCCTGCCAAGTCAGCCAGCGGGTGAGACCTAATGCACATGCGCTGCAATGGCCACGTTCGTGATGGGATTTCCCCATAGGAAAGCATTATTCAAGGCTTTCATTTGGGGAAAAATCTGACGCTGGAGGTTCTCATGCACAGCGTGAGGACTTTCAGCGTCCGATAACAGACCAAACATCCATTTCAATTACATAAGTTCCTCTAGGGGCTGTTTGGTAGACAGTCGCTACAGAATGAGTTAACACTGCAAGGTAATTATTGCAGTTTATCAGAAACTGCAGTACTTTCCACTGTAGTATTAAGGGACATGGGACAATGCATCCAGACCACTTCAATGAGCTGAAGTGGTCTGGGTGCCTACAGTGTCCCTTTAAACATCCTTTAAGGGATATTATAGTACATCTGTTTGCGAATCTAATCTTATTTTGAATACTACCACCAACAAAGGTAATCAAAAACATAATAAAAAAAATTCACACATGGTTATAAAACATAAAAACCTTTGTAGAATCCTTTGTACAGATAAAGTAAACTATAAGGAGCATAGGTGCTTAACTGTGATACCCTGTAGCATCTTAAATGAGACTCATTTGGCACAGCAGAGGTCATAGGAGGAAAACTAGAAGAGCCAGAATTTAGCTGTGTAATTTACCAATGTTAAGGACAAAAAAGCAGATTTTTAAATTACAACAGTTTTTCAGTTACTTTCAGCTGAGAAGTAATTTAATAAATACTACATTTTATTGAGCTACCAACAAACTTGTTTTATTAAGGTTTGACCTTCAAAAGTAATACTGTAATATAAAAAGTGGTAGTTGCTCTATATCTACATGATGACCATTTTCAACAAAATCACGGTAATTCATAAGGAAGCATCTTCAACACCATAATAACTAAAGTGTAAGAATTTTTGGACAGTAACTTTAACGAGACAGAAGTGTCAGAACTCACTCAGATGAGTTTGTATGGACATCCTGCTTTGTGGGTATCAGTAGGTTTTAATACAGGTGCAAATGCATTCTATAAAATAATGAAACGCATTGAGGTCAATGAACATCGTATGGATGTTTCTTTGATGACATCAAATGCTTTTACAAACATTTAAAAGAAAAATTCTCCGCCACCCTCCCCCCTCAAAAAATGATATGATTGCATCTTTCTGCAGCCATTATGGGAGACTTAAGGCTTCTCTTTTTTTTTTTTCAGTGAAGTACACTAAAGATTCCACTAAGTCTTTTGACACCATAGCGTTTGTCCTTATCGTTGCCCTTATTGTAGACTGATCATCAAACGTGATCTTTCTTTTATGCTCACAATCGTATTCTTAAAAATGTTACTCCAAGCATTGGAGTGATCTGAAGTGGTCATGCTGCCTTTAGTCTTGTATTTTAGGCATACACTTTTTTGTTTTGTTGAAGTAACCCTTTAAAACTAACTTTAAACCATGAAAAATATCATACATTTATAGATTGTTTTGAACGGCAAAGTAATAATAATGTATCATAAACATAAAAAAAAAAAATTAAAAAATTACATTTTAAATAAACCTCTCTGCAGCATCACTGGGGTGTCAAAAGCCAGCCTAGAACAAGAGTTCCAGTTGTCGAATGAGAGTTCTGTGCTAAATCATTGGCAGCACACATTCTCCCTTCTCCTTGTTTTTTGGAGGGAGGGTGGGGACCAATATAGGGTTACTTTTATTCTGCGCCAAAACAGTGTTTTCCTTACAAAAAATAAACGAGTCACAAGAATACGGTTTATTTATTGACATGTTTATGTGAGTTGGCCTCCGTGAGCAAAATCCCTATTAATGTTAGAGAACAGCTTTGCGAGCATAAATCAACAACACAAGCAATAAAACCAAAACCTGGAACTTCAAACGCTTCCTCATTTCAAAGAATCTTTTGAGGCAAATTGACAATCGTAACTTGGGAAGTAAAAACAAAAATACGAAGAAATAAAGGATTGGAAGTTACAAGGTAACTGTAATGGATTTCCATTTGTGTGAAAAATATTTCTTAGAATTGTGTTGGGTCTTTATTTTTAATACTGCAGCATCATTAACAGAACAAAAAGGAAATGAATATTGTCATTCCTCATAGGACGTTACAGGCTTGACTTTACATAACCATTTTGTCAGAATATGCAGTGCGCCTGTGATCTGGGTCATTGATTCTTCACCAGCCACTCAGTATGTGGCATCTTCACTTGGCATGGGATTTTATGATTATTATTTTTTTAAATATGTCAACAAACAGTACCTCCACTCAGTGAGTTTGTCAAAGAGCCTATTATAACCAAGATAATGATCTCTTTTACATTTACTTAACCATAGACAGATATATGAAGCAACCCAGACATACGACATAAGAAAACCAAGAATTCAAATGTTGATTCACTGTCTGAAAGTTTTAAAGTGGTATGTATTCAGTGACTTTATTTTATATTTAGAGGTGAGTCAATGTTCACTGGGATTTTTAATTTTTTTTAATGGGAGCCCCTGGACATATTTGTCCCTATATTAAACCCAACACAATTTTTTTGGCACAGGTCCCCCATCTTGCCTCTAAAAAGCTATTTTGGGGCTGGATCCTTTTCATAGCCGGCACTATCCTCATAAGCATTGCAATAACATTGTCACTGCTTATTTCGGCCCAACATTTTTGGTCTTACGCGTGTTGATGTCGATGCTCATCCCACATGCCCAGGATTCCAAAAGCTGGGTGCCTACAGTGTCCCTTTAACGCAGGATAAGTGCTTTAAAAATTAAATAAAGTGAATGTAAACAAAGCCCCATGGACCCACACATGGTTAGGGAGCTTAGTGTAGAACTATCCATACCAAGAAATTATATTTTCTTTCAGGAATTGTACCAGAGCATTGCAGAAAAGCAGATGTGATGCCTATATTTAAAAATGGTTTACAAGCTCAACCAGGAAATTACTGTGAACTTAAGATCTGGTCTTGGGAAGTTATTTGAAGGGCTGTTAAGGGATAATATTCAATAATACATTTTGACAAAAAAATATCATTAGCAGGAAGCAACATGGTTTTATTAAAGGGACATTATAGGGGGGCGGGGCCTGACCGCAGAGCCGCGAGGATGTATCTCTCAAGAGCTCCTGCACTAAGCAGCAAAAATCTAAATTCATGACTCTAAATGTGACAAAATGATACCCCACAAACGACACTACAAGCTGCACTTACAGGTCAGATGTCAGGGGCCTACTCACATGGCGAGTGTGGGAGGGATGGCCGCTCTTCCGACACCACGACCAGCCACCTCAACGACCAAGAGCCCGTATACCCCCCCTCTATGGACCGGCGGGGGTCATCCCGGTCCAAACTGTACAAGCCTCCATGACCGCATGCCACCCACACCCGGAGGCCAAGATGGTGGCTGCCGACCCGGCTCCAGGGCCTCCACCCATCCAGCCACATCCATCACGGCTGACAAACAAGCTCCACCACGAAGACAACATAGCGGCAGCCTTCGACCTCTTCTTGATGAGATGGCAGGCCTTAAAGGCGCAGACCCTAGCAACCACGAAGGTCCCCCGACTGCCCAACAACTTACCTGCACATAGCTCGGCACATAAGCGCTCAGCCACGCCACCGACCGGCAAGCAACAGCAGAGGACAAAGTGGGTTCAGCACAGACCTCAACGCCGCACATCACCTATCCAACACCATCAGCCCGACCATCGACAAATTCTGAGAGTTTCTCTCCACAGCCTGCTGCTACACAACCCAAAAAAAAAAAGCGCACTTGAAACTCCAACTCTCTGCCCACGGCAGGAGAAGCAAAGATGGCCTACCAGTGCACCACCCACTCGCAGCGATGCACAGCTGCAACCAGCCTCCAGAAGAACTTTGCCTCCTCGTTCAGTGGACACTCAGAGACACTTACCCGCGGAACAACAGGGGGAGCAGGAAAGCCGACACGCCACCAAAGGAATCTCCCAACCATCTGAGGCACTCACGGTGGACTAGGAAGTAACGGTGGAGACCCTCCACATCCCTTGACCCATAGTACTGGAGATTCGGACTGCCACACGCACCTGGTTAAGCCGTAGGTATTGGCTTAACTATTATGGGCACCCCGCAGGAAACACAGCCCACAAGCTCCCATGGGGTCAATTGCCTGTCTCCTGGACTGACAACGCATCACACAATAAGATCCGATTTAACACCTATCACTTGTAGCCCATTTGCTCTCGAGTAACCGCAACGATAAGATAACAATACCAAAATGTTTTATTTTCAGCTTAGCACACACAATGTTCAACGGGGAGATTTGCCTTCACACTACAGGGTTAATTAATGAAGCATTTCATAGCCTCCCTTGCTATATAATAACCACCCATGTATAAAAGCTATACCTAGCCTGTATCAATCTGTTAATATGTTATTCCATGGTACCCACAGCTACCTAACTCGAAACAATAGCAAGGTTATATTCAGTTATGACTATTATAAGAAGCTATCTTTTCTTTTTTTTACTGACTTCACTGTTGAGCCAAGCTAATGTTTGTTATAAATATATAAAACTGTGCAATTCCTCATGCCACTGTTCAACTTAAGTATATTCTCAGGCACGTTGTTGTGGTGTAGGACATTGCTATGTATAATATGCACAACAAAAATAAAGAATTTTAAAAAAATGGACACTATAGGCACCCAGACCACTTAAGCCCATTGAAGTGGTCTGGATGAAGTGTCCCATCAGCCTTAACCATAAGAATGTAATTATTGCAGTTAAACTGCAATAATTACCTGCTAGGGTTAACTCCTCCTGAAGTGGCTGTTTATCAAACATCCACTAGAGGGACTTCCGGGTCTTTATGTGACTTTTGGTCACCTAAATGACACGGATCGCTCTCACGCTATGCAAGAAGACTTCCAGAATCCCTATATGAAAGTATTGCCGTGTATACGCATTAGGTCTCCCTGCCTGCTGACGTTTCCAGGGGAGGAGAGAAGGCAGACCCGAACCAGTGCCAAAGGACCTCGTGTTGGACCCAGGTAAGTCACAGAAGGGGTTTGTAACCCTTTTTGCGCCACATGGAGGGAGTAGCGGGGGGAAGGGGGAAAGGCTTGACAGAGGTGGGAGCTATAGTGCCAGGATAATGAATTTCCCTGGCACTATAGTTTCCCTTTAATGATTGGTTACACCAAACTAACTTTACTGCATTCTATGAATAAGTTAGTAAAAGTATAGATCAGGGTGATCCAGTAGAAGTGGATTTTTTTAGATTTTTTCTAAGGCATTTGATAAAGTTCCACACAAAAGGTTGCTAGTAAAACTAAAGTCAGTTGGTTTAGATGGAAAATTTGAATTTTTGGAACACTGGTTTAAAGATAGGGTTCAGAAAGTAGTTGTCAATGTAAAATTTTCAAAGTGGTAAGTGTAGTGCATCGGGGTTCTGTGCTGGGTCTGTTTCTCTTTAAATTTGTTTATAATCTCCGATGTCATTGTGAAGGAGAACATAATGTACATGCATAGCATGAGGACTTGCAACATTAAACTGCAGGAAGCGTCTCTAGTGGCCGACTGGTAGACAGCCACTAGAGGCAGTCGTATCATTACAATGTAAACATTGCAGTTTCTGTTAAACTTGAATGTATTACACTGCAGGGTTAAGAGGGCTGAGAGAGTGGGATACTGCACCCAGACCACTTCAGTGAGTTAAGCTTCAACATTAGCCCAAGCTGCATAGACTAATTAAAACATTAAAGTTTTTTTTTAATACTGAAGGAAAGAACGGTGCTAAGGGACTCCAGACACTATAACCACTTCAATGAGATAACTATCACAGTTAAAAGGACATTTTATGCACTGTAACTGCTCTACAGGTGTTATGCATAATAAAACATTCTCAAGATTTTACTCTGGTGTTTAATATCTGTTTTCAGCTATGAAAGTATCCAAACAAAATGTTGACTGTTTTCCACAATCTTATGACACACTAGACTTTCTATGGAGGTGACAAAGTAAAATGCAGTAACCATTCATGTTTACTTTTAAACATATTTATGCGAAAATATAAAGCGAATGTTACCTTGTCCCTCAATGGGTAAATATTTCAATCTGTATCTATACATAAAATAGAATTATCCATTTTATATTATTTTACAAATTAAAGAAATTCTATTACAATCAAAGTTAGTGACTGTTTTACAACCATTCCCTGAGCTGAAGTCCATAAACTTTTATGACCATGGCTACCTGTATCATAAAAATAAGTGTCAAATAAGTAATTAATGTCATTATTGGAATATACTATTTAAGGGAAAGAAAATTGTCCTCTGGATTTTAAATAAAAAATAGTATAGGGACACTTTGCTGTGCTGCAAAATAAGTGCTTGTGTTGTACATTCAATGTTCAAAATATTAGCTAGATTTTATTAAAAACATGCTCAGAATCCGTAAAGATAAAAATCCAAGCATTCTGGGTAATTAAATGTACACTAAGCACCAAAATAACTACACCTTAATGCAGTTGTTGTGTATAGATGATGTCTCACTTTGTTTATACAGCCCTTGCCACATCTCCCCTATCCGTGACTTCGCCTCCATGAAAAAAAGGTTTCATATTTTTACATTACAGTGTGTTTTCTATAGAAGTTTTTATAATCCTGCTCTGTTAATTTAACTTTAATCACACGCAGGCTTCTCTTAGTTGGTACCATGGTGCAAGGCCCCTGCAGGCTCTAGAAGGCAATTAACATAGACAATGAAAAACAAACCTAAATTAAGCATACTTTGCAATAAAGCAAGCTAAGAAAAAGGTATGGAGAGAGACTATGTGTCCGGTGGGAAGGTATCACTAGGGCTGCATACACAAAGTAATTTAACTCTTTAATGGCAGGTGATTGAACAGAGACACTGCAATGGTGACCTTTCCGTGCATAGAGTATCCCTTAAAAATTTATTTTAATCACGGTTCACAAATATATGTTCTTCAAATTTAAAAGTGTGTAGCTTCTATGTGATGGGAGCTCGTAGCTGCAAAATTGCACCAAACAATGCTTTTCTTTTTTATGGAGCAAGTCCCATTCCTTCTCCTATTATCTATCTAAAATATACCTACTGTTACCAAATTGAACCATTAAGGGGAGCTTACATTTAATTCAGTTTGATTTAATTTGATTTAACTCAATTTGAATAATTAACTTGAAATGCGGCTTAGTCAACATTATACTGGCTCAACAATACGGGCGGAACCGGAGATCCTATTCCCTCCCCCCCAGGGTCATACCTTTGAGATTTCTAGTGATCTATACGTGGCCCAAGTTGTATCTCCTGACACAAGGGGATTTGTGTACATACCTTAGTTATGGTTATGTTTATTTTTTCAGTTTTTTATGTCTTACACTGAAAACCACAGGTTGTTGGTATATACTATACTGTACATTAGTGCTTAATGCCAAGTTCACACAATACTACACAACTCGAAACACAGACCTACCAAATAACTGTACACGCGGCCCCTTAAAAGGAGCTTTAAAAACACCCTGATAATTCAAGCAGTATGGGCACAAAACACTACATTATCCATTAAAACGCTAACAATGGATCAGGTGAAGCAGAAAAACCTCCATTAAATATGACTAATCATATGATTTTTTTTTCCCCCTGAATGTTAAGGGACTCAATAGCCCTCATAAAAGACAGCTAGCAATAAAAGAAATGCATACCCCACAAGCAGCAATAGTATGCCTACTAGAGACTCACTTTGGAGGAAAGAATCCTCTCAACTTAAAATCATCCAAATATCCCATATCATACCATGCATATGCACAAAATAAGTCTAAAGGGGTGTCAATACTTTTCCATGCTGATTGGGTTTTCACCCTACATAAACAATATACAGATCAAGAAGGGAGACTCTTGATCCTAGTAGGCGATCTAAATAGAATACAAATAATGGTAGCATCCCTTTATGCGCCAAATGATGCCCAATACCCCTTTATTAATAAGGCGATCAAGAAAATAATGTCGTACAAACAGGGTCATGTAATAATATGCGGTGACTACAACTGCACTCTAGCCACAATTCTGGACATACAAAGAACCCAAGACAAAGACCAAATAAACATACTAGTAAACTCCTTACAAATCTCCTCCACTCCCATGATCTATACGACTCTTGGAGAAACATATACCCGACTGCACAAGAGTACACATATTTCTCACAGGTACACATGACGTACACATGTATTGACCTCTGTATCATAGACAAATCCACACTACCACATTTGGTGGATAAGACAATATGACAGAGAACGTGGTCAGACCATGCCCCTATAGTTACAACTATCGCCGTTCCGTACCCAGCTGAAGGGCGAGGTAAATGGAGACTGAATGAAACCATCCTTGACTGTCCATCTAGCATGCAACACATAGAAACCACACTACGTAACTATTTCTCTGACAACGCAACAAATGATACCACAATGGAAACCCAGTGGCTGGCCCATAAGGCCGTTATCAGAGGGGAATTTATTAAACTAGGGTCGGGAAAGAAAAAAAAGATACCAAAACGAAAAGTCAAAACTACTTTTAGACCTAGCCCCCTTAGAACAAAAAAAATTTAATTTCACCCTCGAAATCTACCACCAAGCAAATAGACACCCAAGCAAAACTCGAAAAATGATATGTCCAAGGAACCACTAAAAGCCTGACAATGCTCCGACAAAAATACTATGACCTAAGCAATAAGGCAGGGAAACTATTATCCAACAAATTAAAAGCAAAATACCTTCAAACTAAAATCCCTTATATAGTATCTAAACTGAACGCAAAATTATATAACTCAATACACACACTACTACAGAGAAGGAAATACTCTCCTACCTAAGCACAGTAACGCTGCCCACAGTAACATCTCAACAAAACAAGCTTCTAGAGATCCCATTCACAGAACAAGAAGAAAGTTAGGCCATCAGTTCCCTACCTAAACACAAATCGCCAGGTCCAGATGGCCTATCAAACTATTACAATAAAAAAATAGAAACAGCTCTAACTCCACACCTCCCCAAACTATTCAATAACATAAAAATCTCAGGAAAATTCTCATCTGAAATGTTAGAAGCACACATCATCACGTTACCTAAACCCAATAAACCCCCAACCACCTGCGGCAACCTAAGACCAATCTCATTACTAAATCCAGACATTAAATTATACGCCAAATTGCTAGCATCTAGACTAAAACCTTTATTGCCAACCTTAATATCAGAAGAACAAGCAGGATTTGTACCAGGTAGACAAGTTGGGGACAACACTAGAAACTGTATGGACATGATAGACTGGGCCAATCAAAGCGCATAAAGCGGCACACTCATTGCACTAGACGCGGAAAAGGCATTTGATCGCCTAAATTGGGACTAGATGACAGCGACATTAAAAGCCTTCGGGCTCTCACAGTCATTCATACCAGTATACTAGCATACACCTCTCCTTCGGCCGAAGTGTTTAACACAGGCTTCATGTCCAGAAGCTTCTTCATAACAAAATGGGACTCATCAGGGATGCCCACTTTCTCCTCTAATATTAATTTTATGTTTGGATCCTTTGGTACAAACTATAAAATGCAACCCCCTTCTGCCAGGACTAAATTCCCCAGCAGGTCAGAAAAAAAATAGTCCTCTTGGCAGATGACATAATGCTATTTCTCTTGCAACCAGAAACCTCAATCACACACATTAACAACATATGGACGCATATCTTACTATAAAAATAACATCACCAAAACCCAAATCCTGCCAATTATAATCCAGACTTCACTAAAAGACAACCTATATAACCTATATCCATTTGAGTGGTGCAAACTATATTTCCTACTTATCCAGACAACACATGGTAAAGGGAAACCATGAGGTGGTACACAACAACATTTCCAAACAATTAGACATTTGGGTAAAATTAGCACACCTCTTGGATAGGAATTAACTCACTTAAAATGATGATCCTACGCCATATCTTATATTTATTTCGAACACTACCTATTGCCCTTCCCAGTTCACTACTCAAAAAATTTCAGTCTACCATCAACGCCCACATCTGGAAGAAAAAACCTCCACGGGTTTCCTTTCATTTGATCTGGCTTTTCTTTCACAAGGAGGACTTAATGTCCCCAATATAAAAACTACCATAAAGCGGCAATTTTAGCACAGAGCCTAGATATAATGACAAACAAAACTAGACCAATCTGGCTCCATTTTGAATCTACATGTACCGACATAGCACAGATCTCTAATTATCTATGGACAGCATCTTGGAAAAACTGGAGTTCCCTACTAATATCCCTCAAGGAACTACTGTTTCTAGCGCCAATACCCGCTCACTCAACTAAATCGTCAAATCTTCCCTTGCTTCCATGGGCTACAAAGGGCCTAACACATGTACACTCCCTTCTCAACAAAAATGGTATGATCCCAGAACTACAAAAATCCTATTCACTACCATCAAGAGACATCTTCATATATCTAAGAGTCAAACACATACTACAAACTAGGGCACATCTATTATCAGTAAGCAAGGTGGGCCGTATGTGCCATCATATTAGCAAAAACCCACACACAACCAAATTCCTTTCGGTTTGCTACACAAAGCAAAATGACAAGGAAGATGGAAGCAAACTTGATTATATGCTCAAATTGGGAGAGGATCTCAACATAGTATTTCCCTTGGATGAGTGGGAAGCGGCTATAGCTCAAACTAAGCTCTCCTCACAGTGTGTTACCCACTGGGAAGCATATTACAAAATACTTATGAGGTGGTACCTTGTACCTAGCAGGCTTACTTTGTTATACCCAACGGCAAGCTTCACATGTTGGAGATGCAACGAAGCAAGCGGGGACATAAAGCACATATTTTGGGAATGCACACACTTGGAGAGGTTCTGGCTCCAAATACAAAAGACATTACACAAGGTAATAGGAAGAGAGCGGTTACTCACACCAGAAAGTTACTCACTGCACATAATCCCCAGAATGGGAACAATGCCATCCAAAGCTGTCGCCCTGAATATATTATTAGCCGCAAAGATAAGCATCGCCTTCCACTGGAAAAGCACAATTTGTCCCACAATACCAAAAGTACTTAGAAGGGTAGACCTTACATTCCACCACGAAAAGGAATGGGTCAAAAGGGGAAACATGTTAAAATTCCAGGATAACTGGAAAAGCTGGGAACCCTTTTATCAACAATACACTTAACACAACATGTTAGTCTGGGAATTGGTTGGTAACTTACAATTTGGTTAATGAAATGTAGAAATGGTCAGCAACTTGCGAACCAATCTCAAGCACTGCAAATCAATTAACAACATGTGAATCTAACACATTACACTCAGTGTACCATAATTACTTCATTATTTCATTTAATTTACTATAATTTACTGTACTTTACTTTAATTACTTTATTTTTCCTCACTCCACACCCCCTCTCCATTCTACACCTAAAACATGTATGTATCAACCTACTTTTATCATCTCATATTTATACTCCCTCAATCCCAATCCCTAAGAAAACAGCCATATTGGCTGAAACACCATGCCAACTAAATGACACCGCATTGATACTAAAATGTAAACGCAGTATCACAGGATCAATCCTGAGTGTGACAATGAGACCTGGCAAAAAGGGGTTGAAACGTTGCTTTTTGGTTCAATGTTCCAATAAAAATTGCCTCTATTTTTGGAATTTGCTGGAGTGCCTGGATCATTTCTTCTATTTAAATTTTATACATGGTCCATCTGGTACTGGGACTTGTCCACTGGAGCACCCTGAATTCCAGGACAAAGGATTGAGTGCGCTTCTACCATCTACATATGTTAACGAGACCTGGCAAGTCACATAACTAACAAAACAGGTGTCCAACGCGGGGCGGACTCATTGCAAGCACTGCTTTAGGTAAACAAGAATTTATTCTGTAAATCCGATTACTCAACTACCTAATTTGCTATTGGAATGTTTCATTGTCTTAAATCATGCTTAGCAGCACACACCTAGGCATCTTGTAACAGAAAGTTTTCTAATACCGGTCAAGCTCAAATTATGAATGCAATCAAAGTAGGTCCTATGACACTCATGTTTTAAAAGTGACCAAAGTTGGTCCTGACGATATACAATAATATACATATGCTTATGTAGTTTGTTCTTCAATATCATTCATCTGCTAACAATATTTGATGGCAACTCTATAGAATACATGTGTTTACACAAATTGTTCTTTCAAAATGAGGATGTTCCTCAATGCTTGTTTCCTTTTTCCTGATTTCTTACTTCCTATGAAAATCAATAAAAATGATATATTGGAAAAAAAACAAAAAAAATAACTGTAGCTTCTTCATAACTAATATACATTCTACCATAAATCCAGATGTTCGACTGGAACTGTAAATTCCAGGGATAAAAAAAAAAATGTTCCTCTATAGAGCAGCATGTTATTATTCAATAAAAAGATACAAATCAACTTTATATAACTTACATAAAATAGGAAGAAGCTAAAATTGTTTAACAATAAAATCAATAAAAACATATTTTAAAAAAAAATCTATTTGCTACTATTTACAAGTGGTCAACATTTTATAAATAGATTTTTTTTTAACCTTGACACAGTTTTTTTCGACAGAATACCAGTAAATGCATAATCACAGGTTTTATGTCACAACTGTAACAATTTTGTCAACAAAATGGTTTTACACAAGTGCAACAAATAGAGCACCATGTTGGCAGGTACAGTCATTTTAACACGCGTTTATAATACGGAAGGATAATATGACATCTCTCCATAAACATAAATACGTGTATTTACTGATCATTCTATTTCCACATTTCACAGTTTAGTAACGTACCCCCACTATGTGTTGTTGTGCTGAGTACAGAACAACATAAAACAGAGAATAGAAAGTTGACATTAGATGCAGTAGACTGTACAACTATGGTGTGGTTTCTCGAAGGATGCCAGTAATTTACTCTGCCCTGAAGGGTTGCATGCTGCTTAGGATCCATTTGGAACAGAGAAATAAGCAATCTAAATCTTTATCTAACTGGCTTGATTAGACAATTGAGCATCCTTTACAGTTTAGTGCTTGAGTAGGCCGAATAAAAATAAATAACTGCAACAAGCACATTGACAAGAACTAAAAACTATGTTTTCAAAGAAAATGCAGTGTTTACATTACAGCTAACAGATAACTCCACTGGCGGCTACTCAGATGGCTGCTAGAGGTGGTTCTGGGGCAGTCCTGCACAGTGTGCAGCATGGAGATTCAGTGTCTCCACCTTCTGCTTGGAGACACTGAACTGTCCTCATAGAGATGCATTGATTCAATGCATCTCTATGAGGAAATGCTGATTGGCCAGGGCTGTGTTTGGCATGTGCTGGCTCTGCTCCTGATCAGTCTGCTTGACAATCTCAGTCATTCCAATACTTTCCTATTGGAGATCACCACTTCTGGTGATGTCAACCAAGGAGGCAGATCAGTGGCAGAACCTTTAGCAGCAGACTGGAATAAAGGTGAGATTTTACTATATTTAGGGGGGGCAAAGGAGGAGGGGCAGGGGGGCTAGATAGTGTTTTTAACATTATAGGGTCAGGAATACAGGTTTGTGTTCCTGCCCCTAGAGTGTTCCTTTAAATTCCTAGAAGTAGATAGCACATGTGTTTACTGCAGGAAAGGGCAATCATATTGTTTTATTTTAAAGTTTATATAAACTGTTAAACTGTTTACATTGTACTTGTACAATAAACTAAATGTAATATACATTTTACATGAAAATATGGGAAGGAAATTAAGAATTTAAAAACAGTCTTAAGTTAAACAGAAAGTGTTCCGTTTATACCATGGTTTCTCCATGTGCACAGACAGACTGTAGACCCATCGTATTTTACATAGGTGCATAAAATGTGTTTGAATACAGGTAATAAAGCACAGATAGCAAAAGATAAGTAGACAAACCTTTTTCTTTTTTTTTAATCAAGTTTATTATATACATTATATTTTTAAATATAAATAAATAAAAGGTTACCTACTTCAGTGATAAGGAAAAGTCAATCTGGCTGCTCTCGCTGTTTCGAACCAGGTAACTTGCTTCTTTACACAGCCTCAGGAGGCTCTCGGCATCTGTACGGCTGATTGCACCATGGTACCAACTGTGAGAGAAACCGATTAACAAACCGTGTCTTACTTGGAGGGGATTTGGGTCATCTTTTAAAAACGCACTATTCACTACCCACTGAGTAACAGACTATTAGATGGAATTGTCAGCTACGTTTGGAATCAAATATGCCCATTAAGTCATGCAACTATTTGAGAGTTGATTACACTGGATCAATCTGTTCTTGACTAACAACATCTTGAACTCAATTCCAGTAGGTAATGTTCGTAGTTAAGTCAACAACAGCCAGATGCTATGACACAGGTGCAATAGAATGTGTTTGGGTAGAATGTGGCCATTAGTAGACACTTGAGCATACTACTGGTCCATATTATCTTGGAGTCTTAAAAACCAGAAATAACATTTTCGTTTAAAATATTAAACCACTGGAAACACAGAGTTAAATGTCTATCTTGTATAATGTGTTATTAAAAGCATAGGCAGCTAAGTTTAAAGAACGGAGACAGAGCCTTGAAATCACAAATGACAAGTAAAACTATTAGCTTTTTAATCCCCATTTTGCCAATTGGTTCATTTAATAACCACTGGAAAACAAGATGGATTTAAAGCTTATGCACTGTAGATAACTCCTAATACAAATATATCAGAAGGGAGAGGAGATGATGCAGAAACCGCATATCCTGCCAGTTTGCAGAATAGTAAATTATTCTAATCTCCTCTTTGCATTGATACATCTGGCTGAATGATTCATTAGAAATATCATGTGAACCAATTTAGAACTAAAAAAAATTCTACGAATTATGAAGAAACTGTGGACAAACTGCAAATTAAGAGGACAAGGTATGTACAGATATTAATGGTGTGAATATCCACCCTCCACGCCACTCAAGTCCTCTAATCAGCCCATCCTCCTTGTAAACCCTCCCCCTGCAGCAATGGAAATTGGCATCCCTGAAACAGGACCTGGCTGCCAGAAGAACTTGACCTCAGTTGGAGACACAATCATAGGTGCTTACACAGTCATACGGACATGGATATGCAAGAAAACTGACATTTCGATACAGACACATGCAGACACAAATGTTAGACATATTTTCCCAATTGTCCCCCACTCCTATAGACACATACACAAGTAGGCATGCACAATCATTTAAATACGCACAGATATAGCAACACACACACACACAGTCACAGACACACACTCATGTGCATACTCAGACACTCACAGATATGATATAGGGAATACAACCTTCCTACCTTAGCATCTAAGCTACCAGGGTCTCTATGCTCTATGTATACTGTGCTCTAACTCCTGGTAAGTTGTGCTACTGAGTCTATGCTTACTGCATGGATCGTGCCCGTGCCGGCTCGCTTTGTCTTTGTAAAGCAAGATGAGAGACTAAACAGCAGCCACAGGCATATAACTGGCACACACCTATTCCTATGAATAGGTGCTCCATGCACTCAACAGATACTCATCAGTACTGTGAAAGCACCGCACAAATTGCATGTAAGACCTGCAGGAAATTAAGACTTATCAGCCTGGCCGATAGGGAATCAGCCCTGTATGCCCTGTGAGTAGTGCTGGCCTGGCCATAAGTTGTTGATACTACCAACAGTTGGCAGTCGTAAAACAATGATAGGCTTCCAAGCTCTAAGCCCATGTTTAGCACACACTGATTAATTGTTCCTCTTCTCTGTGTTCTTTGCTCACTGCCAGGTCAGAGATGACCAGTTTGATGAAAAGAGAGGTGTGACTTTTTAAAATTAATTTTATAAATCTTCTAAGGAACAGTTCCACTTTAACATGATAAGTTGCAAAGCTATATCATTTTCAAGTGAATAAAAATGTGCTAGACTTGCCACATAAGCAGCCCAAATATTTTGACACAGCCAACAAAACACTTTTTCTTTTACTTTATGGTCTATTTAAAGCAAGATAGTCACCCAGACCTCTTCATCTCAATGAAGAGGTCTGGGTGCTGTGTCCCTGTCCTCTTAGTGTCCCTGCCATTTTTGAGAAACGGTTTAGTCTTCAGGTGGCTGACAGTATGACACCCTCTAGAGCTGCTTCCATGGCACAGACAGAGTAAAACTTGGTTGTGTGATGCTGAAGTTCCTCATAAAGCATTGACTCCCTGCTTTATTATAGGGAATTTAGAAAGTGCATGCAGCACTTGCCAAGCATGAGAATTAAGTCATCAACGCTCCTTTACAAGGCCTCCTCCATGACATCGCCTCTGGAGGAGAGGTCAGCAGCACTGAGGGAGCCTCGGAGCTGGAAACAGGTCAGTAAGCCTTTTATTTACTAAATTTTTATAGCATCTGGTGGATCTAGAAAGGAGTGGTGAGAGGGACACTATAGTGTTAAGAATGAAGATTTGAATTCATAAAGCCATAGTGTTCCTTTATGTCAGCAGTTTCTCAGAATCAGTTTGTTGTTCATTGGATTAATAGTCATATGATATTTTTGCCGCACACACGTGTAATACTTTATATTTTGCACTTTTCCAGGATAACAATGATCTTCAGATTTGCTAGAAATTTTCTCCATGTATTTAAATAAAAATGGGATACAAGTGTCAGGAAACCTGCATTGGTACAAAGTACGATTCATTCAAAAGAACTGCAACCACCATAACGATTGGAATTATTTACGTAGATTATGGACTGTGGCTCACTTGTCCCTTGCCATGTGCCTTACAGCTGTGAACATATCAGCAGTGATATGGCCATGCAATGCGACTTCACAAGAAGACGTGGGATAGTGTGCCTTGTTAAAATAGAAGAACAAGGACTGTTTGAGAATTCACAGCCACAAGCTGGTCATTTTGTTCTATTTATACTGTATAACAAATATATTCCAAACACAAGCAGCCTCTCCATTCAAGACATGCAATATGCATGCCTATGTAATATTAAGACTGTATAGAAATTACATTACTTATAGCACTCCTTTAACGCACCGTGGGTGGGCAATGTTTTGATCCTGTTATTTTTGTATCAAAAATAAGATTAATCATACTTACAATTGACTCTCTAATGGTAAGGAAGGGTCTATTCTTTCTCCCACTGAGTTGGTGTGTTCTACGCTTGGATGCTTGATTGCCTTCGTGTTTCCAGCTGAATGTCTGTGCGTGTGTCTGAGTTTGTCCTCTTTGGATGGTGACATGCCTGTTTTTTCAGCACCATCAAACTGGGCTGAAGAAGAAAAGAAAAATCTATGAACGTAGAAAGGAACGTGCAGGGGAAGACTTGGCAATGCACAATTCATTTCCTGGGACCTATGTTTTCAATGGAATTTTAACTAAAATGTGGTTAACTTGGTCTATTTATACCATGGAACATATACTGCTAGTAGGAATGGCAGTAAATGTTGCAGACGGAAAATACTTGTTGGCATATACTACTGTATACGGTTAGCAAATTTTAGATATATGGATCTCTCTTTCTTACTTGCACACACACGCACATACACACCCAAAAGTTCAGATTTCAGCAGGACAGTTCCGATTTCAATGTCCTGTCTCTCCCAATTTAGTTCCCTTTATTGTGTCCTGCATCTGGGGACATTAGGTAACGGTTCTCAGGCAGCACATCATTAAATCCACTCACATTGTGCATGAGCACTAGAATTCTGCAGAAAGTGCATCAGTTGCACTCTATGCAAGAACCTGCAGGGTGGGAGCCAGTCTGAAAGGTCCCTTCAGTCCTTCAGTGGGCAGGCCACTCCTTTTCAGGATGGAACCTTATAATGGGCATCACTAGTGACACGACTCAAGTCACTGGTGACCACCCTCTCAGGTCCGTCCTGCCATCTCGATCTAAATACCCCACAATGTTGGTATTATTTGTATTATTAAGATGGTTAGAAAGAAGTTCAGTCAGCTGCATAATAAAATGTGAGTGAATACCATAAGTTTATTTTGCATTAAAATGCTTATGAAATTCACGGAAACGGAGATCTGACTCAGACCATGCAATTGAAAATGTAATTATGGTTTAATATTCCATCTCATCTCATAAATCAACACAAAAAACACAAATGATTTATTTTTAACAATTATTATGTGTAAAGTGACAGTGTTTGGAAGTAAGAGACACGTGGTCACATAAATTAGAACAACCTGTCGTAGTCACAAAGTCAACAGGATATTAAGGGTAAACTATGATTTTAGTTTTCATGTGCAATACATTGTTATGCTATGTGCTATGTTTTTTTTTTTTTTTTCATAATTACTAACCACACTATTATTGTGCAATTTAAAACTATATTAAGTAAATGGATACCGCATGTACAAATATATAAATTAAATTAAAAAAAATACTGAAAGCCTCAAAAATGACATATACTTTTAAACAGTGGTGTCGCAGATCGGATATTCCACTAATCTATCAAATATACAAATAAATAAATTTTCTTGTTCATATTCTGTCATTTTTTCTCAAAGCTAAAATACAAAAAATAAAGAAATCTAGCCAGCAACCAAATAGGTAATTAGTTACACATGTAATCGGTGTATTCAAGTATTTAAATACTATGGTGAGTGTGTGCACAGAATGACTCTAGAATTAATATTTATTTTTTGTGACTATAATTGATAAATTAAATAAATTAGAGAGACTCATGATTTTCCTAATTTCAAGTAACAGATATGGAATGCACGGTTTCATTAACAATGCTTGAAGTAGGGAAATCCCAGAACAGTGAACTGTGAGGATATTCAAGGTATCGCATATCTTCCCTAAAAACTACTTAATTTCCACACGTCCTATCAATGTTTCCATTTAGCCTATCCACAGAGTGTCAGTAACATAGAATGTGACGGCAGATAAGAACCATTCGGCCCATCTAGTCTGCCCAATTTTCTAAATACTTTCATTAGTCCCTAGTCTTATCTTATAGTTAGGATAGCCTTATGCCTATCCCACGCATGCTTAAACTCCTTTACTGTGTTAACCTCTACCACTTCAGCTGGAAGGCTATTCCATGCATCCACTACCCTCTCAGTAAAGTAATACTTCCTGATATTATTTTTAAACCTTTGTCCCTCTAATTTAAGACTATGTCCTCTTGTTGTGGTAGTTTTTCTTCTTTTAAATATAGTCTCCTCCTTTACTGTGTTGATTCCTGTAGTCCAGTAGTCCTTTTTTAATTCTTTAGGAGCTCTTGAGACCAGGCCTGTAGTCTGTGGGCAGCAGGCTGCCCTCCAAACCCCTCCACGAGCAAGGGGCAGAGGAGCTTACGTCACACAAATACCTGTCTCTTGACTGCATTAATGTTTCAGTATTTATGAGGACTTTTTGTACATTTTTCACAGGATTTTCCAACTTCCTTTGTGGGCTTGTAATTTTTTTTAAGCAAAATTGTGTGGATTACCCGTAGTAATATTACAATAGAAAACCACATACGGATATGTTTGAAAAAATAATATGGAAAAAAGTAAAAGATTATATATATATATATATACACACACACACACACACACACACAATGTGTAAAACAAAATAAAAAGCAGACCAGTTTATAATGCAATGCCAGTTATCAACCCAAGCATCACAAGTAATACAGATCAACAAGTTAAAGGACACATTGAAGGTGAGCCAGGAAGATCTAAGAACCTTGAGAATTGCACAAAGGAATAAAATAAAGTGAGCTACACAAAGAGAAATAAAAAGGGGCAGGAAAACAGCTTCTTCTAGTTCTAAATCCCAATACAATATCTTAGACAATAAAGGTTGTTATCTTGAAGAAAAATCTTTAATGTATCCTGAAATGTTGATGGGGAGAAAAAAAGCCCCATCAGTTCAATGGTGACACCAGATGACAAAAATCGATAAGAAAATGCTGGAGGGGGCGAGGGATAACGGAGTACACAGCACAGATCAAGAATACATTACTGTTTAACGGGCCATCACATTAGTATTTCTGTCTGTTTGGTCCCTCTGGATACAGAGATATTGATGGCCTCTAATGTAGTTTCACAATTTATTGAATCACCTTTTATACATGTGACTGGCTTAAGCAGCAGTGACAGAGTTAATACTGCCAAAGTTATAATCATTTCAATTTTGACCAATAGTTCATCACATACATTGCAGAACATAATATATTTAACATTGACGGCGAACAACACTTGACGTGTCATACAGAGTTCTACAATTCTGTGCTGTAGCCTAAATGGTAAAATTGCTACTTGTTATAGGTTTTTAATAAGCTCATGGACGCATATTTATTATTTATCTTAAAATTATATTGTAACCAAGATTTGATTTCCTAGCCGCTGAAAATAGGGTGTCAAATGTGGTTTTTGAATGCCACAGTCTACCAGAACCTATGGTGTCAAGCATTTGTTCTTAAATGGAAAGCTTGTTAGAGTTTTATTTTACAGACATTAAATCGATAAGAAATGTCCCATGGATTATTTTTAAAAAGCTGGTGTGTTTGCTACCCATTAAAAGGGCACTTTAGGTAATCAATGTCATTTACAACTACTGCAGTCTTAGGGTTTAATTCTATGTCAGTCTATCACAACTAGGCTGAAACACGAAGCTCGTAGCTCTGCATAAAAGCCTGGTCAATCTGGGAACCCAGAATTAGACTTCCGGGCTCTTACATGCATGGCGTGCGGACATAGAAGAAATCGCAGGCACTGCTCGCTGAAAACAAGTGATAAGTTTAACCCCTTAAGGACCAAACTTCTGGAATAAAAGGGAATCATGACATGTCACACACAGACGTTGTGATATGACCATAACCACTTCAATAATATAAGTGGTTATGGTGTCTAGAGTGTTCCTTTCACACTAGATAACTCAAACAGAACTACTGGAAACAGTACTTGGTATGCATCTATCCATCAATAGAGACAGAGAACTTGTTAAAATAAATGTAATGATTATCCTCATTGCTTATATTGCTTTCTTCCAGAGCTGGAAATTCATCACAGGAATATGAATACAATCCTCATCATGTAGCATAACATGTAGGGAGTAAATTAATCAAAGGGAAAAGTGGGGGTTTAACACAGAGAGAATGGGAGGTCTGTGTCCTCAAAAACACAGATCTGTTTTACAGGCTCGCTTTCACGTTTTCTTATGCCAGCATCTTCTCTTTATAGAATAGAATTTCCAGAAGTGGACATTGGGCAGGCAAGATAAGTCATCTACTAGGGAGCAGCTCTTGTACTCTCACTTTACCTTTCTAGATAACTTGACATTTGTTGGGATGCAGGAGATCATCCGTAGGAGATCATCATGCTCAATCAAGGAGAAATATGAACGTCACAGAAAGGCTGACAAACCATTTAAAAGAGTTACTCCACAGTGGCACGCCAGTCAACCTTCTCAGCAGCTTGGCATCACACTGGTAAGTATAGGAAAAGGCTGAGAAAGGAGCCATTACTCAAAAAATTACCAACAGGTAAGTATGCATAGAGAAAGGACAAGAATGCCCAAGCTGTAATATTGAAAACATTTTAGTGCTCAGATGAGAACAAAACGCAAGATGCAGTATAAACAAATAACACTATCTTAATATACATACTACCCTACAAAAAAAAAGTTTGGGTGAAAATACTAAAATAAGAATAATAGCAAAAAATGTATGCTTCTTTGGTCTCCTAAAAAAACAAAGTTGCAAAGAAAATCAACTTTTCAGAAGAAGGACCAAAGAGATATCAAAATGCCACATGGACAAAACTGGTCAATGTGCCAAAAGGCTGCTGAAAATCCATGGCACAATTTGAAATCACGTTAATTGAAACAAGCCCAAACCCTTGCCACACTTTGTAAAGAAAGCTGGTAGACAATTGACTCACACAGTTAATCTGTTTTTGTATAAAGGCATCTCTACCACATATTTGTATATGGATATACATATTTCTACATGCATTAGATTTCATTTTCTCTCTCTCTCTCTCTCTATATATCTATATCTATATCTATATATATATATATTCCACCTAATGTCATACAGAATAACAATGAAGCTCTTTGATTGTTTCTCCTAGAATATTTAATATATTTTATTTGAGAGAGTTCCAGCACAGAAGAAAGTTCTCTTTGTAGAACTGAAATGTCAACATAAATATAAAAAAATAAAAAAAAAAACACAACAACACACACTCTGAATCCTCTACACACACACACACTCTACCATATACTGCAGTTTTCAATTATTTTATATTTGAACCAGTACATAGCTAACATAGCTACTCAAAAATATTTATTTACCTACATGCATGCTGTTCATTTCACTATGTTATCCAGGGTCCTAGATTCACAAGCATAACTTACATAGCCAGTATATCAATCTAGCCACTTCTGTAAATCCAATTGACATATTTACAAGTCCCAAAGATCTGGGTCAATTTGGGCACCTAAAATCTGACAGTTCTTATTCCCCGTGCTATGTAGAATTTATCAAATAACATCCTAAATAATTCACGAGATTCAGAAAAACCTTAATTAGCTATAGCTATCCCCACCTCCAATAGTCTGTAAGCTCGTTTGAGCAGGGTCCTCTTCAACCTATTGTTCCTGTAAGTTTATTTGTAATTGTCCTATTTATTGTTACATCCCCCCTCTCAAAATATTGTAAAGTGCTACGGAATCTGTTGGCGCTATATAAATGATAATAATAATAATAATAATAATAGTATGTAACTTAATTATAGACCATATAAAATTAAACAGCAGATGGCAGCAAACCATTTTTCCCATAGACTATGTCAAAGATTTTTATTTATTTATTTTTGTATAACGACTATATTTTTTCAGAGTATTCAGGAATACAGACAAGGTTCACATCAATAATCGTAACCACATTCAAACGTGTACGTGTGTCCCTGTGAGAGAGTACACCAAATGCAAAATTATATCATGATTAATGGTCTCTACAGCCCAAGATGGCATTATTTTTATATAGCATGCTTCAGTGTTAGCCATCTTTTACATCACATGATAAAGTATGCATCGCTGAAAACATAGTTCACTGACATTACATTTCATAGTATCTTTCAATATGTAAAGCACAAGGTGCTGGGAATGTGTACTTAAATGTCTAAACATTTGACATTATCTATATATTCCATATGTGACTGCTCTTAAAGTTTTGATGCAATGATTTATAAAACATACACTATTTATATTGCTATCCATCTACATTGAGAGAGTAAAAATATAGAATGGTTTCAGAAGACATCAAAAGGTTATTGAAGGTCTTACCAGCTCCTAGAGGGCATTTTTTTCCCACCTGATCATGTTTTATATTTATTTTGCATGATTTTAAATAAGGATCTACGAGACAGCCACTAGAGGCACTTCTGGGATTTTACCAGACTTTAGATTGCCTAACTGATGCGGCACTTCCTTAGGCTCTGCATGATGACATTCCAGCGTCAGTGATAACCACATAGGAAAGCATTGATCGGATGGAATGCGCATTAGCCCTCCCTGACTGATGACATCAGAGGAGGCAGAGTGCTGACCCAGCACTGAGGGACATCAGTGCTAGAATTGGGTGAATACAGGTTTATTTAACCCTTTATTAGCTGAGTGCATTGGAATGAGGAGGAAGAGGAGGGAGGTAGCAGAGGGATCTATAGTGTTAGGAATACAAATCTGTATTCCTTACACTATAGAATCCCTTTAATCTTCAGATAGCACTATTTGTTACTTTGTTACAATGCCAAGCAGCCAGCAGCAGCCCGCATTAATTCAGAATATCTCTGGATAATAATTTGGCAGGAGTAAAATTGGGAGACAGAATTCATTGTTTTTGTCTCTTCAGCTTCTCTCCAAACAGATCATTACTAGGAAAGGGATACACTAAAAATGTATCTGAAAACATGGAACATTGCAAAAGTAAACAACCATGTTGAATCAGAATACATCTCTCCCGCTCTTAAATCACTGTACACATCTAATTTGCTCAGTGTCAAATAACATTGTAGCTCTCTCTTCATCAAATGTCAGCACCTCTATCTCTCTCGGTCTTATCTGACAGCTGCACACACTTTCCCCGACTCACTTAACAACATGTTTAAAGCTCTTTAAATTTCATTGGCTCATGGTGGTCATCTTGACCTTGATGTTGACTTGTGGACCAATGTTTCAAATGATTGACGAATGGTGGTCAATCCAATATTACGATCGAACCATGTGACCAATCTACTGCTTTTGAACAATTCTGAATCTAGAACACAGCATAACCAGCATAATATGTGTACATATGCTGCATTAGTGGTTCTGGAAATCATGATGTTGACTGCAAGACCAAGTGACCATGTCACCTATGACATTTGTGTTGCAAAGGATATAGCACATCATAGATCTCTACAATTGCACCAAGTTTTAAGAGTTTTTCCATTAATGGTTTTGGTTTCATAGGCATTTGGGGGGGAGGGGAGAAAGAAAAGAAAAAAAGATAGATTACAGAATATTAACAAAAAATTGACAAAACCAATAGTTTTCTTAGCAGGTTTGCTGCTTGGCCATCTAAAACAATCAATGAAAACTATTTAGTAAGTGTTCAAATCTAACATTGATTTGAATCAGAAACACAGATCCAGTGAATGACTTTAAAAATATATGTATATTTTACCATTACTTTTATCTTTGACACAAAAGGCTATGAAATGTTTTAATTTTTTTCTCTTAATCTAAAAAAATGTAATCTATGCACTATACCAGACATTTCACTTTCTACTTCTACTCAATAACCGAGCAAAACATAGTAAATCTATGCATTGTCCAGATTCAAGCTTGTTTAAAGGAAATGAGAAGCCCTTACCTAGAATCTCACCACATGAGACCAAGACACTACGCTAATAGACACTTTCTTGGTCTTCCGCCTAAGACACACATTTGGATCTTTTCCCAGACATCAATTTTATCACCTTTTCACTTACTCGTAAATTACACATCATCTCCCTCCTGAATGTCTATTCCCTAATCTATCTAATTAAGAAGGGGGAAGTGGGGGGATAAGACTCCAAATGATTATTGCACCTAAGTGGCTTAGTAATGTTTTAGTCACTTAAGGACTGCAAAGGATTAAAATTTACTTTTCTACACAATATCACCCTACATTTGTATGTAGGCTAGCAGGTACCAGTAAAATATTTACATATAGCCTTATTAAACATCAGTAAAGTAAATTACGTATAATACATGCGCAGAAACCACACTAAGACTATTCATCCTTTGGTCGGTACATACCCTGCAGTGCCGGCGCTTCCTATAAAGCGAACTAGGCAGCCGCCTAGGGCGCCAGCCCTTTAAATGCTATAGAGCGCTCAGGCGGCTGCCGCACTGCCTCAGCTCTCTGTGGTCTCTTTACTCCCCCTCCTCCTTCCCTCCCTGTGGTCTCTTTACTCCCCCTCCCCCCTTCCCTTCTTGTGGTCTCTTTACTCCCCCTCCCCCCTTCCCTTCTTGTGGTCTCTTTACTCCCCCCTTCCCTGTAGCGTGGCCGAGCTCCTCTCCGGTCCGTGACCCGGCCAGAATGACAGGAAGTGCACACTTAGTGTGCACTTCAGGTCAGTCCGGCCGGGTACAGAAAACAGACACTCCTCTACCGCCACGCTACAGGGAAGGGGGGAGTAAAGAGACCACAAGAAGGGAAGGGGGGAGTGGGAGTAAAGAGACCACAGGGAGGGAAGGGGGGAGGGGGAGTAAAGAGACCACAGTGAGGGAAGGGATGAGGGGGAGTAAAGAGACCACAGTGAGGGAAGGGATGAGGGGGAGTAAAGTACCTATGCAGGTCCTGGGCAAAATTATTGTATTATCCTTTACCTGGGTATCACCGGGAGTGAACGGTCTCATCAATAGGTGTCACATGATGCCGGCAGCCACTGAATGTTAACAGCAACATGTTAAAGGGGAGGTAAAGAGAATTTCCTGCTTCTTGTAACACTAGACACCAGGGACAGGCATAACTTTGTCCTCCATTCCCATAAAAGTAAAATGGAAATGTGATGACTGTGTGTTTTTAACGGTGTTTGACTGAGTATGAGTGTGACAATTAATGTGTACCTCTGATTGTGTGTCCATGTCATACCCCCTTAATGAGATTGCTTGAAAAAGACATACGTCTTGAAACATCGCTCCACAGGGATTGGAAATAGAGGGATATTGAATCATAATGAGTACATCATTTGTATTTATTTTTTTGTATACCCCCAAACATTCAGAGAAGCAAGATTCTGGTGGGAGAGTGGTAAAAGGGGTGGGCCAGTGGGCAGACATGCCCAGAAAAATAGGGACTTCCTCTCCAGTATAGGGACACTTGGAATGTATGGTGTATAAGACTGTATATGTAATTTGTTTAGGTTTATTTCTTCGAAAAGCATAAAAGTGACAATTTCCTTCAGGTTACCAGGATAAAAATATAGATATCTCTTAATTTTTATTTTTTTTTAATCTTTACAGTAAGCAACATACATTATTCTAACCAAAAGCTGATCAGGCTGTGTAATAGGACTCCAGATATTACCTAGCCTGATGAGCCCAAGATACAACACCAAGGGTTAAATTGCAGTGCTTTTGGTTTACGGACTTGGAAATACAGATGATGAAATCAAATGTCTAACCAGAAACCACATCTGACAGTGCTGGTCAGACCTGGACATAAGACTTTGTCATCTTATATGACATTTTTGTATTAGGCTACAGGAAACCACATGATTGCATTTCCACAATACTTTATTAAGGGGAATATGGGCAGTTTTGGTTTTATTCTTGTGATTTTACATGAGAGATGGTAATCCGCTCTGATCGATTTATCACCTCCCCCTTGAAATAATAATAAAAAATAAAAAAAATACTCTATAGTAGATGCTGGTTAATTCTCGTAGCACAAAAGGCAGTGTGCAAACCAAATCTAGACATATAAATCTCAGATGTTTCTGATAAACTGCAATAAATACATTGCAAGGTTAAGACTGCCTCTAGTGGCTATCAATCAGAGAGTCACTAGAGGCAATTCCTGCTTGCTATGCGACTTTTGGTCACCTGACACTGGACATTCTTAAGCTCTGCATGAGGACATTCTGCATCAGTCAAATCCCGAAAAGAAATCATTGCAGCAATGCTTTCCTATAGTAAGGGCTTAATGCGCTTGCAGCACTCGCCACGCATGCACATTAGCCCCTCCCCCCCCCAATCAGGTGACGAGGGGGCAGAGCTCTGAGCCAGTGCTGAATGAGATAAGTGCTGGAATCTGGTAAGTACAGTAAAGATGTATTAACCCTTACACTGCCGGGGGAAGGGGGCAGAGGAAAGTATGGTGCTCGGACTACAGCATTGCATTTATGGCTCTATAGTACCCCTTTAACTTTTATTTAAAAATTAATTAAGAAGCTTGATAATAGAAATAAAATCCAAAGCACGCTAAACTCAAATCACACCTATGGTCCAAAAACCCCTAAAAAAAATAACAGATAACTGTTCTATATTTGAGTAGTTGTCTGAAAATGGGGTAGGGAGTAGTTTGCTGCCGCGGACTGAAGTTTATTAGAGTCATGATAAACCATAAAGCAGTGACAGACAGCTGGTTAAAAGCTAAAAAGTTAACTAAAATGTAGAATCAAAAGCCCAAGTAGCTCCAATATACAAATACGATGAAACTCCAAATGTAATCCAATAGATAATAAACAATGTACCCTAGTACTGTATTCTTAACATCAATGCAATAGTTAGGAGTAGTAAGTATCACAGAGGTATATCATCAAAGCATTGAACATAAGGTAACTTCCAACAGAGTGATATCACTTGGAATATATAGCAAGAAACTAAGACATAAAATCTAAGCATTAAACATTAGATATCAAGTGTCTAAAGAAAGAGAGAGACACGTTGGGATTAAACATTGGGAATAATACCTAGTCAGTGCCTTCATGGGCGCCCCTCTTGCATCCCACCTTATTACAAATTTCAATGTACCAAAGTTAGGAGCCAGAGATATAACATGCAGAATCAAATTTGGAATCGAATGGGAAAAACAAAAATAATTAAATAAAAACAACAAACAAAAATAATAAAGACAGGACTCATGAGGGTATTCTCAATGTAGAGAATGTCAAGCTAAATGTTGTCCCTATTGGTATAGAGACTGCTGCATGCTACACAGAGCGTTTGAACGATGAGCATTTCACCACACATTGGCTCTTCCAGGTTAGAAAGGGTAGTATAGTAGATTAGGAAAGAAAAGAAAACAAAACACAACAAAATAATAAAAAAAAAATAACTACAGGACACTAGTACTGTCAAACCTACATTTTTAGTATGAATTAAAGTGTGATGTACACCACAAGGATCCTTGAGTTATCAATTATTTCCTTTCGATTTTGTGTACACACTTCCAAACTTTCTATAGGTCTAACCTGGAATGGGAGGACATATCAGCTAAAGTTCCATCTTAAATGCACTGACAGCTGAAGGCACACTGAGCTGACAAACAAATAATGTATGACCAGGGCCATTGCTAGGGACAGGAAAAAAAAAAGTTTCAGCCCAAAAAGTATTTAATGACCCTGTCTAAACACCACCACTCAACATGCCTATTGACACTCACATTTACTTATAGACAACCACACATAGACAAATACATGCAGATATATAAGGCCATGTACAGATAGACACGTATATGCACACAGGCACACACAGACAGAAAAACAAATACATGATATTTGAACTATGAGTAGAAGATAAAGCATTTGTTCACCAGCCATCATGTCTTGAACTAATCACACGATTGCCTGGCAGACATACATGTAGTCTGGAAGCAATATGCCTTTCCCTTTAACATAATTCATAAGTCATCTGCAAAATTAAAGCAAACTAGAAGTTTCACGTGTACGATAACTTAATCATTTTACCCTCCAAGGATAAATTCAGACATTGTCACAGAATGACTTGGGCATTTCATTTTCATTCAAGATAATTATTGTTTTAAGTCATGATTTCAGGAATGGATTATTGATTTCTAAAACAATTACAAGTCTGAAATTCAGAACTCAAGAAAAAAAAAAAAGCGCGCCACATTCTACTGGGATGTGTGATACTGCGTAAAACACATTTTCCGTGTGACTTGTTCTTCCACACTTTACAGCACACTGTCACAGGATAAGCGAAGTTAATTATCTATATTATATTGCTGAAATGAGTTGGAAATATCAAACCTGCAGCATACCATTCCAGAGATTCCGAAGTGAATACTTGACTTTTAAATCAAATGACATGCACTTAATTTGTTCCATGAAAACCTCCCTGTCTAACTTTTTGAAATTTTCAGGCAGATGAGCCTTTTATTATACACGAGCGAAGATTTGCATGCACTCTCAGAGAGTCTCTACATCTGAAATTTCAGATGTGTATTGGTATTTTTTACATAGTTACATAGCTGAAAAGAGACTTGCGTCCATCAAGTTCAGCCTACCTCACATTTGTTTTTTGCTGTTGATCCAAAAGAAGGCAAAAAAACCCAGTTTGAAGTACAATTTTGACCCCAGAATGGCAGTCAGATTTATCCTTGGATCAAGCAGTTATTACCCTACATTGAAAGATTATATCCTTGAATATTCTGTTCTTGCAAGTATGCATCTAGTAGCCGTTTGAACATCTGTATGGACTGTGATAAAACCACTTCCTCAGGCAGAGAATTCCACATCCTGATTGTTCTTACAGTAAAAAAAACCTTTCCTTTGCCTTAGACGAAATCTTCTTTCTTCCAGTCTAAACTCATGGCCTCGTGTCCTATGTAAAGTCCGGTTTGTGAATAGATTTCCACACAATGGTTTGTATTGGCCACGAATATATTTGTATAATGTTATCATATCCCCTCTCAGGCGACGTTTTTCTAAACTAAATAGGTTTAAATTTGTTAACCTTTCTATTTGAGCTTGGAAATACTGTTTACAGCACTGTACACTCTGTGTAAATAGTTTAACACAAATCAATCAACTAGTAGCCTTTCAACATTAAAAAATATGCATATAAAAAAAGCATTTTGTGTAGTTATGTGAGTTTATTTCACCACCACCACCACCACCATGTATCGTATTTATTGAAGCATTTTATGGGTAAAACATGACAGTCTCTATAACACATGATAGTTAAGGATGGTACATACTTTGGCAATCATAAGTCTCGCAGGACTACTTATTCCATTCAGTTGACACCGTAAGTTATAGATTTTTTTATTTTATTTACGGAGTGGCTTCCTACCCAGAAGCACATGCTTGTTTCACCGTATTCAGATTAACATCTAATAAAGGAATCGAGAAAAGTTTTATTGTGTAGTAAACATTTGTAGCTATTAATCTTCCTTAAAGACAGCAGAGGGTAAATCTGCTTCCAAATGTTTAAGCAGAATGAGTTGAAAAACAAACAAAAAACGATAACCATTAAAAATGAAGTCATTTATCCTCAAACCTGCTATTTCAATAAAAATATTTTTCTTACACATTTGGTTTGATCTCATTTACAAAAAACAGGCAGTATAACCAGGAAATGCTTAGCCGAAAGTATTTGCCAAGTTAATTTAAAGCCAGGAATAAGCGTCAGCCACGCATTGCCTGGGTTTCTGGGTACAAGTGAAAATGTCCATGTAAAAAGAACAGGGTTCCATCAATGTAATCATTTATAGCAATTTGGACTTCACAGACACTCCAAAAAACCAAAATAACTATGTTACTTAAGCAGTTTTAATGTATAGTGAATCATGTCCCGGTTGTCTCAGTGCTCAATTCAGCGTATCAATTAAACTGTTAATAGCTCCCGACTGATTCCTCTTCTGCAACTGTCACTAGTCTAATACTATCCTTACCTTTTTGTGTCATTTTACCCCACTCCCTCTAGCATGTAAGCTCATTGAGCACGGCCCTCAACCCCTCTGTTCCTGTGTGTCCAACTTGTCTGGTTATAACTACATGTCTGTTCATCCACCCATTGTAAAGTGCTGCGGAATTTGATGGCACTATATAAATAACATAATAATAATAATAAAATCACGTGTTTCAGTTTAGTCACACCTCCCCTGGTTTCATTTTCAACCATATCTTACAGGACAATGTGTTTGCTCTAGAAGTTTTAATGTCTTGCTCTGTTGCTTGAACTGTAATCACACACAGAAAGCTCCTGCAGTTTCTAGCAGGCAATTAACAGAGCAGGAGATAAGACATTCTAAATTAAACAAACAGTACAATAAAGGGAAGTTTAAACACTAGCTCTTTGTTTATGGAAAGACTGTGTAGGACACATACAGGGGATGTACTGCTAGTTACTTATGCTGTAATTAATAAGAAGTTAAAATGGCATCAGATATTGTTATACTTTGTTACTCTTTAAAATATTACTCCGAGCACCATAACCACTACAGTGTATTGTAGTTAAGGTGCCAGGAGTGCCATGGCACCACTCCAATATAAGTATGCACACCATTTTAGAATGGATTGACTTCTTGTCTGCTGGGTGCCACTCTGTCTCCAAAAAAAGCCAGAAACACTCTGCCTGAGCAAAGTCCAGCAGTGCAGTGACTGATTTGGTGCTTGGAATGTTAATATTATTACTTTAAGGAGTTATCCAGCACTTGAAGGCCATATATACTGGATCACAGTATGACTAAGTAGAGGATATGCATGAGTAGCGCTGAGAGGTCTTACCAAATAAACGCTGATCTGCATAGACTTGTTTAGCTCTGCAGCTGGTTTCTCATTATAAAGAAGACTGGAGGCAGGGGTTGGGACTGTAGGTGCTTGGCAGCATCCAAGCCAGTTGTTGAATTGGACAAAAAAAATGTTAGACTAGTATGACAGACCACCGGGTCACAATGGACTATTACATGTCTCCCAGCCACCACCTTCTCTCAAAGGAATTGAAATCACTTGAATCCCTTCCTACTGTGCCTACTGGCTAAGGACACAACCAGATAATCAGCTACCCAGAGTCCCTGGGTCCTGTGGGCAAGTCTCACAAGCATGGCATTCTCAACCATTTGCTCCCTAAGAATCTCCTGGAACTGTAGATCAGATCGTGGTACCGCCATGGTCTGGTCAAACTTCACCCATAGCCATTGGCTCCAGGACAACCAAAGAGGACGCTAATTGGAGGGGTGACAGAAATGGTGGTCAGGCATCCAAAACACCTGGGATTTCAGTGAGCTCCATGAACCTGTTTTGCAAGCAGTCATCAAATATGACCAGGACCTTCCACCTTGTGCTTTGGAACTCTCTGCCGGATCAGAGGATAGTTGTGGCCTGGTCAAAACTTCTACTTGGGACTACTCTGGCTAGGTACCTCAAACCAAGCGCTTTTTGGATGGAGTACATTTCTAACGAAATGCTATCCGGGGATACGGGCAGGAAAACATATTGTTTTAGGAAACAATACTGTTAGGTGCCCAGGTGTTTGATTGTTAATAGGTGCCCGGGCGCCAGGATTGTGCAATCTGTTGTACAATACGATCATCTTTTAGCGAAACCCTGTTGGGGACCTGTTTATGAAGAGGTGATTGTCACTCTATAAAGTGTTTGATCTGTACCCTTACATCAAGCCTTGGCAATAATCACTCTGGGGGGAAGGGGGAAAGGGGATACCTGGCGGCAATACTCCAACTGTCCTGGCACCATTACCAACACAGTTGGCTGCAATGGTTATGATGCTTGAAGCATTCCTTTAAGTTTAGAAATAATTAAATACTAAACTATGTGATATACATGCTGCTTCCATATAACCGACAGGCAGGCAAATATTAAGCGCACAAAAAGACAGAAGAGCCATAAAATACTTTATATAATATTCATTAATGTAGCAGATGACTGTTTTCAACAATTTGGATTATATTTGGACCACCCCGTGGTAAAGGAATTCATGAACTCAGTATGGAGGTCGATTCAACAGCCTCTATTACGGGTTAATGTAGCCATTCCAGCTGTAACTGTCATTTAAATCTACAGAGGCAACAGCCAAAACATTCACATCAATCAGTTTCCTGGAAACAAACCTTTTCTACTGTAGATATAATATTCATTCAATATGGATCATTCAGGAAGGATTCTCGCTGGGAGCTTCTAAAGACATTTCATTAGTTATATTCATTACCACTTTATGTAAAATGGCAAAAGAAAATCCTTTACATATTTATAATGCAGCAAAAAGGCATACACCATGCATACTGTTTAATGCATTTAGGGAGAGTAGCAACTGTGTCAATTATATCATATCTGAACAATACAATCCCATTGTACAGCGCTACGGAATTTGCTGGCGCTATATAAATAAAATAATAATAATAATACACAATCATCTAAATCATATGGGAAGTTATCAGACTAATGATTCTGTGCACATATAATATATTAATAATGATTTTTAGCGAATGTTATGATATATTCACATATATGCAATAAGTCAAGTATTATATTATTTTAGAACCAAGTGTAACATGTTTAGGAACTATATACTTTCTAAAATAGCACCTTAGAAATTGTGAGATGTTCAAGTGTTTATCTTTTTCAAAGAAAACATGGCGAATAGTCTGCTTATACAATTTGGGTCAATTATATTTACAGGACAGTTATATGAATTTTTTATCATTAGAGAAACCTACAGCATTTCTATGGTATGCACCTCGACCTTGGGTAAGATGCATAAATGAATGGTCTACACACCCAATGGTTGGGGATTAAACCGACACTGTGCACAATGGACCATTGCAGAACCCAAACGGTTCATAATGAGTAGGGATGAACTCATGTAAAAGCATGATAGGGAAAGTTGGAATCCATGCAGTGTATAATGGGTGGGATTTACCCACACTATTCATTAAGGACAGGGATATAACCTATGCTGTACATATTGGGTGGAGATAAAGCCAACGGTGCGGAATCCAAGCTTAGCATGATGGAAGCTATACTATGTAGATCAGGGATGCCCAAAGGGTAGATTCACAGATTCTGCAGAGCATCAATGGGAGATGTAGTCCAGCAGATGTAGAAGATTCTATAGGGATCTATATTGGAGCTTGCAAGAAATGGAAAGCCTACTCAGACAACAACAAGCCCTTGTTATTTTTAGAAGGCACAATAAGAAGGATGATTTTACTAAAAGATTGCTCCTATCTGTGAAATTATTCATTAGTCTTGTACAGCGGCATAAATGTTTGGCACAGTATACATGGATGAGAACTATATATATTTATCTTTTGTCACTAAAAGGATATAAATTATATAGAGAGATTTCTTATTATTTTTAGAATATTTGGTTGTAAAATCAGGAAGTATTACTTTACTGAGAGGGTAGTGGATGCATGGAATAGCCTTCCAGCTGAAGTGGTAGAGGTTAACACAGTAAAGGAGTTTAAGCATGCGTGGGATAGGCATAAGGCTATCCTAACTATAAGATAAGGCCAGGGACTAATGAAAGTATTTAGAAAATTGGGCAGACTAGATGGGCCGAATGGTTTTTATCTATGTTTCTAAAATATTGCCTCCCTCCCCCATCTTAAATTAGTAAAATAAAGCCATAAAACCACACATTTGTTATAACACTGGGACAGACTTTTCACTGCACTTTGATCCTTCTCCTGTAGGGTCATTAATCCTAATGACTTTTATCCAATCAGATGCTTCTTATAGAAAATCATTGAGAACACACAACACATGCATAGCATAGAAAAGCATCAGATATACACAGTGTATCACACATGTCCAGCTTTTGCATTTATTGCATGCTGATGCCAGGTGTCTAGTAGATACAATAATCCAATCTATTTAAGCCAAGAAAGATGAAGTGATTTTGGTGCCTAGACTATCCCATTAAAATAGTTGTCAAAATGGATACCAATAGGCGTTTCATTCATGATCTGTTTATTGCAAAAGGGTGTGAAAACAACAATTAATTATTTTTTTTAATGTGAAATAGACCAAATATGCACCTGTCTAGAGTCAAAACAAAAACCTCTAAGCCAATGTATCGTTATATTATTTTAAAAATAGCGGTATTGACAAAGGTAATGTAAACATTTCATTCAATATAACCTCATAACACTCCTGAGAGAGACATCTCAACGATTATACTTTATGAAACACTTTATATAGTGCAAGTCTGTCTAGCTTTTTTCTTTTTGGCATTAAAAAAAAGTGACTTCAGCTGAAACACTCACTTTTTTCCTGTTAAGTCATATGCATTGTAAGCCTACTCTTTCAAAAAATAACCTAGTTGTATCACATGTACAACCAAAATATAAAAAAATAAATAAAAAATGTTTAAAGTTATTTAAAATCCAATGTTAAAAACAAACTTCCTCATCAGGTCGTAAAATATTACCCAAAAAACAGCAAAACCATTTTCCATATTCAAGGGCACGATTTCAAAGACAACATTTATTCCCATGTGTAAATCATCCCGAGCATCCCATTTTGCTCCCTAGGGCCATCTTTTCTAATCTGAATATATATTTTTTAGGCTTCATTTATTTGAGTCACATCTTTTATACTCCCCTATGCATTATTATGGATATTTATTAGGAATGGAACTGAGAAAGCAGAGATCCCGTATATCTTTTACAGCACGGACAGCTATTGAGCCTTTACAGCGGGCACTTTGCCTTTCATCTCCTACGTTTTAACTTCCATTCTTCTAGAAGCTGCAGTCATTTCAGTTTTCATGCGCCTGTCTATCCTGTGCCATCCTAATGGATAAGGGCACATTCAAGGTTGCATTTGCACACCGACTAGAGACAGACGACTGCCTGGAGGACTAGTAGATACAGTAATACCTTTAGAGTTACACAAAAGAAATGACTTAAATATTTTATAATTGGCACAGCACTCTGGAAACCTGCAAAAATCTATATCTAATCTTCATCTCCTCTTGTACTAACAATCCCATTATGGCTTTAATGCACTTTTCATGTTAAAGGAGAATAATGAAGACTAAAATTACAGCATCCGCTATTTTACAGAAATACTTTAAGTTGAGATCGAAAAATAATAGGTTGCCAGTTAAAACACAAATTATTTCATGATACCAGAAATATTTGTGGACTGCTTCACTTAACGGATATTGTGATCCTTTTCATACAATTTAAAGTTCGTTTGTGTTTATTAAAAAAAAAAAAAAAAAATACAACTCATGATCTTAACCTACAAGGTTATTTCAGGTTTTGACTAGGATATATTTAAAATGTGTATATCCTAAAAAATTTAATATTGATCATGTACTTCAGGACAACAACAACATCAGTGTAGCTATATTATATATCAGAGTTATACAAGTAATTAATTCCTTCTCTTGCTACCACACATTGCTCTTGAAAACGAAGTGTGCCGTAAAGTCATAAATTAAAGCAACTACAATAAAGTGCCCATATAATGCACACAACTCATTTAATAGGGCTATTAAAATATTTCATATTTTCAGATTTCCCTGAAAATCATGGTACCTGCTAGAATAGAGAAGAATCTGTACACTGGAAAGGGTTGATAATTAGTCACAACTTTGAGAATGTATTGTTTCCAGTCTTAAACCCACCATTGGCGTCTTCGATGTCGCTCTTAGATGGTAAGTGTGGAGAAGGTGGAGGCTGCTGTGAAAATGAAGTGTTCGTATTACTTTCCTGGTTGGCCGTAATGCTGTCCAACTGTCCCACAGGTGGTGGCCAAGGTAGATCTTTAATTACTTTAATTTCAACTTTTTGGTGCATCAGCAGTAGTAGAGACAGGGAGGAACACCGGAGGAGAGAGAAAAGGACAAAGAAAAAGGTACAGGATGAGATCAGGGAGACAGTACTCCATTCTAGAGGAATAAAAGTTGTAACATTTGAAAAGTATGAAGTGGATAATCGTGCATTTACCTGAATTGTTATTGTGTGAAGAGGCAAATTAAGGGTCAATGATCTAAAGAAAAATGCAATCACCGTGGAAACCAAGGCTGATTGATAAATGTATATCAATTTGCCCAGGCTTGCTCTTTCTACATAACACCTATGGCAGGTTTCTACATAACATGTAGGTTTAGCCCACCCAAATTTTAACATATATCAACATTAAGCGAAATCATGTAAAGTATTATTGATTGAATATTAAAAGGGTGTTTTAGTGTGACTAGCATTAAAAAATAAAAAAATAATATGGTCAACAAAAAAACGCCATACATATACACATATAATTTACATTTTCTTTACATATAATTTAATTTTTTTATGGAAATGTATACCCAACATATTTGCAAATCTAATATGTCACAAGTCAGAATCTGTGGATAGGGTTGATCATAATTTTGCTTTTTTTTTTTTTTAATAAGGAGGAATGAGCTCAATATCTTAATATTGTCTAAAAATGCCAACTGTAGCTTGCGAAAAACAAATGTAGATATAAAAAACAGAAATAATTATAAAATAGATGCACTGTGAATGCTTCAGTTATTTTTTTCACTAGAAGTCTTGTATCATAGAAAACATTTTGGATTCCGTTCATACCGTTAAGTGTAACAATATTCATTATTGGATTGTGTTAAGTATTTGTGGGGACATTTTCTGTCATTTCACGGTTTTATAAGTATGGGGAACATTTTCTGTGTGTTCCATTATGTATACTTTTCTTAAAATATTTCCCTTTTTTTCTCACTCTGCGCATTTAATAATTTGAAGTGCCTATTCACATATTCCTGTTTCAATAAAAATCAGAAAGACTTGTAAGCAGGTAATGGAAAAACATATGGATAAGGACAAAGCACTAAAATAGTACAAAAATGCCTCTAAGAAAAAATAACAAGGAAACCTAGTTTATTACATAAAGCATAATTCTAATTGTGGAACGCAAATAGCCAGTTGGAAGAAAAACATTTTATTTAAATTTATTTTTGTTTTTTAACTGGATCTATTGGTCTCAACATTACATGTTTATTTACAACCCTCCATATTATATCGTTAATGCATCCCTTGCAAATTTAAATGGTGTCTTTGGTGTCAAGAAAAACATACAATTCTAGAATTTATTAAAATCAATGTTACTCTGTGAAAGTTCTAAATGGGATATGTGGTCATCTTAACCTGCAATATTGTATATAAGTTAAAATGTAGACACATTTTCAACTAATACATTAAAATTTAAAAATAAATGTAAATTTTATTTTGGATTGAAATGCTGTTATACTCTATTTGTTCCAGTGCCAAAGGAGACTCTCCTCACTGCAGCTCATATCCACCTCCTGTGGAGCTATTATTATGGATGACATGTCTAATCAGAGACTTCTCATAAAGCAACATTCGCCAATAATGCTTCATAAAGAGAAGATTTAAAAGAAATGCCAATGGAACGGATCACTCCTGATGCACTAAGGCATAGGCAACCTCCGGCACTCCAGAGGTTTTGGACTACACCTCCCAAAATGCTTTGCCTATCCCTAAGTGAATGAAACAAGCTAGACAGGCCAGTCATGTACACTTGCAGAGTTAATCAACCATGCAAAAAAAAAATCAAATTGACATCTTTATATTTTATGAATAGGAAAATATTGTATTTGTGTAGCTTTTGTGTGAGAGACCCCCAGTCATTTGACTAAGCAATTACTTGATGCATGTAAGTGACATCATATATAGATGAATGTGCATTCTTTGATTTCATTTGCAGACCAGAAATAGAATGATGTACTGTAAAGCAGTCTTGCTATTAGCAGTTAGTAGCATCAATGCACATGGATTTTGTAAGATAAAAAATGCTATGACAAACATAAGAGAGTGGTGGGGTTTCGGGGGGAAGGACACTATGTCCAACCCGCTAGTTAATAGATGCCCCATCATGGGGGAATTTGTTAAGGGGGGCTTTTTCCTTTCTTATGGGCTGCTCACTGTTTAGTAGACATGCCCCTACATGCGGCATAGCTAGTAAGTACATTCGGGAGATTTTAATCTCCCTTATCCTATTATGGGGGTCATGTTGACCCCCCCCACAGAGTGAAGGAGGACATGGGGGGCTTAGGAAGTGGCAGGAAGTACTGCTCCCTGCCAGTTCTATTTTTACATATTATAATGAGGGTGCTACCTCCTTGTAATAAACCAAACGAACGAATGAACAAAGAGATCTTCATTCATTTGTGTGAAATTCTATTAATTTATTTGAGCGGCACCCAGGACCTAGGTCCGGGCAGAAAATAAAGATTAGAAAAATAGGTAATATGAGTGGCTTATGGGCATTTGGGTGTAACTAGGGGGACAATTAGATGTAATGGAGTCGGAAGGGGGGGGTTAAAAAAAAAAAGTCTTGTTTCGGCCATGACCATGCCGCTTTAAAAATCAGTACGATATATGAATCTACATGAGTGATTTTTCTTTAGTTGCACTGGATGTGTAAAATGTATAAGCAAAAAAGGGGAAAAAATTTGTTTTTTTCTCTCCATTTTGAACATTTCATTCACACTTGTGTTTGCGAGATATATATATAAAAAGAAAGCCCTTTCTGTCATTCAAAATACAATATATAAAAAGTATGACAGCACTTAAAGAGAAACCCTAAAATGATATGGATAAACACAACACAAATTCGAAGTTTTGTTTCGACTCAGAAAAGTGATTAATCAAGACCCATTTTCTTGTATGTCTCTACATCTTTAAAAAAATATTTAGTTGTGTGCAGCTGTCATATTATATAACTAAATGACCATTTGTTTCAGAGACCCTTTGCGGCGATAGCTATTTTTAGCAGTGCTCAATCTATAAAAGCTTGCGTACATTCTGATTAACTCAGTAGGGAATTCTTAATTAGTGTAAGCAGGCCTGCCATTTCAATGCTACATCTGACAGCAGAAATCTGGTGACATCACTCCAAGAGTAAAGAACTGAAGAAAAAAAAAAAAAAAACACATGCACTGTAAGGGGTTAAAATATATAAACACAGCCCATGGATTAGTATGTACTCTGTGAGCCTGATTCAGCAGTCTGTGACTCTCTGATTGTGTAATCATAAACAATTTAAGAAGCTATGAGTCATTTCACATTTTGAAAAAGCTCTGATTACAAAACACCTTGCTTGGCTGATCTTCAACAATCTATTGCAGTTAGTCCTTGTATGTATTAAATTATTGGTTTCATTAGACGTTGGGCATCGTTCTTCATTACATTGCATATTTAACTAAAGTAGTGAAAAGTCATGTGAAGGCCATGATCATCATCACTGGAAGCCGCAACCAGACGAAAAATACAAATCCTTATAAACGTATGCACTTTTGGGATCTAGATTTCGGGAGCTTTGTGGTCTAGCATGTAAGGGAACTTCTAAATACAAGCCTAAAAAGTTTAATTAAAAAAAATAAAAATGTGAATTATACTTCGTTTTATTCTTGGTGAAGTTAGATGTTCCGCTGCCTTTAAATCAAACAGCAAGAGCTGAGATAGCTAGCAGGAGGCACGAAGCGGTCAAGTGTAAATGAAATTTCCAATACGTTTGAATGTTACCGGATATTGTGGAATTCAGATACCAGTGACTTTTGGTTAAAAAAAAAAAAAAAATTTTGCATGGTAACAACTTACAACTCTGGTGTGCATATGATGATGGACATAAAATAAACATGAGAAAATATACATGATACTATTTGTCTCAAAACAAAGTTTGGCTGAAATATCTCAGACAGATCTTGGTTAAAAGAGATAATATAGTATATAATATAACGAAAACCTGTTAATTGTTCATGAATAGGGATTATAAAGGTTCCTATTAAGAAAGCAATATATTTTAACATTTACCGTATGTGATGGAAGCTCCCGCGCCACAGCCTTCGGGAGAGGAGTAAACTGCTAGCCTTCTGCCGACAGACTATGGGCCAGGTAAGAAGAGCCCCTAAAATCGGCTGTTGTCCCTATGGGGGTGGGTCCCTGGCTGCTTATTGTATTTGTAATAGAATCCCCAGGCTCAGAGGCCCAAGGTCTGCTGTTTTATATTGTGGTTTTATGAGTGCCTATATGTTTCACCATATGATTTAGTTATAGGTTTGACATTGAATGTGTTGATTGTCCAGGTTGTATGTGCCTTTCCCCCTCCACCTTTTTCCCATATTATTGTTTTCCCAGCAGGGTGTTTTACTATTGTTCCAGGGACAATTCTAGACCAGTTCAAAGTAGCTACCCCGACACTCCTTTATTTCCCCCATGTGGTTCTCCGCCCTTGTTATTGTACCACATTGCTCCAGTCACACTAGTTGTAATAAAATTAAGCTCTGTAGTGTGACTGAATGCTATCCCAAGTCCATAATGCTATTGGTGGGTTTGGGCTCACTGTGCGGTTTGGCAGGGATTACAGTGGAGGACCTATAAGGGGAATCTGTGCTGCACTTTAACCCTATTATATGTAAATGAGGCTGTTGGAGGTGTAAATGGATGTGCGGTTTTCAATAAAGGTTGTTGTTCTCCCCTTCACCAAGTGTCAGCTGGTGCTTGGGTAGATGGACTATAATCACTGAAGCGACATTTCTTCCAGTCTGAAGGGACTTTAGCAGAGATACTCAGCCGAAGTATTGAAGCTCTGCTACACAGTGTACAAAGGGGATTTTAGAGGAACACAAGAAATGTAACAGGATTAAGGTCAGCTGGGTCCAGAGTAGACAGGACCAACTTGAAGCCTCATTTAATGAATAATATTGTTTCTCCATTTAAAGGTCTGCCATGAAAAGCAAACAAGGGGGCATCAAAACACCTTCAAACTGAATAAGTGGTTTAGATCTAGAAGTGCACGCTTAATGCCTGGTCTCTGGTTTATCAAGCAACATTAAATAGGAGAGAAAATGGTTAATTAATAAGGACAATATGTTTTAGTTACCTGTATAACTTCCAACAGCCAAAAAATGCTTGGCGCGACAGCCCTGAGGTCAGGGTCTTATTCCACCATCCTGGGTTAGCTCACTGGAATTCAGTATCTGAGGACACTAGAATCACTAGACTTTGATATTTATTTAGTTCCCATGCAATTTGTTCAAATTTAAGAAGACTGGTCAAATTTATGAATGATGCCAAAAAGATTGATTACTAGGACTATTCACTAAGTTGAGATTTCAAGGTGAACTCAAAGTGAATATCAAAGATGAAAGTAGCCAACCTGGAAAAATTTTCTTAGTTGGCTATGCTTTCCATTCAGCTACTTAGCGCTAAAATTTTAAATTCAATTTCGTGAATTACCATGCAAATCAAGTAAGAATAAAAAGGAAAACAGAAGGCATAACAAAAATATTCTATATTCAAACACACACTCCTCACTTACCGACTGGGTTCCGTTCCTATGACCCGGTCGTAAAACGAATTGGTCGGTAAGTGAAAAGTGCTCTGGTGTGTTAGTCTATGTTCAGGGAAGTTTCCCCGAACATTGACATGCGCACCAGAGCAGGGAATCCCCACAACGGCTCGCACTTACACCTGCTCGTAAGTGCGAGCCGTCGTAAAACAGGTAGGTTACTAAATGAGGACCACCTGTATATTTAATATAAAAATATAGACTTTTTACTGCTCTTCTGGGCCCCTCTATTGGTTACTTTTTCTCACTTGATCTGTGAAACAAATGGCAGGAAATGTTCCCAGGGGTGGAACTACCGCTGGTGTGGCTGTGCCAAGGTCGGCTCTGCACATAGAGGTGGCACATGCAATTAGGACCAGCTGATAAGAATCAGTCCTCAGGGGCCCAATCGTGCACTGTGATGCCTTAATAGCATGGCCGGGCCCCTTTCCAACCTGCAACCAGTGCAGGGAGGAATTGAGAACTTTTCGCTTCCTCCCAAATGACACAGATACTGAGCAGTGTGGTAGGAAGGAGAAGTCTGGAGGGCAGGGCCGCCATCAGGGCATGACAACCGCAACGGTTGTCATGGGCCCGGCGGTCCTGGGGGCCCGGACTGCTCAGGTCGTCCAGGCCCCACATTCAGTGGGTACATACCGCGTCGCAGGGGGCCCTGCGACCCGGTATGTACCCACAGGGCCAGCCTCTTCTCCTGGGGGGCCCAGCAGCCGGTCACCTCAGGGCCCCCCAGAGGCTGGCCCTGAAAGCCGGCGGGCGCACGAGGGAGCACTCTCTGCGTGCTTCCTCTTCAGCTCCCTCGCGCACCGTACTGATGCCGGAGCCGGAAGATGACGTCATCTTCCGGCTCCGGCATCAGTACGCGGCGCGCAAGGGAGCTGAAGAGGAAACACACAGAGAGTGCTCCCTCGCACGCCTGCCCCCCGGGTGTCAGGGAGAAAAATTGAGTGAGTGGGGGAGGTGGAGAGGGAGGGAAGAAATTTGAGTGGGGGGGAGAGGGAGGGAAGAAACCTGAGTGGGGGGGGTGGGGGGGGAGAGAGGGAGGGAGGAAATTTGGAGGGGGTGGGGAGAGAGGAAGGGAGGAACTTGTGGGGTGGAGGAGTAAGCGGGAGGAAATTTGAGGGAGTGGGGAGAGGAAGGGAGGAACTTTGAGGGAGGGAGGGGGGAGAGGAAGGGAGGAAATTTGAGGGAGGGAGGGGGGTGAGGAAGGGAGGAAATTTGAGGGAGGGGGGAGAGGAAGGAAATTTGAGGGAGGGGAGGGAGAGGAAGGAAATTTGAGGGAGGGGAGAGGAAGGAAATTTGAGGGGAGGGGGGAGAGGAAAGAAATTTGAGGGAGGGGGGAGAGGAAGGAAAATTTGAGGGAGGGGGGAGAGGAAGGAAATTTGAGGGAGGGGGGAAGAGGAAGGAAATTTGAGGGAGGGGGGGAGGAGGAGGGAGGAAGGAAATTTGAGGGGGGGGAGGGAGGAAGGAAATTTGAGGGAGGGGGGAGAGAAAGGAAATTTGAGGGGAGAGGAAGGAAACTGGAGGGGGAGAAGAAGGAAATGAGAGGGAGGGGGAGAAGAAGGAAATTGACGGGGGTAGGGGGAGAGATTGACATCCAACACACACACACACACACACAATGCACCCCTTGCACACAGAAAAACACAATGCATTACACATTGACACACATACACAAGCAATGCATCCCTTACACACAGCAACACACAATGCACCCCTTACACACACTCAGTGCATCCCTTACAGACGCACACACTGCATCCCATACATACACAAACTCACCTTGCAGCCTTTACACATACAAACATAGATTCACACAATGCATTCCTTACACACATCAGGACATCCCCCCCACACACACCCCTGTGAACAAACTCATTGGTGGAACATAAAGGTGGACCCTGGGACCCAGACCTTGAGCTGTGTAAAGGGCCCTCAAACAAATGGAGCTGCTTCCCGTTCTCCCAGAACATTGATTTTTGTGACCACAGTTACAAACCGCCTCCAGAGAGCCTGTTCTACACCAGACCAGTGGAGCCAGACAGCAGCTAGAGCCCATCATCATCCTCATCTGGTTGTAAGTAGGCAATCTAGTATATTATTCGTGGTACTAATCTTTAATTTACCTCACATTAAAGAAACACTATAGTCCCCAGAACCACTGCAGCTTAATGTAGTGGTTCTGGTGTCTATAGCCTTTCCCTGCAGGCCTTTTATTGTAAACACGGCAGCACTGTGTTAGTTAACATGGCAGATCATATGGGTGGGGCATTGTGATGTCACATCGGGGGCGGCAAACTTTACTTTTGCCTAGGGCGGCAAAAATCCTTGCACCGGCCCTGCAGACACTGCATCCCTGTGGGCGGACTCAGGAGGGGGGGGGGACGGACGGGTGCAGGCACCGGGGGGCCCAGACCTTGAGCTGTGTCAGGGGCCCCAAAATTTCTGATGGCAGCCCTGCTGGAGGGTGCAACCTGGGAGAGCCAGACTAACTACCAACAGCCCCAACCAGCAGAAGTCACCCTCCTACAGCCAAAAGGTAAGAAAGAGAAGGGTGGATTAAAAAAATGACAGGCATGTGTGTCAATATATCCGTGTCTGCGTGTGTAGCAGTTCATGTGTACATACATCTCAGCATTCAAAATGCAAACACTACACATATATAACCATTCAAACATCAACACTACATACAATCACACATCTGTATTAAAAAAAACATATAAAAACCCCTGTGTTTAAACAAACAAAAAAAAATACACACAAATGCATATCTGCATTCAAATGCCAACATTCACACATACTAAAACGTACAAACACATTCTTATATTCAAACACATAAATACTGCTCAGAGCTAAATATGATGGGGGGAGAGGGGGTGAAAAAAAAATTCTTGCATCAGGGCCCTCTCTACATTTGTTCTGCTACTGCACACTAATTTGGCAATTTCCTTACCCTTTAGATTTGTGTGCTTGTTTTCAAAATCTTTTCATACTAACTACAAGCTGCCAAGTGACTCACCATACAGTTGACATTTAAATATAACAATTTATTTTGGGGGAGGAGGGGGGTTTGCCAAAACTAAGTGCACAAGTCTATTAATCACAGCTCAATCATGTCACAATTTAGCCCATAGACAGAGCAGTTTAACAGGGCTGTGTACATGACTGCTGACCCATATTCCATCCCCACCGTTGCCCCCAAATAATACACTGGACACCTTTTAGTGGATAAGGGCAACGGCCACAGCTTTATTAAACAGTAAACTTAATTGTTAATTCCTGCCAGCTGTTGGGTGAGGACCCAACAGGCAGTTCACCTCCTTTGTTGTCCATGAGCCCAACACAGCCATCGCTAGCCATCAGCCTTGCGCCGACTGTCGTCTCCCCAATGTGACCTTGCGTCATAGTCCTTTCCTTTTCGATTCCGCTGTCCAGGGAAAACCGCCAGCTGTGACAATGAGAAAAACAACACGAAAACCACCAACACCACAAACAAACAAAACCAGGGAGGGAGGGTGGGAAATTCAACCAGGGTAATGACAATCTCCTTCTGACTGGTAAGTCTCCTCCCCTGCTACCCCTTTATAAATCCTTCCATCTTTGCAACATTGTTGCTACCATTGTACCATCCCACTATCCTGGGCAGCAGTCATGCTCCCCCTTCCCTATTCTGTCCAGGGGGACACTTTAACAGTGGGGACTGGATGGTATAAATAATGCCAGCCTGACATGCAGGGCCGGACTGGGAGAAAAATTCGGCCCGGGCATTTTTTTAACACAGCGGCCCACTAAAAAGGGGGCGGGGCAGAGGAGGTGTGTTTTGTCATCACCAATGGCAAACATGCCTCCTCTCAAAGTGAGCATGTTGGTTCAATGCTCTTCCAGGGCAGACCATGCGCAGAGCTCTGATGAAGAGCTCTAGCATGAGAAAAAAGTCCTGTATTTGTTCTGCACAGTGCAAGCAAATTTAATAACATGCTTGCACTGTGTTTCCTAGCAACTTGTCTCTGGTGTCTCTATAAATGGATACCAGGAGACAAAAGGCCAGGAAAGAGTATTGTGCATGTGTTTGGAGCCTGCTTGTGGTATTGGGTGTGTGTAGAGTGAGCTGGTCGTGGTGTGGTATTGTGTAATAAGGTCGGTTTTAGTCGTGTTGTGTTTGTGGTGTAATGTGATGCATATGTGGCTCAGGG
>OW240914.1:58294716-58304788 GCA_933207985.1 Pelobates cultripes | reverse complement strand
AGTCTGGGGACACGGCCTTAAAGGGGCAGTGTCCCAATCTTCCTGATGTCCCATAAAAGGTGTTTAAAGGGCCAGCACCAGTCACATAAAGAGTCCATAAGCCCCAATATGCCCACCGACAGTCTTAAAGGGCCACACACCAAATAAAAGTGCATACATTTTCACAATCTCCCAGGGGCCATAGTCATGCGGGAGGAGGCTGGCAAGTAGGCTTCTCCACAACCCAGGGAAGCAGGGCAATTTGCCATTTAAAGGGCCCGTTACAAATAGCAGTTTGTAATAAGGTGTCAATCCATATCTGCCAAGTGACCCGATGTAGGGGGACCAGTCCCTATTCTGCTCTGTGTCAGTGTGTACCAGGGAACCTTAGGACAGGTATCAATCCATATCTGCCAAGTGACCCGATGTAGGGGGAACAGTCCCTATTCTGCTCTGTGTCAGTGTGTATCAGGGATCCTTAGGACAGGTGTCAATCCATATCTGCCAAGTGGACCCTAAGGCGTAGGGGGACCAGTCTCTATTCTGCGTTCTGTCCGCAAGGTGTGCATCAGGGGCCTGAGGACAGGTGTCAATCCATATGTCAAGGTGTCAATATAATATATGTCAGGTGTCAATCCATATTGATTGTGATTTAGGAATGTTAGGTGATTTCTGCCCTTTATGGATTAAAACCAGACTCTGTATCAACTGTGTAATTTTCCATGGGAGTTTTGCCATGGATCCCCCTCCGGCATGCCACAGTCCAGGTGTTAGTCCCCTTGAAACAACTTTTCCATCCCTATTGTGGCCAGAAAGAGTCCCTGTGTGTTTTAAAATTCGCCTCCCCATTGAAGTCAATGGCGTTTCGGGCGGTTCGCCGGTTCGCGAACATTACCTGAGTGGTAAGGTAGTTTCTACATACTGACGTAGAGCGGAGACGACACAGAGTTGTGGATCCGTGGGGAAGAATGGATAAAATACAGATGTGGAGTCTGTCTTAGTGCGACGAGATATCCGGAATGTTACTCCTTCTGGGGAGGTAGAAAAAGCGTCTATGTCCAGCGCTCGAATGTCTGACACTCTGCGGAAGGAGACCAGGCAAAGCAAGACCGTGAGTTTTGCTGAGAGTTGTCGGAGGGAGAGTCTGTCGTTAGTTGGCCAGTCTCTCAGGAATCGGAGGATTACGTCGACGTCCCAGAATCGAGAATATTTTGGGCCTGGAGGGCGTTGTAATCGAATGCCCCTCAGAAGTCGACACACCAGTGGGTCCTTACCAACCAGAATCCCTAGTATGGGGACATGAGCTGCTGAAATAGCTGAACGAATTACGTTGAGTGATCTGTAAGACCGACCTAATGAGAATAGGGGGGATAGGAAGTTCAAAATGGCTGAAATAGGGGCTGTAAATGGATCGATGTTCCGTTCCAAACACCAAGTGGACCAGGAGTTCCAAGCGGATAGGTAGCATCTTCTGGTTCCAGGGGCCCATTAGTCCCATAGTAGCTCTTTAGCAGCCTGCGATAGTTTGCCGACTTGCCAGGAGCCCCTGAAAGTGTCCAAGCCACCAGATGGAGACGCTCGTCCAGGATGAGTGGATGAGGGTGTCCGCTTGGATCTGTGAGAATGTACTGATGATGGGGTAATAGAAGAGGATCCTTGTATGAAAGAGCTAGGAGGTCCGGGAACCAAGGTTGTCCTCTCCATAGTGGAGTGATGAGCACTAGAGAGGTTTGTTGATTCTTCAGGTAGTGTATGGTCCTCGCTATCATGGCGAAAGGGGGAAAGGCGTAGGCTCCCGTGATCGGCCATGGTTGTAGGAATGCATCCACTGCAGCGCTCTCCGGATCCGGGAGCCAGCTGAAGTACAGTTCCATTTGTCTGTTGTTGCGGGACGCAAATAGATCCAGGTGGAGTGGTCCTCGGCGATCCGCAATGTGGTTGAAGATTTGTGGATCTAGTTTCCAGTCGCTGGTGTCCCGCCAGTGACGTGAGAACCAGTCTGCTGTGAGGTTTGTCTCTCCTGGGAGATATTCTGCCGTGAGGGAGATGTTGCAGGGTAGGCAGAAATCGAAGATCTCTTTCGTGATTTCTGACAGGAGGCGGGAACGGGCTCCGCCTAGGCGGTTGATGTAGCGGACTGCAGAGATGTTGTCCATCCTGAGGAGGATGCAGCAATCCGACTTGTCCTTTGCTAGGCTTCGGATGGCGAATGACCCTGCTAGGAGTTCTAGGCAGTTTATATGCATGTTGAGGTCTTGGGATGTCCAGGTTCCTCCTGTCGATGTATTTTCGCTCGTCGCGCCCCATCCCCAGAGGCTGGCATCTGATTCTAATATCATATCGGGAGCCCTTCCGAAGATGGCTCGGCCGTTCCATGCCTCCATGCTGTCTAGCCACCATCTGAGTTCGTCTCTGACTTCTTCTGTCATGGGATTGGCTGATCGTATGAGAGGTTTTTCCTGAGGAAGGAAGCTTTGAGGTGCTGCATCGCCCTGTAGTGGAGGGGACCGGGGAATATAGCTTGTATGGAAGCCGAGAGAAGTCCCACAATGCGTGCGAGGGTGCGCAGTGGAATGGTGTGGCAGCGGATGGCCCTGCGCAATTCCTTGCGAATGGCTGAGATTTTTGCCGATGGTAGCCGTAGGGTGCTGGAGATGGAATCTATCTCGAATCCCAGGAATTGTACTGTTTGTGATGGGGAAATAGCCGATTTCTGAAAGTTCACTATGAAGTTTAAAATACAGAAATATCAAGGAAAGTAAAAGATAGTAAGAGGAAATAAAGTAAATAAACATAAGTAACAATTATAAATGTACATAAAAACTATATTATGAGGTAAATAGGGAAGAGCCAAAAACTCTGACCTGTCTGCGATGGAGCAGTAAAGAAAGAGGAGGAGGAGCCTATTTGCTGGGATGACATACTCCCTATTTGCATTTTGATTGGTTTAAATGTTTCACTTTCTTTACTGCTATGGAGTTTAGTAAAGAGAGTTATGCAAAATAGGAAGCCTCCTGTCATGTGATAAAATTTGAGGATTTTACATCAATCTCTAAAGACTGAAAACTTATGCAGTATATTTATTATTTCTTCTAATGCTGTTTAATTATGCATGGAAACAAAATGCTCATGTGCAGTGTGCTTAATTATTGTGTTTCTAAGAATGTTATAATAACTAAATATTTACAGTCTGGCTAAATAAGTCTTTTGAACATTTTAACTCCAACAAATATTAGCTTGAAAAATCTACCCTTGGAAAAGACAGCTGTCCACTTCATCTGTTTAGACCAGGCTTACCCAAACTCCAGCCCTCCTGATGTTGCTGAACTACAACTCCCATGATTCTATGAATGAAATAGATAGGCTGAGAATCATGGGAGTTGTAGTTCAGCAACATCTGGAGCGCCGGACTTTGTGGAGGCCTGGTTTAGACTATCAGGGTTATCTACTAAAGGGAGACATGTCGGGAATTTGATTTGAGCACTAACTGTAAGCACAGCTGAATTTGAGATTTTTGAGCTTGGCTAGTTTAACCTTATATTTGAAATTCAGTCTGAATTAACTTAGAAATCCTGAAAATTCTCACTTAATGAGGTTCCTTGTGTTTGCACTTTCTGTCCGTAGAGTACTAGTTCATGTTGATATGAACCTATTGTGCTCAACTGAAACATACAATTCAATAGTATGACATTTGTCACCATGCCCTACACACGAAATGCTCATAACAATGCTTGCTCAAGAACTATAGAAAGTTAAAGTAAAATTACATTGCTTTTTAAGGCTATTGCTAATGCCTGTTACTCAAACAGTCACTATAGGCATTTCCTAAAGCAGTACTGCAATCTTTGCAGCCTTGCAGAACCATGCATTAAAGGCTCCAAGCGCTTTCCCTAGAAATTAATTGAGTCAATGCATCTGTATGAGGAGATGCTGATTGGTACTGAATAGCATTTGCCATACAGGTACACTTGCCCTATGCATCCCTATATGTTATGATGATCTCATTCAGGAGAGGAGTGGCACGTCAGCTCAACCAACAAGCCTGGGGACTAAAAGATAGTAATTTGCTTAATTTACCTAGTCACGTGGGGTGGGCATAAATTTAAATAGTTAAGAATACACTGTAACATTGTTAATACTTGTTTGTATACTTAACATTAGTGTTCCTTTAAAGGTACTCTTCACTGCCCAATCCAAATAAAATCACTATTTAGTAGATATACCACCAATAAAAACATGCATGCGTTTAATCATGCATTTTAATTCCACTGGAAATAGATCTTAAAACAGCTTATAAAAGCAGCATTTCTTCTCTTCATCCCCTTTTAACCTCACCCAGACTTTATGTGTCTGTCCAATCACAGATGTCCCAATGCAACCCAATGAGATGTCTTTGCAAGTCAGGTGCTCTGAGCAATTGCTGCCTCTTGGGTTTAGTTCCACTGAGCTAATTAGACCAGGAATTAACAGAACTGGTTGTCTGATTGACAGCCAGGGGGTTTAGCAAGGTTAATTTATAAAGGTGCAATTTACTATTGAAAACTGCACTTATTGTAAAATGAAAAAAAAGAAAACTATTAAAAATATAACACACTTTTCACACAAAAAGCACTTCAGCAAGTCAATGTGTGCTTGGGGTCTGGAGTCACCAGAACAACTACAGCTTATTGAATTTGTTCTGGTGAGTAGAATCATTACTTTCAGGCTTTTTGCTGTAAACACTGTCTTTTCAGAGAAAATGCAGTGTTTATATTACATCCTAGTGATATCTTCACTGGCTACTCCTCAGATAGCTGTTAGAGATCCTTCCTGGGTCATGGCTGCCTAAAATGCATCCAAACATTCAGTATCTCCTCCCTCTGCATACAGACACTGAACTTTCCTCATAGAGATGCATTGATTCTATGCATCTCTATGAGGAGATGCTGATTGGCCAGGGCTGTGTTTGAATCATGCTGGCTCTGCCCAATATGCCTCTTTGTCAGTCTCAGCCAATCCTATGGGGAAGCATTGTAATTGGATCAGGCTACCACTTCTGCTGATGTCCGTAGGCAGTGGGCAGGTCTAAAGGAAACAGGGACATGTAAGCATCTGCAGGTTTGAATTCAGGTAAGAATCTGAGAGATTTGCTAGCGCCTAGCCATCTCTCGATTATACCTTCGTTGGGGTATTTTCATAAATATCTACCAACAGGCACATTTCAATGTGGTCATTGCAGTGCCTGCCCATTTATTAATAGACACTCCAAGACGTTTTCTGATAGTGAGGATAGGGAGAAATTTAAATCCCACTCTTTCTTTAACTGTCATACAACTGGGGTAATTTACCTATTGACTTGCTCCTGCGGTTTGAAATATGTGGGCAAGACTTTTCGTCATTTCAGACTCAGGATACAAGAAAATGTAAATTCTGTCAGGAGACATTTGGAGACACCTGTCTCTAGACATTTACATTTACACCACGATCATTCCTCAGCAGGTATCCGTTTTATGGGTCTGGAACATATACCACAACCACCGCGTAAAGGAAACTGGGATCAGAGATTAAGACAAAGAGAGGCTTTTTGGATTTATCGCCTCAAAACTCGGTCCCCACTTGGGCTGAATGAAGGGTTTTCTTACTTCCTGTTTATTTAATAGAATGGCAATACCTTTAAGGTATCTCCTGTTAAGTTTGTACATATGTATATATATTCTTTATTAGTTTTTTATTTATATGGTTGCTACCCCTTATTGCCCCTTTTTCCTTCTTACTTTTACACTCATTTATTACCCTCACTCTCACATCAAATTAAGGTGTCTTATTCTACATGCCATGGATTATGGTTGTATTTGTGCTGATAAAGTAAAGTGTTTGTTCATAGACACACTTATAACATAATACATCCTAGTGGCAACATAGTATTTAGATTAGACACCGTTACTTATTTGCCCTGTAGACCTTGTTTGAATATGCACTGTGCTCAAACATGGACATACTGGCAACATCTTAACCTTTTTTCAGCGGCAATTTCCTGTTTAGACATTGTTAATCATTTTGCTTTTCTGACCTTTTAACTTAAGTGATCTATTTTTTGGGATCATTTAGGGTTTTTCATTAGGTTAGATGGTATTGTCTCGGTTTTATTTGCCCCTGATTGTGAAGAGATGCCTTATATGGATTATGTCTGTGGGACATGAGGGGTTAAATCACTGGACCGGCTTTTTGATTACTCCGGCCGCTCACAGTTTCTTTTTTGTGAGCGGTGACGTGTATATCACGCCCCCACAATTTTATTGGTGAAGCGACCGGAGAGACTGAACATCCATTGATTGGGTGCTGGCATTTGTGTCCCGCCCCTCTAATGATATTATTGGTGCGGTGACCTAATTGCAGGAGGCATTCATTGGCCGCCATTCAGGTGTAAGTGAATTAGTGTGGGTATAAATTACAGGGCAGGGATAGCTTCGGTTTGCAATACCCCTGAGGACGGCGTGTAGTTTCGCCGAAACGCGTGTTGGGTTTTTTGTTTTTGCACTAACGAGCACTGGGCACCATATTTATTTGACTATGGTCTAGGTTTAGATAATAGATTAGAACACCCACGAAGGTGTTATTTAGGAGATAGCGCATTAGCTTAGAGTGTTGTCTCAACCTTAGGATTGTCCTTTCGATTTGGGAAGGTATAAAGGTGGGGGGAGGTTTTGATTTTGGGTATTAGTATTTATTGGTTCCCTTTATGTTACAATTGGGGCACTTTTTTCCCCTCTTTTTGGGTTTCCTAACACTATATACCACATATGCAGCCTCTCTCTCCTATTTAGGTTACCTATGCTGCTATTCACTAAGGTATATGCAATACAAGCGTAGTTCACTGCCTTTTTCCCTTTGGCAGTCTGGCAGGCTTTTGTATATGTTATATACCCCTCCTAGTATTACACCTTAGACTTTTTTGGTCAATTTTTTATCCTAATAAAGTTTTATTATTTTTGGTATTATTTATACTACTTTTTTTGAGATTGGACTGGGCTCTTTTCCTATTGGCTGCATTCTAGTAAAGCAGCCTTTTTGGAATTTTTTCTTTAATTCATTATCTCTTGGGTTATCCCCTATTACCCAGTTTAGGTGACCATACTTACCCAGGGGAAGGGAGGGGGGTAAGGGTTTTTTCTCTGTCTCTACCTTCCGGTACCCTGTGTATGTCTTTTTATTATTTTTTGAATTCAGGCAAGATATTACTATATTTAGGGAGTAGAGTTGATCGGACACCTGGGTGTTCGGGTTCGCCGAGTTCAGCCGAACCTCGTCAAAAAGTTTGAGTTCGGCTCGAACTTGACCCGAACCCAAACCCCATTGAAGTCAATGGGGACCCCAACTTTAGGGCACTAAAATGTCTCTAAAAAAGTCCTGGAAAGGGGCGAGAGGGCTGCAAAAGGAAGAAAAATGGGGGTAAGAGTAGGACAAGTGCCCTGCAAACACTTGGGGTAGCCCCCAAAATATTGGGACATATAAAAAAAACAAAAACAAAGAATAAGTGCACTTGAGTATAACAATGGCTGGGTGAGGCCGATATAAATGTCTATTCTGCACAAGGTACAGACAAGTCTGGTGGGATCCATGCCTGGTTCATTTTAATAAACGTGAGTTTGTCCACGTTGGCTGTGGACAGGCGGCTGCGCTTGTCTGTGATAACGCCCCCTGCCCTGCTAAACACATATTCAGACAATACACTGGCTGCAGGGCAGCACCTCCAAGGCATAAAGGGCAAGCTCAGGCCATGTGCCCAATTTGGAGACCCAGAAGTTGAATGGGGCAGACCCATCAGTCAGTATGTGTAGGCGTGTGCACACGTACTGTTCCACCATGTTGTTGAAATGCTGCCTCCTGCTAAGACATTACATATCAGCTGGTGGTGCTGGTTGTTGTGGCGTGCTGACAAAGCTTTTCCACATTTCGGCCATGCTAACCTTGCCTTCTCTGGTGCTGGCGGTGCCCCCGCTGCGTTGGCGACCTCTTCCTCCTCCTCTGTCTTCGCCTTGTGCTTCCACTGAGCCACCGGTGTCAATTGGGAATGCCCTCAGCAGCACGTCTACCAGCGTGCGCTTGTAGTCACGCATCTTCCGATCACGCTCCAGTGAGGGAATTAAGGACGGCACGTTGTCCTTGTAACGGGAATCCAGCAGGCTGGCCATCCAGTAATCAGCGCAAGTTAGAATGTGATAAACTCTGCAGTCGTTGCGCAGGCACTTTGGTGACTCTAGGTAACCTTGGGCCAATCGCACGTCCCTGTGACGGCGACCAGGGCCGGACTGGGAGAAAAATTCGGCCCGGGCATTTTTTTAACACAGCGGCCCACTAAAAAGGGGGCGGGGCAGAGGAGGTGTGTTTTGTCATCACCAATGACAAACACGCCTCCTCTCAAAGTGAGCATGTTGGTTCAATGCTCTTCCAGGGCAGACCATGCGCAGAGCTCTGCTGAAGAGCTCTAGCATGAGAAAAAAGTCCTGTATTTGTTCTGCACAGTGCAAGCAAATTTAATAACATGCTTGCACTGTGTTTCCTTGCAACTTGTCTCTGGTGTCTCTATAAATGGATACCAGGAGACAAAAGGCCAGGAAAGAGTATTGTGCATGTGTTTGGAGCCTGCTTGTGGTATTGCGTGTGTGTAGAGTGAGCTGGTCGTGGTGTGGTATTGTGTAATAAGGTCGGTTTTAGTCGTGTTGTGTTTGTGGTGTAATGTGATGCATATGTGGCTCAGGGACCCCCTCCCGCCCGGCTCTGGAAAGGGGTTAAAACTTACCTTTTTCCAGCGCCGGGCGGGGAGCTCTCCTCCGATCCGCCCGTCGGCTGAATGCGCACGCGCGGCACGAGCTGCGCGCGCATTCAGCCGGTCGCATAGGAAAGCATTTATAATGCTTTCCTATGGACGCTTGCGTGCTCTCACTGTGATTTTCACAGTGAAAAGCACGCAAGCGCCTCTAGCGGCTGTCAATGAGACAGCTGCTAGAGGCTTTGGGGGAAGGCTTAACCCATTGATAAACATAGCAGTTTCTCTGAAACTGCTATGTTTATAAAACAATGGGTTAACCCTAGAAGGATCTGGCACCAAGACCACTTCATTAAGCTGAAGTGGTCTGGGTGGCTAGAGTGGTCCTTTAAGAGTGTAGTGTGTGTGTGTATGTATATGTATATGTATATATATATATATATATATATATATATTTGGAAGTATTGTGTATGTGTATGGTGCAGTGTGTTGGGGGGGTTCTGTGTGTATGTGAGGGGTGCAGTATGTGTGTGTGTGAGGGTGCGGTGTATGTGTGTGTGTGAGGGTGCGGTGTGTGTGTGATGTGTGTGAGAGTGCCGTGTGTGAGTGATGGGTGTGAGTGATGGGTGTGAGAGTGCTGTGTGAGATGGGTGTGAGAGAGTGCTCTGTGAGAGTGCTGTGAGAGAGTGCTGTGTGTGTTTGAAAGTGCTGTGTGTGATGGGTGTGAGAGTGCTGTGTGTGTGTGAGTGCTCTGTGAGAGTGCGCTGTGTGTGATGGTGTGAGAGTGCTGGGTGTGAGGTGCTGTGTGTGATGGGTGTGAGGGAGTGCTGTGTGAGTTACTTTGTGTGTGTGATAGGTGTGAGGGGTGCTAATGTGAGAGTGCTGTATGTGTGTGATGGGTGTGGTGCTGTGTGTGAGAGGGTGCTGTGTGTGTAATGTGTGGCCAAGGAGTGCTGGCTGTGTGATGGGTGAGAGTGCTGTGTGTGAGGTGCTGTGTGTGATGGGTGTGAGGTGCTGTGTGTGATGGGTGTGAGAGTGCTGTGTGTGATGGGTGAGAGTGCTGTGTGTGATGGGTGAGAGTGCTGTGTGTGATGGGTGTGAGAGTGCTGTGTGTGATGGGTGTAAGAGTGCTGTGGGAGAGAGTGCTGTGTGTGAGAGTGCTGTATAAATGTTATTGTGTGTGTGTGTGTGTGTAGGGGGGGTAAATAAAATAAAAATAAGTCATTATTTCCCCCCCTCCCTTCTTACCTTTAGCATGGGAGGGGGGGGGGTCCGGCACGCGGTGTTCCCTGGTGGTCCTCGTGGGTGAGTGAACTCTAGCCCGTGAGGCTAGAGTTCACTCTCGCG
>OW240914.1:58271015-58294616 GCA_933207985.1 Pelobates cultripes | reverse complement strand
TGTGAGAGTGCTGTGTGTGATGGGTGTGAGAGTGCTGTGTGTGATGGGTGTGAGAGTGCTGTGTGAGAGAGTGCTGTGTGTGATGGGTGTGAGAGTGCTGTGTGTGATGGGTGTGAGTGCTGTGTGAGAGAGTGCTGTGTGTGATGGGTGTGAGAGTGCTGTGTGTGATGGGTGAGAGTGTTGTGTGTGATGGGTGAGAGTGTTGTGTGTGATGGGTGAAAGAGTGCTGTGTGTGATGGGTGTGAGTGCTGTGTATGATGTGTGTGAGAGTGCTGAGTGTGCTGAGTGTGAGAGTGCTGAGTGTGAGAGTGCTGTGTGTGTATGATGTGTGTGAGAGTGTGTGTATGATGTGTGTGAGAGTGCTGTGTATGATGTGTGAGAGAGTGCTGTGTGTGATGGGTGTGAGAGTGCTGTGTGTGATGGGTGAGAGTGTTGTGTATGATGGGTGTGAGAGTGCTGTGTGTGATGGGTGAGAGTGTTGTGTGTGATGGGTGTGAGAGTGCTGTGTGTGATGGGTGTGAGAGTGCTGTATAAATGTTATTGTGTGTGGGGGGTAAATAAAAAAAATAAATAAAACAAAAAACAGTCATTATTCCCCCCCCCTCCCTTCTTACCTTTAGCCTGGGAGAGGGAGGGGGGGGGGACCGGCACGCTGGCACCTGGCAGGCGGGGTGGCGGGGTTCCCTGGTGGTCCTCGTGGGTGAGTGAACTCTCGCGAGATCCGGTCGTTGCCATGGCAACGCGCCGGATCTCGCGAGAGGAACCCGGCGGAGCTGCAAATTAGAGCTCCGCCGGGTCCTCTCTCCAGCCTGGCTGGCTGGCTCCCTCCCTCCCTCCCCGCCGGCGGCCGCATGTGGGCCGGTGAGGGAGAGCTTTGATCTCCCCACCGGCCCGTCGTGGCAGACAGCGGGGCCGGCGCTGGGACAGTGCCAGCCCTGCAGGGGCCGCCCGGGGAGATCCTGTGACCTCCCCTGCCGGCCTCGGCCCCACGGCCACCGCGGCCCACCGGGCATTTGCCCGGTGTGCCCGATGGCCAGTCCGGGCCTGCTGACATGCCTACTTTGGGCACTGCCAGTGACAAATCAATGTTAAGAGATCTGGAACTGGAAGACGTAGGAGGGCTTAATTGTATTCTTCACGTATCTCATTGCACCAACATTTTTTCCATATAGTTATAAGGTAAAAATGCATGATCATAAAACATTTCCAGGTGGAGGAAAATGATTAGTTTGCTCATCACCATCATTAATGCTCTTGAGAAGAGCCAGTCATTAGTTAACATAACATGTAAAAACAAATAATAAAATTAGCTGGATAAGAACTAAACATTTATGGTCTGCATTATTCGATGAGATTCAGATTTTGATAAAGAATTCTGCCTTCATAACCATGAACACCCATGAAAATGCTTCTGTATTTTATATATCCGTAGTTAATCTGAATTTAAGTTTTTGAGTTAATTGCCCTCCCCAGCAGTTTGCAGTTTTGTATGTAGGGTCCACAGAGCATAGAATTTCAAAAAAGCAAAGAAGTTGCAGCCTCTGTGCATTTCATTTCGTAAGTGCCTTAAACCGCTCTCTGAGGACACAGGAGCAGATGCTGTTTGGCTTTGAAGAACCCTAATCAGAGGAACTCTCCTCCGAATTTCTCACCATCAGCCAGTTAGCAAGGTTTTAATGACCTGAGAATTAACGGCGATACACATTTTTAGCCCCCGCGAGGCCTGGCCTAGGGTTTGGATTACATAAAACCTTTCGAGTTTCCACAGAACTTAGTCTTTCAGTAGGACAAGGTCTCCTATTATACGCGGCACTGCAAAGTGATTCTGACATCTTTTATATGTCTTTACATGAAAATCCCCACTTTAAAAACATCTGCAGTGGGTTATTGGCTGATGCAGCTACAAAAATAACAACAAATCTATGACATTAACTACATGATCCATCACTTAATACACATGCAGCAGCTTTCAGCCTGAATTTCTTAATCCCATTTTACTGTGCCACAGTTTCATCAATATTACTGAGTAGACTTGTGTCACTATCAAGAGAAGGTCAAGTACAGTATTACAGTAATGCTAGCTTACTGCACAATAGTCTAATATTTAAAATGGTCCATTGTAAAGTAGTAGCAATCAAACTTTGATGATCGTACTTATCGATATATTAAAGAATACAGAATACATTGAAAATTTTAAATTTCTAATGTGGATGAAACTATTTTTACTTTACCATTAAAAACATCTATAAATGTATAATATTTTCCATGTTTTAATGGGTTGCTCCAAAAACTAAAAAACTAAAAAAAAATGCAGTTTTCTGTTAGAGTAACCCTTGCTCTGCTGGACCGCCTATTATTTCAGGCTGGCTAATGACCCGTCAATGACACTGCCAGAGGTGGAGTTACACCCTCAGCAGCAGAAGGGTTAATCTCTGTATGTGCAGTTTCAAAGCTAAACTATGTACATACAAATTAAAGGGGTTAAAAAAACTTTCTTACTTACGTTTATGCTCTCTTCCTCCTCCAACGGCAATGGAGGACCTAATGCACATGTGCCTCAATGGTGTCTATGGGGTTTTAGAACTGCAGGAAGTGCCTCTAATGTCTCCAGTTATTTAAATATGCATTAGGTATTTGGGATGGAGCACAGGTAACTCTTTTTGGTTTTTATTATATTTATTGGGGCTGTTGTGTACTGTAGCCATTGCTTCCGACTATAAGTTTGCAGCCCCCCAGGAAGTTTTGAGTGTGTGAATTATTTTTGTAGATTAGTAAGGTATAGGACCCGAAGGGCTACAAAATAACAACTACCCCTTTTACCCCCTCCGATTTATTATTTGGTGGTGGGTGCATTCATCTCCAATGTTGTCTACATTTTTCCATTTTTAATTTATCCAATATGATTCCTATTCCACTTTAGTTTTCTAAATAAAGGCTAACTTTAAATCTAAATTGATTCACTTTATTTGGAATTCTAAATACTCAATAGCTCACAATAACTTAATATATCACAGGATCATATGCAGTTTATTTTTAATGCATCGCCTGTTCTGCTGCTTCCATGAATAGGTCAGTCATACTGAATACTGCAGAAAGAGAAAGTGCAGAGGCAAGCTACAAAACTAGTAAGGGGGATGGAAAACATTTGGAAAGGCTAGAAAAAAAGGGACATGATCGCACTATAAAAATATATACAGTGTCAGTACAAACCATTATGTGCTAACCTGTTCATTAGCAGGAACATACAAAAGACAATATGTCACCCATTGAGACTTGCTTACATCAGAGGAAAGGTTTCTTTGAAGTAAGAACAATAAAGATGTGGAATTCTCTGCCTAAAGAAGTAGTGTTATATAGATATAGTAGGCTATAGATACATTTGAAAAAAGGAATGGGCGTTTTTTTTATTTTTTTTTCATATATAGAATAGAATATAAATGTTATGTATGTAAACAGCTTGTTGATCCAAGGATAAATCTGATTGCAATAAAGGAGTCAAGAATGAATATCTCCCCCATTTTGGGGCATAATTGTAAACTAACAGTTAAAAAAATAAAATAAAATAAAATGCCTTCTTGGATCAACATCATTGCCTCATAGTTTAACTTGATAGAGTTTAGTCTGATTTTCAACCTAGACAACTGGGTAACTATGAATTAATTGAATATAGATTTTTCAGTTTGTAAATGGTTTATTATGGTGGAATATTTGACCAGACTGTTGGTCACACAATTAAACCTACTACTATTTTTGGTATATTAACTCAGATGGTATAGGCATATCACACTAGTAGGAACACTCAAAATGTTTAGTACAGCTAAAAACTTTGGTTGAATTCTGAAAACGACATGTTACTTTAATGTTATGGCCCCTCTTTCATTAAAGGACCACTATAGTGCCAGGAAAACATACTCGTTTTCCTGGAACTATAGTGCCCTCAGGGACCCCCTCCCGCCGGGCTCTGGAGAGAGGAAGGGGTTAAACACTTACCTTTCTCCAGCGCCGGGCGGGGAGCTGTACTCCTCCTTGCTCGCGACGTCATCGGCTGAATGCGCATGCGCGGCAGGAGCCGCGCGCGCGCATTCAGCCGGTCGCATAGGAAAGCATGGACGCTTGCGTGCTCTCACTGTGATTTTCACAGTGAGAAGCACGCAAGCGCCTCTAGCGACTGTCAATGAGACAGCCACTAGAGGCTCTGGAGGCTGGATTAACCCTCTGAAACTGCTATGTTTATAAAAAAAAAGGGTTAATCCTAGAGGGACCTGGCACCCAGATCACTTCATTAAGCTGAAGTGGTCTGGGTGCCTAGAGTGGTCCTTTAAGCTCCTTGATTTCCAAATATGACTTCATCTGTACAATTTCCTTATCTGTTAAAAGAGCAGTGAGGATATGGGAGCAGCCTGATTCTCCAGCTATCAAATTAAAATAAAAACGTACAGTTGACGGGTTGCTTTAATCTAGGAGATACACATTGGAAGAAAAGCAAGGTGGAAGACTTTCAAGGTATTGCAACAGATAATTCGGTAGCAACACAATTCGGAAACTGGGTACGTCTAGGTGGAAGCAACAATCTCATAACTTTTAGTAACAGATCTAACTGTATAAAATGTATTTCATGCCAAATCTTTTTATGCTCCTACTTCGCGTCCCAGAATAAGTATTCTAACAACATATTGGAGAGGCAGGAGAGTAGAATTGTATAGTCTGCAAGGGTATAAATGCCACCTAATTAATAACGTATATGAGGTTTATGAAGTATACAATATAATTTGGATTTACGGCATATTTGCCCTTTGTCAAGTGGCATTCCTACTAATTATAATAAATTAAAAATTATAAATGCTGCTAAAAGTCACCATTTTAAAAATGTATCTTCCATTCTCTCATTATCTTTTAAGAGCTCTTCAAATAATTAACCCAAGGAAATGGGTTTGTTACTCCCCTGCTGAGGCTTTGATTTATGTTTTTTTTTGTTTTTGTTTTTTAAATATATATTTATATATTTGAATCACAAGTGTGCTTTTATTTTTTGCAGTTATTAAATAGAAAATGTCCACAATGATTAAAACAGCTGTTTTTAGACGAAGATCCTCCAGGCATTAATGCATCTTTATCACAATGAAATTATGTGCAAAGAAGTCCTAGGATTTGCCATATTACCTTAAGGGATTAAACAGTTAAGGAACGGATTAACATCAAACACTGGAAGACAGCAACACATTGCAGTACCCCTCTACTTTAAATGAAGGTCTGAGGATTCATTCAGGAAGTATTGGACCAGGCGCTGGCGAGAGACTGAAAGTGTCAGCTGATGGGCAGCCTATTACTAGCTCCCCATTCAGACAACTGTGGTATTTATGGTGCAGGGTTAAAAGGAACACTCCAAGCCCTATAACAACTAAAGCCCATTAACATGTGGTTTCTGCTGCTGGAGAAGCCTGGATGCAGGGCAGGCCCCCAGGGGACTTAGGTAAGTTGTCAAACTCTTTGCAAACCATTTAACAAATTACTTTGGGAAAGGAGACAAGACACTTCTTGTACCATAACCACTTTAGTGACAATAGTGCTTGAAGTGCTTCGTTAAGGGGCTGTGTATATTATCTGTCTCTAGGACTTTACCTATCTATTGAAATTGTGCTAACAACACCATTATTAGCCAAAGTAAGATCTGGTTTGTGAGCCATAATGGCTTCTTTTTTTGAAAAGAAAAAAAAATAAAGGTACATAAATAGAAAGTATACTGGCTTGAATACGAACCCCCATACCTAATTTATATTCATTCTTCCCTGATACTACATTGCATAGTGACAACCATGTCTTTATTAAGAAGGGGGAAAAAAAAAAGCTGTCCATTTCAGCAGGAAAAACAAACAAAAACTTTCACGTCACAGCAGCAAATTGTAAGTCTGGGTATTCACACATCCAGTCATCATTTCCACTAACTAGACCTTCCTCCATCACATATGTGAATCATATGCACCAACATGCGCGTTACAGGACACCATTTGCTCCAAAACTGTCAGTTCTTATCCCAGCTGTATCTTGAACATGAGGACAAAGAGAAACCTAATCTAGAGGCAGAAATATCCACAATAACAGCATGAGAATGTACTTGGGAATTTTATCATGAACTGCTGTTTTTAAAGGAAGTCTGAACTAGTTTTGAAATAAATTCTGATTGTGCCTTACATAATATAATCGTCGATCCACTATTCAAGGTCACAAGGATTGAATATTCACAAGGTTTTGGACTTTTAGCCACTATTTTTTCATTTTCATTTCCAATGATTTTCAGTTGTTTTTGAATGTTTGAGGATTGCTGTAGCACGTGTAATCATATAAGTGTACAAACTTTGAACTTTAATGTACATGCAAAGATTATGTAGGTATTGTGAACACTGTTAAAGATATGCAATCTCTGCCACTGAAATTGGGTCCAACTGCCTGTTTCTACATTACTTTCAATGGGCAAAAAGGAAAAAGGTGTATAATACAAGATTCTTGGCATGGCGATGATGGGATGGGGAGTAATGAGCAGGGCTGCCTTTAGGGGGTACAGGCAATACCCTTGTAGAGGCCCCATCCAGTTCAGGTGCCCGCGTGGGGCTCTGTATTGCTTAGTGGTCCGGTTTGGTAGAAATCTATATCTCCTTGAACTGGATGGCAGAGTAAGCGCTTTATTATATGGGAGCCTACAAAGCTCTCTTGTAGATGGCTCTAATGGTCAGCAGAGGCCCAGACGCAGTGAATATGTGTTATATTGTCGCCCTCTGTTTCTCACACTTTGCTACCATGCAAGCTGCAATACAGGACCTCTAGGACTGCTTGCAGGAGTTAAGTGTAGGGGCAGGGGAAATTTATGTCTACCTATTGTTGAGGGAAGAGGATAGGGGGGGGTCTGTATTTGTCAGTGTTTGGCTGTTTATATGCTGTGTATTTCTGGCTGTGTGTGACAAAAGGTGTGTGTGTGATGGCAGTCATCATCACTAGGGGCTGAAGACGGACACTTTATGTAGGTTCCAGGTTGTTCTTATGTCTTAGTCACCCTGTGCTTATTATAGGTGCAGGGTGTATATAATGTAATGTTAATTGTTAAAGGTTTTGTGTGCTCTCCTGTTCTGCTGATGCTTTCTACTACCTAGGTGGATTTGGCTGTGAAATCGGTACAGTGTCATCAGTTGGTTGCAAATATATTGCAATAGTTAAGTGCAGTTCCACCTGTTGGTTGCAACAGTTATGTACAGTACCCAAATAGCAAGACACTGAAATTTGTATTTTCAGGTAGATTTGCAGGAGAGATATTTTGTGTTAATTATGGTTTTCCTCAACCCTTTATAAAGGTTATGGTGTTATTGTGAATTCCTGTGTGTTTCCCCATATGATTTGATTATTTGTATTTTATTGAGTTGTCACCGTAAGTTTAAGGTCATGTGCATATGTGCTAGTTCTTTTTGGAACCATGTGTCTTGTGTGGATTTGTTTAGGGATCCCAGTAACAGTCTTTTGGCTGCATATTCCCTGTAACCCAGGACTGGTCAAAAAGAGCTAGACCTGAACGCCACGAGTGCCTTTATAAAGGCAGTCACAGTGCAGGCAGAGGTGTGGATACCTGCCTGGAAAGAGAGCAGCAGAGGAATAGGCAGAGGGGACATTAACTACCTGGAAGAAGAGAGCTGCAGTCTGGTCAGGTGGAAGAGCTCGAGAGACCCCAGTCAAGCTTTGGTGAATGGGTCTGAAGTGTTCCAGGGTCCCTGATAGCAGCAAGGAAGCAGACTTGGCAGAGGTACTCGGTCGGAGTACGGGAATTTCGTCACAAAGTGTGTGTCTGGCTTTGTGTCTTTTTGACAAAGTGTGCAATAATCTCTTGATCTGTGTCTGACAGTCTAAGAGAAAGTGTGTTTGATTGTGTATGCATGTTCAACTGTGTGTCTGTTTGTGCATGAGCGTGTGTTTCTGACAGCGGGAATCTGTGTGTTTGTGTTTCTAATATTGTGTTCCTGTGTGCATGACATTGAGCATTTGTGTCCTGCAATGTGTACGTGTGCATTCTGAAAGAAATAGTGAGTGTGTATCCAGGTTAGTGGCCCCTGGGATTTCTAATGACAGTCTTGGGTAACGAGAATTAATATTTAGCATTCTTAGAATGTCATGCCACCAACACATAACCCTAGGTTCTTTACACCTACAAGATCAATATGTCATCTGCTTCTGTTGGCTTGCTGCCCATGCAATAGTGATCAATATGATGTCAGAGTTTTGTTAAGTAATGCAAAGTGATAGAATAGTAATAAAATAGGGTGTTTCTGCTCTAACCATTATACGAGGTCACTAAGTATTACAGTACTTAAACCCCATCTATAAGCCCCTCTACCTGTAAAATGAGTGATGAAGTTATGTGCACAGCAGAGTGCCCCCTCCCAACCATTCCCAGTTCTGTGATTATTCTAAAGTGATACACATTCACACATAGAATTATCATGTCCATTAAAGAGTTTGAATTTAAATACCAAACAAAAGCCTGCCTTTTTAGTTTTCAAAGCAAAAGAAGAAATACCATTTGAAATAATTTCCATTTTGATTTAATGCACATTATGTGGTATTATGATTTAAAAGCCATCTGTCATAGAAAACAAAATTGTTTACAGAGTGTGATGGCTTTATTTAGGAATAGACATTATAAATGTAAACAAAAGTGATGCAAAAAAAAATAAATCCCAGCAATCTATTTATGAAAGAGTTTTAATGGATGTAAAAATTACCTGCAATGAAAAGCAAAATAATTCATGAAAGAATATCTATAGAACTCTTTTATACACACACACTATATGTCCATTCTAATAACACGGACATTAATTCAGATTTGGTTCCTCTTCTGAGAATGCTTTCCACAAGAGTTTGGATTTGGTCTGTGGAAATTTGTGCACGCTCAGCCAAGACTAGAATGTCTGGCTTGCAATCAGCCTTCAAGTTCATCCCAAAGGTGTTCAATGGAGTTAATGTGGTGTCAAAGTCAGGGCTCTGTGCGGGCTGCTTGAGTTCCTCCACATCAAATTCATGAAACCATGTCTTTGTAGATCTTGCTTTATGCATATTCACGCTTGGGCCTTCCCTAAAATGTTGCCACAAAGAAAGAAGTACCCATTTTTCTAAAATGTCATATCCTGTAGCATTAAGACTATCCTTCACTGGAACAAAGGGGCCTAGACCAAACACTTAAAAAATAGCCCCAGACCATTATCTCTTTGGGAGAAAAGAAAAACAAATCCCTTTTTCAGTAGGCATTACGATTTACGCATTCTGGTAGGTAGAATTTTTCTGACAAGGGCCACAGCTAAATTATTCCTTCTAACTGCCAGACAATGAAACACAATTGACCACTCCAGAGAACATGCCACTCCACCAATATCTGGCATTGTTGATGTGAGGCATGTGTACAAGAAATCATTTGGCCACTGAAACCCATTTAATTAACTAATTTACTATTGATGCACAGATGCCAGAGGTAGTTTTTAACTCTGTAGTGAGTAATGCATAAGATTATAGGCAATTTCTATTTATTACATGATTCAGTACTTGGTGCCCCTCCTCTGTAAGTACACACGGATTGTTGTGGTTTCTAGATACTTCCACTTCACAATGACGGCATTTATAGTTGACCAACACAGATCTAGTAGGACAGAACTGAATGGACATCTGGCAACGGTGACATCCTATGACTGTGTGATGTTTAAAGTCATTGAGCTCTTCAATACAACCTGCTGCATTGCAAATATTTATCGATGGCGATTTCATAGCTATTACAAATAAATTACATACATGTTACGAGATTGATATTCTTCTGACATTTTGGAACTCATTAAAAGATATAAATGTAAAACAACTGAGTTAATCCTTCTTTCAATAAAGGAGGGTACAAAATGTGATATTTTTGAATAGAGTATTCCGGATGATGAAATATGGTAATTACTTCTGTGTGTGGCCATCATAAATACAGGTTTAAAAATATGTTCAAAACACAAGGCAAATTACTCCTTGGAGACATATTGATCAACAGAGCTTGACAGATGACAAGGTCAGATTCAAGGTTTTGTGTAAGAAGAGGAAGTAAAGGACATCATTTGCCCAGAGAGGTTGTGTCAGTAGATTAAGAAGACACCTTAGAATTCTGGAAAAGCAAGCTGTACTGCGTACATATAAAAGTAAACAGCTGACTAACAGGGAGAAATCAGGAAACCGGTCATTCATAATCAAAGTCAACAGTGTGTACTAAAAAGATGAATTTGGGAATTTTTGTTTTATGTATGTTTTGCCACCTCTTGCAGTGGTTAGTGTTTGACTACATGGTCAATTATTTGTTTTGTATATATATATTTTTTTTTTCACAAATAATTTTTGGCCTCAATTTAATATTTTGGATACATATTTGGAAATGATTTTATATTATAAATGACATGATTTTTTTTTTTTTATAAATGATTTTAATATAGTAATATTTTGAAAAAATCTTTTGAAAAGGTTATCCCAAAAAATTAAATCAAGGCCTATGCCCGTCGGTGAAATTGAATTCAGTTTTGGTTTAATAGAAGTGCACCCAATTACAACTTTAGTATTAATACAATTTAATATCCAACAACACATTTTTTCATACTACTGGATTGTATTTTAAGAAATAAACTTCATTCTGGTAATTAAAAATCAGTTCTCACATGGGCATCTGTGGAACAACTATAGTTATGCTTACATTATAAATAGATTTTGACCCTACATCTGGCAACAGTTACAAGCAGCAAAAGTGACAAGCTTCTTTGCCTGAAGTAGGACCACACATGTAGAGCCGGCCTTAGGCCATTAAGCACCCACTGTGAAAAACCTTCATATCACCTCCCCACATTCTCCTTGGTCATACACCTTCATCCACGTATGTGTGTGTGTAGGGGTGTAGTGTTTTTATAGGGGATTTATTAAATTAATAATTATTTAAAAACAAATATTTATTCTCCCTTCCCGGTTACCTTGCAATGAGGGGGGAATGTTGATTTCTGGTGTTCCAGTGTGCTGGGAATCTGGTCTGCACCCTTCACCAGGTGCAGAATATGAGTAACTGTTTTGCAAGCTCAGGCATTTACAGAGTCAAGGTTTTCCTCTGGTAATCTACAGCAACGCAGAGCTTGGAAGCCAATGGCAGTGCAGGCCATAGGTATCAGACTGTCTCCCATGCATTACAGAGTGTCAGACTCCATTGCAGGCAGACAGTCGCACCCGCTCAGTTATAGTGTCACTCGCAGTTAGTCACACAGGCAGGCAGACACACACATACAGTCTCAAACACGCAGGCAGACAGTCTCTCACACAGTCAAACACGCAGGCACACAGTCACACAGACAGGCAGACAGTCAAAGACTGGAAGGGAGGAGTTTAGGCAGTGTAGCTTAATTGGCAAAGGGGGGACGGACCTACCCTCTAAACCCCATTGCCAATGGGTGGGGGCTAATTGAAAAAATCCTAGTGAGGGGGGAAGCAAAAAACTAATTACCTAAAAAATATATACATTTTTTTTTAAAAATCACTTACTATCAGATGTGTTCTTTTTTCAGCCCCCCAAAAAGGCCAAATAAAATGGCATAAATCCTGTTGAACTAGTAAAATAAATGTAAAATATGCAGAAAAAAATCCCAACGCTAAAAAAATAATCCATCTTCACCCAGCGAGGGTTCCGTGCAGTTTGAGCTCTGCAGGGCAAGGAAAGACTTCCCACGCCCTTCAATTTGACTCTTGTTGTGGGCAGATGAAGGCCCTGTGGGAAACGTCATCTGACTACACTAGATAGAACTGAAATTCCTGCACATACCCAGTTTAACACTTGGGCTTTGCTTTTGTCTGAAATTCAGACATTAATTTCAGGTATTCGTTCTTTCGCCATGAATGACGAATGAATGAATAGAAATTTCAAATAAAGACTGAAATTCGGTATTCGTTTGTTTAGTTTATTACAAGGAGGGAGCTACCAGCTCTTGGCTCACTCCTTGTAATATGTAGAAATCAATACAACCCCATATAAGAATAAGGGATATTAAAAGTAGGGGGAATATCTACTAAATATCTAGGGGCATATCTACTTAACAGTGAGTAGCTAGTGGATGCTCACTGTTGAAAAACAAAACAAAAACATGAGCGGTGGGTGGGGGCTGTAAATGAAAAAGGATAGTGGGAAACTACTGACTTCACCCATGAGTAGCAGGTGGGGGCCCTTAAGTGACACAACGGACCATCAAGGATTACTCATTAAATAAATAAAAAAATAAGCATATTAAATTAAATTCATTTTAAAAGCAAGGCAAATGCCCATGACCAAGTGACATCCTCTACCTGAGACATACAAAAACCGAACCACTCAACCCAGAATACTGACATGAGGTCTCGCAATAAACCATAATGATACCAATGCAATGCAATGAAACTGAAAAATATTGGATATCACCAGGGGCGTACCTAGAGCATTTGGCACCCGGGGCGGATCCTGTGCTTGGCACCTTCCCCCCCCCCCCCACCCCAAAAAAAAAAAACCTGTGAAAAATGTTCAAGGTTTTCTTTCTTTTTTTTTTTACAATTTATAAACTTTGCAAAACCACTGTCAGCCCCTCCTACAAAACCCTTGTCCTGCCCCGCCCCTCCTACAAAACCTCTGTCCTGCCCCTTCTACAAATCCTGTACTGCCCCGTCTACAAAACCCCCGCAGCTCTCTTCTACAAATCCCCTGCTTATCCCCCCTTACAAAGACTCCAGTCCCAATACAAAACCCCCGCCCCCTTCTACAAAATCCCTGCAGCCCCACACACACATTTACAAACAGAATATAGTGAATCACAAACACTATAGAATAACCCTTGTGGCTATTTTTAGGAAAGGGAAAAGTTTTAAAAATGTTTTGGCACCAAGCACTTTTAAAAATGGGAATAAAGAAAATACAAAAAAATCTGAGGGGTTTTATACTTGTGGTTCGTGTAAAAGCTGTCATTTTAAGAACCAAAAGTTTTATAATTTTTGTAGTTCAAAAACAAAAAAGAATTTTAAAATTAAAGAACATATCACATGTAATTCTACACATGTAGTTTATCTCCTTACATGTGGGTGTGGAACCCAATATGTTGGGCGAACTATTAGACCTGTGAAAAAAAGATTTTTAGAACATTTTAATAATATTAAAAACCAAGTATTAACCCATTCAGTTCCTGTTCACTGCATTAGATGTCAAAATTTTAATCCAAGCACTTTTTCATGTGTAGGGATTGAAAAGGTGTCTTTAGATGAAAGAGGGGGAGATTTGGTATTAAAATTAAGGCAAAGAGAAGGTTTCTGGATTCATACTTTAAAAACAATGCAACCAGAGGGTATGAATGTAGACTTTGATATGGCATGTTTTTTATAGTCTATTCCTTGTATTTATTATTTTTATTGATAATATATTTGTTTTATTTTAATCATTTTATCTTTGTCGTTTGTTTTTTGATATATTTTCTTTTTTCCTGGTGAGTGTTCCCTATGTGTTACAAATGGAACCTTTTTATCCTCCCCTACTGGTTTTCTTTTCTGGCCACGGAGGGAAGGGTAAAGACTGCGCCCTATTTTGAGTTTATCCTTCCGGTTCCGGACAGAAGTGGAACGCATTTGCGTTCCGGATATAGATGTACTAGCATTTCCGGTTTCACGTGAGAACGAGGCTTGGAGCGCACGTGCCTCCGAAAGCGCGAAAAGAATATTGAAACCCGGTGGAGGAGATTAATTACAGATGTGCTTGACTGAAGACACCGCCAGGATTGGTCACAGACTTTTAAAGGCAGGATATTTATTGTGTACTTTGTTGTATTTTATTTTATGCTGCTACAAGCCCCTGATGAAGTCATTTTGACGAAACGCGTAGGGTGGCAAGCTTTTATTCATTGTTTTTACTGTGGACCTCTCCATCTTCTCTGTCTCCATTCTTCTGTGTATCCTGAGGGTTATTATTTTGATGGAAGACTTTGATATATGATGTGAAGAGCCTGATAACTACTATCACTTTGTAAGTGTATCCAATAAAAGTTACATTTTTAATATTATACAGTTACACACTATGGTCTGTCTTTGTGCTCTGTTTTAAGCATTTTCTACACTAAGAAGAGACGAAGCACTTTAAGAAGACTATTTATATCCTGCCTACCAATATCTTTGTTTGTGAGTGTATTTTTTATATTTTTTACGGTTTGATTTTTATTTATTTTTTAGTCTGCACTATTGGTCTCCCTTTATATTTTATTAGGGTGTGTTTTCTACTGTTCCACACACACATTTACAGGCAGACAGTCACACACTCAGTTACAGGCAGACAGTCACACACAGTCACAGGCAGACAGTCACACATACACATTTCCTCCGTGCGGCCAGTTTATCAGCTGTTTGCTTGTGTGAGCTGTACTGGCCGCACGGCACCCTAACTACCATGGGACACTATGCGGCCACAGCTCACACAGCCCCCTCCAGCCAGGGCCGGTGCAAGGATTTTTGCCACCCTAGGCAAAAGTAAAGTTTGCCGCCCCCCCATGTGACATCACAATGCCCCACCCATATGATATGCCATGTTAACTAACACCAGTGCTGCAGTGCCGCCATGTTTACATTAAAAGGCCTGCAGGGACAGGCTATAGACACCAGAACCACTACATTAAGCTGAAATGGTTCTGGGGAGTATAGCGTTTCTTTAATATGAGGTAAATTAGAGCTTAGTGCCACGAATAATATACTAGATTGCCTACTTACAACCAGATGAGGATGATGATGGGCTCTAGCTGCAGTCTGGCTCCACTGGTCTGGTGCAGAACAGGCTCTCTGGAGGCGGTTTGTAACTGTGGTCACAAAAATCAATGTTCTGGGAGAACGGGAAGCAGCTCAATTTTTTGGGGGTCCTTTACACAGCTCAAGGTCTGGGTCCCAGGGTTCACCTTCATGTTCCACCAATGAGTTTGTTCACAGGGGGTGGAGTGTGTAAGGGATGTCCTGATATGTGTGTAAGGAATGCATTGTGTGAAATTGTGTTTGTATGTGTAAGGGCTGCAAGGTGTGTTTCTGTGTATGAATGGGATGCATTGAATGTGTGTAATGAATGCATTGTGTGTTTCTGTGTGCAAGGGGTGCATTGTGTGTATGTGATGAATGTCAATCTCTCCTCCCGCTCCAATTTCCTTCTCCTCCTCCCTATTTCTCTTTCTCTCACACCCCCCTCCTAATTTCTCTCCCCTCCTAATATCTCCCCCCCCTAATTTCTCTCTCACCCCTTCTCCTCTTTCTCACCCCCCTCTTCTCCTCTAACTCACCCCCCTCTTCTCCTCCTATCTCACCCCCCTCTTTCTCACCCCCTCTTCTCCTCTTTCTCCTTCCCCTCTTCTCCCTCCTCACTCCCCTCTTCTCCTCCTCACTCCCCCTCTTCTCCTCCTCACTCCCCACTTCCTCCTCCGCTCCCTGCTCCTCTTTCACCCCCTTCTCCTCCTCCACCCCCCTTTCTCACCCTCCTTCTCCTCTTTCTCACCCCCTTTCTCCTCCTCACCCCTCCTTTCTCCTTCTCCTTTGCCTTTCTCCTCTTTCCTTTACTCACTCTTCTTTTGCCCCTTTTCTCCTCTTCACCCCCCCCTTTCTCCTCTTCACCCCAGCCTCTTCACCCCCCTTTCTCCTCTTCACCCCTTTCTCCTCTTCACCCCCTTTCTCCACTTTACCCCCCTTCTCCACTTCACCCACCCCCCCTTTCTCCTCTTCACCCCCCTTTCTCCTCTTTCTCACCCCACCTCCCCTCCCCCCTACCTCCCTGTAGCGTGGCCGATCCCAGTATAGCCGGCGGGTACAGGGAGCTTTTGTTTCCTGTACCCGGCCGGACTAACAGGAAGTGCCCACTCAGTGTGCGCTTCCTGTTAGTCCGGGCGGGTACAGGAGACAGCTGCTCCCTGTACCCGTCGGACCATGCTGCAGTGAGGGAGCTGACAGGAGCGCTCCCTCCTGTCAGCCCCTCTCCTCAGGCTGCGCCCGGGCGGTGCGGTCCGCCCTCATGGACGCACCGCCCGGGCAAAGCTGCAGCTGCCTGAGGCTCTCTACAGAGCGCTCGGGCGGCTGCAGCATGGGGGGGGGCGGGGGGCTGGTCATGGCACCCCCCACCCGGCTGGCACCCGGGGCGGACCGCCCCCCCCGCCCCCCCCTTAGTACGCCACTGGCCACAGATCCCATGTTTTCAGATAAAGTGTTGAGGGGGGGAAGAGGGCTGTATACAGAGTCTCATATATCCATTGTTTATGTAGTTCCTCGAGTAGTTCCCTCCTCGTGGGAAGTACAGGAGACTTCCATTTCCTTGCTAGTAATTGTAGTGCTGACAGGGCAATGTGAGTAATCAGTTTCCTCTTGTGCTGGGGTATCTCAATTGGGAGATCCAGCAACAGATACATTTTAGGGGTAAAGGGTGGGGTGGAGGCCGTTATCGCCTGAGCCAGGTCATGGGCCACTGTCCAATAGTGGGTCAGCTGTGGGAAATCCCACCCAATATGATACATCGAGCCCTTGGCTCCTTGACATCTCCAGCAATTTGGTGGGGTAGACGGTAATTTTGTGTAACCTGCTGGCACTAGGTACCACCTATAGAGTATCTTGTGATGTTGTTCTAGGTGGGAGGAAGACCTTAGTAATTTGCGAGGGTTAGATATTATGGCTTCCCATTTTTTTGCGGTCAATGTGCATTGGAGGTCTGCTTCCCATTGTGTTGATTTCTTAGATCCTGAGAAGCTGGTGTAAGTGGAGATAAGTGTATTGCACACGGAGATCGGTTTACATCGGGGTGAAAGTTTCGCATTGATACACATTTGTTCCCAGGTAGTGAGTGATGCCGTAGTAAGGTTTGTGGTAGAGGGGTGTCGCAGTACCCTGGAGAGAGAGTATTTAGAGGTTAGGCTTGGGTAGTCTAGTAGCTTGTCGCCTTCAAACAGATGGTATATATGTGTTGCACCTCTGCTGTGCCATGACAGTGGGTTAAACATGGGGATAGCGTATGGCAGAGCTCTGAGCGGGGTCGGCAGGGAGTGGGTGGGGGTGCTGCCTAGTCTAGGTCTGAACGTGTCCCAGATTTGGAACAGGAGCTGGACCTGAGGGGGATATGAGGTCACATTTGGTCTGGGTTTTTTTAATGTCCATAGCAAATCAGCAATTTCATGACCTCCCATGAGGTCTTTCTCCAGGGTGACCCATTGTGGTCTGTGTGCAGAAACAATATGGGGTACAGCAGCAGATAAGACCACCGCTTGGTAGTAGGTTTGTACATTGGGTACCTTTTTTATTATAATGCTCATGTAGCTTAATGTTCATGTAGCTTAACCTTGCTTTGCCAAAATGCAAATTTCAACGGCTCTTTGAAACTATTTATTTTAAGTGCCTGCTTATTTTTCAAAAGATATGACTGCAAAAAATAAAAATAAAAAACAAATAAAACTTTTCATTACAAAAAAAAACACATATGTTATTTAAAGAATTGCAACCACATTGCAATCTGTGGCATGACTCAATATATTGGATAGTGCCATTAAATGACAAAATAAATGCCTAGCAATTACAAAAAAAGGCCTTAATTAAACTGTGGTATGTTCCTTTGGATTAAAGCAGAGAAAATTATAGGAATAGACAAAGATGAATGAGTCCAAAAAGCCCTCCAGTTCCGGACTATTTTTTTTAAAGGAGTGTACGCAACATTAAATTTGGTTGTACTTCAAGATTCTATCAATTCAATTTCTTATCATAATACAGTAGAATCCCTTAATTAGAATGTCAGTGCAGTTGAAAGAGTTGTGTAAAATAGTTCAGAAAAATATAATGGAACATGAATGGTTTTCAATGTGGCAGTCATCTTTTTTGTGAAATTACGATTTATCCTCTTATGCAAATTAGGATTCCTTGTTGAAGTCCTTAATTTGTCTAAAAAGCAATAATATATAAATGTTTCAGCAGTTTCTCCTTCTGATCTCCAACAATGTGTTCCCAGGTTTTTTATATTTATTTCCCTTGGAGCTGTGGCTATTAAGAGAATGCCATTTATGGATCTTGAGTGAATACAATGAGCATTAAATCCAATTGACTCTGTATCAGGTAGATTATTTTTCCGACCTATTCACATGTGAGGTTCCCTTTTCAAATGCAGAAGATGTCCAGGGAATCCTCCATGCTCGTGTTTCAGCAGTTTATCCTGCTGGTCTCCAATAATGTGTTCCCATATTTTTTTATATTTAATTCCCTTAGTCACAATGATTTTTCCCTGATTCTCATTATATCTTACCCTCACGTCCCTGGTCAACACACAATCTCTGAGTCTTTTCAAATCCTAGATCTATGCCTTTCTCTCTAATAATTTATTCACTGGTGTTTTCTCTCTCTTTTTTCCATGTCTTCCTTCTATGAACTCTCCTTCTCATTTCTATTACTTTGCCAAACTTTCTAACACTATCTCTTTTTGACTTTGCTAATGTTAATTCTTACCTCTCTTCCACATTTCTCCTTCTCTTTTAAAAGGATCTCCCCACATCCCTTCCATGCTCACTCCCCATCATTCTCAAGGACCTTTCTGTCCCTGTTTACCACTGTCATTCCTGTAATTGTCCACATGAAGAGCATCATGGAAAATGTAATTCACAAACAATAAAGGTATCAAGGTTAGTAATTACTGTACTAGGTCATCTTTAATAAAATGATATAGTTCATATGCATGATAATTAATTCAACTCCCATATGATGGTTAATGTAATACCATTTAGGAGTTAAGTTAATTATCATATAATTAATAATGCACTTTATGATGGTGGACAGTGGCGTACACATGATCCATGGGGCCCTGGTGCGAAAACTGATCCGTGGGATCAGCGAAAATCACAGTGAGAAGACACTGGACGTCCATAGGAAAGCGGTGAGTAATGCTTTTCTATGGGTGGTTTGAATGTGCGCGTGGCTCTTGCCACGCATGCGCATTCGGAGCTGAGAAGTGGATCGGGGCGGAGAGATCCCCAGTGCCAAGGGACCCCAGCGCTGGAGAAAGGTAAGTGCTGAATGGGTTAACCTTCACAAGGGTGGGGGGACCTAAGGACCATATAGTGCCAGGAAAACAAGTTTGTTTTCCTAGCACTAAAGTGGTCCTTTAATGACAAACCTTCAAAAACACAAACAGACAAACAGATACCCATGCAGATCAGGAGATACATATACAGACTCACATACAGGCACACACACACACATGCAGACACACACAGAGATACACACACACATACAGACACACACTCATAGTGACAGACCCACATACACACTCACTGACAAACACATATACACTCTCACTAACAAACACAATCACAAACAGAAAAGCATACACACACACTCACTAACAGACACACACTCTCACGAACAGACGCATATACACTAGATAACAGACACACATTTACTGACAGACACACACTCAATGACAGACATACATACACACTCACTGACAGGCAGACACACATACACACTCACTTACAAAATATACACTCTCACTGACAAACACACACTCACTGACAGACACACACTCAATAACAAACACACACTAACAGACACACACAAACTAACACACAACTAACACACTCAGTAACAGACACACAAACAGTAACATTCTCACTGACACATACACACACTCACTGACACACAAAAACTAACACACTCACTGACACCCACTAGCAGACACACACTCAATAACAGACACACACTAACAGACACACAAACTAACACACTCAGTAACAGACACACACACAGTAACACACTCACTGACACACAAACACACACACTAACACTAACACACATACACACTCAATTTGGGTATTCCAGCTTTCCCTGGGGTCCAGTGAGGCTGCTGGGCAGCCGGTCACTGTAGGTGGTGAGGGAGCACTGATCCTCCTGTTCAGCTCCCTCGCGCACCACTTACTGATGCCGGAGCCGGAGTGACTTCATATTGATTCTCTGGCATCACTGCAGTGCGCGCCCCGCAAAGTGACGCCACAGCCAGCATCGGGGGGCCCTGAGGTGACCAGCTCCTGGGCCCCACAGGAGAAGAGGCATGGCCGCACTGGCGTACATACTCGGGGCGCAGGGCGGCTGGCGGCCAGGCCCCCTGGAGGGCCAGGCACAGTGGCAGCTGCGACCTCTGCATATATGCCAGTGATGGTGGATGCACCCTATATGTTCATTGGAAAAAAGTGGGTCTTTTTACTCTGATGGATCCAAGGGGAGCACCAGTGCAAATGCCCCACAAGAAGCCAGGGGAATTAATTACTCGCTGGAGCTTAGTGAGGGGTCACCCCCACTCTGTCTTCAAATGCCTACATTCTAGGACCATAACTTGTTAAGCCTTCTACACATACAGGGGAAATGCAGCATTAAATCGATGTGTCAGCCAAGTATCGGGGTATAAGTGTCATAGCAGAAGCTGCATGCTTAAATATGTGTATAACTACACTGTATGCATATCTGTAAATTTTTTGCATTTGTATTTGTGTGAATGTATGTGCCCACCTTTTAGTTTATCACAAAATCCAGCAATGCTTCTCTTTGGGCTCTGGATCTGGCCTAGTCTTGTAGCAGTGGGCAAGATCAGGTTATTTTCTTGATGCCTCATAAGTGAGACATCACAGAGGTCACTCCAGGCAAGAGACCGCTGGAACAGCCAGTCCCAGCACTCACATGCCTATGATTTTTAGGCAGCAGGGGTTATCCGCTGTAATAGTACATATTGTGATCAAGGAGTGTACCTTGCTGTTACTGGAACCCTCAGCGACTGTCAGTTGCCAGGCATGCGATCAATGTGATGGCCAATATTCTGTAATTGACAGCTGAATTCCTAAGCTGCAGTCGTGCATGCCAGGATCAGCATCAGAGTATTATTATTAGCTGTCTCTGCAGTTAGGAAGTCCAGTAAAAGTCACCGTAAACAGTCATTATTTAAAATATTTTATTCACATCAAATTTTTTTTATCAGGTTAGAGTTGCACGTAATAATAAGCAGGATATTACAGTGACATAAACCTCTAGCAAAAATGTCAACATTTCCTACTAATAACCTTAACATCACTAAGGTTAATAGCGAGGGCTTGGAAATCGACAATAGCACTGTCTTTTACCGAATTGCTCTAGGATGTTGACGAACAACGCTCCAATGAGAAGTGCCTTATAACAATATTTTCCCCCTCAAACAGTTACCAAATGACGTGGGACCTGTAGGACACGTGGAGATCGGGTACCTAGCAAATTTGTATGCTACCAATTACTTCCCGCAATGTTATTAAGTTGACGTATATGTCTTACTGCCCGAAGTGCCGGGATTATCATAGCTCTGTGAATCTAGTATTGTGCATCTTTCCATTCTAAAGCAAACGACGATATATCAGATCAGTGTTGATGCTTATTAAAATTAATAAATTTGATGTATGCGCATACTGACAACACCCTCACCTTTCTTCTTGCTGTACCCCAATTTCTTTGGAAAATTAATAAACATTCAAATGCCAAAAAAAAATCAAGTAGAATATATCAGAATTATATGTTTGTTGTTTTTACAAAAATTCGATTTTGTAGGATGTTATTTCACAAACATTATAAACTATAGGTCAAAATAATCAGACTGGTGAAACAAAATTGGACAATTTTTGAAACTTACCTTTTTAACCTAAATCTCCATGCACGATGAATCACTGTTTCGTGAATGAGCCCCTTTCTTCATCTATCATCATGACTGTTAAAATAATAAGTAGGAAAATATTTATCTCAATCAAATATAGTTAAGGAAACAAGGACTCACATTCAAAAATAAATATACGTTATATGTTTTTAGTTTCCCTTAGCGCTCAGGGCTTGTACCCCCTGCTGTCAATCTACGTTGTTACTAAAAATCCCAAACCAGTATCTAATGTTAAAAAATGCTGAACTTTAATTATGTTTGAAAAGCAAGAATACTGCCTGGCAAAAAAAAACAGGAATATGTTTGCATAGTTGTAGTACCGTTTCTGTATCCAGAGTGGCATAAAGAGAATGCCATTAATTATTTAATGTCAAAGGTAATACCTATTGAAAAAGTCTCCTTTAAACTGTTACAGTCAGTAGAAATATACTTTTAATCTCAACTTGAAAATGCATTCCTTTAGAATGTATTCACATCTCGAGGGTCAAGTTGTTATGATATCAAAAGATGTTAAATGCCCTTCTATAAAAAACAGATGTTTTTCGACGCAACTCTTTACCGCTGAAATGCTACTAATACAATAATAGCTTCATCTGAATCAACTCTGCTTCTTGTGTTTTTTGGAGCTTGATTGGGAGGGCAGTTTAATTGAAGAATGATAGAAAATTACAGTGTGATGGAATTATCATCTCAGTTTGGCAAAACACGTGATTTAGAACTGGGGAAAATCAGTGGCTGTCCAGCTGTTTGCAAACAAAAGACTTATATTACCCTAAGCCGTCTCGAAACATTTGCTATGGGCTTAATAATAAATTTAAGAAATTCCTAGAAGTAACATTTCTGAGTATATACCAAGGTCCTACAGTGTAAAAAAACGTGCCATTATTATGGTTTACAGAGAATAAATGCCGAATAATACAGTGTCTAACATGACTAATTCCCCCCTTTTAGTGATCTTATAATTTGTAGCATTATAAATTATGAATTAAAATGGATTTAATTTGTAAAATTAACATTTGCTTTTGGGCAAATATATAATACCTTGAAGTTTCTAAACATTTGTTTTATTGTAAATATAGTTATGGAAAAAAAAAATAGAATGGCTGATTGCATAAGTATTCACTTCTGTTACAGTAAACACCTCCATTAATTCTGGGGCAGCCAGTTGCATTTAGAAGTCAGATAATTGGGGGAGTGGAGACCACCTGTAAGCAATTGGAGTGTTACATGATCTCAGAATGAATACACCTGTTTCTGGAAGGCTACAGAGATTGCTAGAGAGCATATCTGAACAAACAACATCATTAAAAAGAAAGATCTATCAAAACAAGTCAGAAACAAATTTCTGTTCAACTGTGATTCTGTTATAATAAACATCTAAACGATGAACATCCACTGTTAACTCCAGAAAAGGCCATCCACCAAAGCTTAGTGACAAAGGCTGTGAGACTTATCTATCTGTCTACCCACACCTCCCCCCCCCTCTGCCAGTCCTTACACTGGCTTCTCATAAGCTATAGGGCACTATTTAAAATTCTGGTTCTTGCTTACAATTCTTTACAAAATGCAGCTCCTACCCATCTATGCTTACTAATACACAAGTATGTCCCGTTCAGGCCCCTGTGCTCTGATGAAGATCTGCGTCTATTACCTGTTCGTACTTGCACCTCTAACGTCCGCCTTCAGCACTTCTCTAGGGCTCCTATGGTACTCCCTTCCATGCTCCATTAGACTTTCACTCAGCTTCAGTTCCTTCAAAAGATCATTAAAAACTCACTTCTTTAAGAATGCATATAAATTAAACTGTTAATCGCTTTCCCTCACTGCACCTTGGCCACCCACCATGCTTCCTCTCT
>OW240914.1:58216014-58270915 GCA_933207985.1 Pelobates cultripes | reverse complement strand
GACTGTGTGTATGTATTCAGCAGTCTGTCTGTGTATGTATTGCATTTGTTGGAGATACTAATAAATATAAGCTCAATTTTATCTATTTATATCATTATTTAAAATTTGTATCATTGAACTCTGTGTTCTTTTAAAACAAAAGTTATTAGTTCGGACAACAGTACGAGTTGTTTTTATCTAAACTTAAACCTCAGTATTTGGGTTTAATTGCCGTGTTGGCACTTTAAGGAGAAAAAATGTTGGCATGTATTGCGGATTGGGCACTCGGGCTCAAAAAGGTTCGCCATCACTGCCCTAGACTGAAAGCTCATTTGAGAAGGGTCTTCATCAAGCAATTGTTCCTGTAACATTTTGTAATTGTAATTTATTGGTAAATTTGACCTTTTTCTAATATTGAAAGTACTGCAATATAAGTTGGCACTACATAAATGCCAAAAATAATAACAGTAATAATTAATAATACATTACGTGTATATATACTATTTGTATGCACACATATACATACATACACATGTATGCATGCTACTACAAATCGTGAATTGAGCTAAACCATTTTTTTTAAATTAAACATTTTCATCCTTTTAAGCACACAGACTCATTGACACACACTGGTTAACAAACACACACTTTCACTGACAAAAACCCGTGTTCTCACTGATACACACTCATTGACATACACTCACTGACAGACACACAGTTTAACCAACACACAATTTTACTGACAAACACACAATTTAACAACACACAATTTTACTGACTGTGCACAGTGAGTCACACTCACTGACAGGCACACAGTGAGTCACACTCACTGACAGGCACAAAGTGACACACACACTGGCAAGCGCACACTCTCTCAGATACACATACACTGACATACACTAACTGACACATTCACACCCTCATTGATAGACACATGACATAAACTCTCACACACTTTCCAACTTACAGACACGACATACACTCACTGACACACACACATTCTCCCTGACAGACACATACTTTCAGATACACATACATTGACATACACACACCCTGAAAGACACACCCTGACATGGTGTGTGTATGACATTGTATGCGTGTCAGTGAAAATGAGTGGTAAATGTGTGACCATTAGATCCTTATGTATTCCATTATAGTAATAATATAGTTTAATATGATTATTATAAGAAAAACTTTTTACTTAAAGTTAAACTTCAGACATGTTTACTGTAACATAAATCACCCCCAAAAGCACTGAATACAGAATTTATCATAAAGGTAAATAATGTATTCAATGTAAAATAATTGTAAACCCACGTTTAATGAAAGGGTGCACTCATAAGACTTCAAATTCAGCAAACCTCATTTTATGTAGTTTTTCAACAGCAAGCATACATCGAACATTTCATTCCCACTTTATACATTAAAAAGCAATAGGACTGAAACATTGATTGTATGTTGATGCACATCTGCTTAAAATAAAGTGTTATTTTTCTATTTATTTTAAAGTCATGTGAGTGCTTTCCTTTACATCAGGGAAATCATTTTCAGATCAAGTAATCACATGTATATCTGCACATTGCTTACCTCACCAGGGTGATATGCAAGAGGTGGGGGACTGGGAGAATGAGTGATGTTAATACAGAGTGAGATGAGGGCATTTATTGTGTAGGTGGAATGCATTAGTTGAGTCAAGTTGAGTGGTATGTTTCCATGAACAAAAATGTATTAAGAGGGTGTTTAAAGGAAGGCAGATTAGGCAAAGTCTGACAGTGTGGGGAAGTGCATTGCAGAGGGTTGGTGCAGAAGAGGTGATTATGACACATGCAAGGAGCAAGACACTGTTCGGTCTTAGGGGGTGGCCTGCAATATATTTATTGAATTATGAGGACAAGTAGTGGGGAACAGCATTACTAAGGGCTTTGTAGGATAGTGTGTGTGTATATTCAATGTAATTCTGCTGTGAATGAAGAGTCAGTGAAGGGACTCACACTGAGGTGCATCTTGCAGAGATACAAAGCAAAGTTAAGGTGGATTAGAATGGCAGAGGCTTTTAAGATGTACTGAAGGGAGCGAGGCATGAGAGATGAAGGCCAGTTAGTAGGTTATTGCAGTAGTAAAGATGAGAAATACCACAGGGAGTCGGTGAGTTACTTAGTTTTGTCAGCAAATGTACACATTTTGGAAATACTGCATAGGTGGTTGATGAAGAAAGCAAATAGATGTGGGGTATAAATGACAGTTTGGACTCAAGTATAATTATAAGGCAGTGGACTTTGAGTGATGAGGAGTTCGTGGTGCTGACAACAATGATAAAAAGTCAGAAATTTGAGCAGTGCTAGGTAAGGGAATTTAAAAGGAGCTCAGTTCTAAACATATTGAATTAAACTCGGAGAAGCATTTTGGGCTGAATTGAAATTCAGGCGAACTTTGATTGATCAGGTGATCGGCTGAATTCCTGAACTTTGACCAGGAATGGATCCAAATCAAGGACCAACTGAACAGCTCACTGCCAAACATGGTTGCTTCAGGGTCATGATTCTGGACTCCACATATAGCACCAAAAAAAGAGATGATAGAAGGGAAAAAAGATGATTGATGGCTGGGGGACAGACACTAAATGTTGATGTTGTTCACAGATCAAGTAGAAGAGAAGTGACCAATAAATGAGGAGAGAGAGATAATATAGAAATGTTCCTATTTTGCACCACATTGTTTGGCACATTATCAAGTCCTTGTTTGCTCTTCTGATTCTGAATCTCGGTGCTAAAGTTCAGCCAAGGTACACCAACATTAGGTTGAATTTTAGGTGTTCCAAAAACAGTTTAAAAAAAAATTAAAAAATTAAACGAAATTAAAAAAAAGGTTAATCCAAGCAAGCCTAACTTCTTCATCATGTCTAACAACCACGAGAAAGTAAAACCACGATAACCAGCTTTTGATGTCAGAAAGGGCAGAGGTAGAGAGATCCAGGGAGGAGAAATAGATATGAGTGTAATAAACATAAAGGTGATATATGAAGCCATAGCGGTTGATGAAGAAGTACAAATGTGCAGAGGAGAGAGTTGTTGTTGTAATGGGCTGTAACAATATCAGGATAGATTATAGTGGAGGGAGGAGACATTTAATAAGTTTTGAAATAGGAGAGGATCCTCAGCATGTAAATTTCAACAGATGCAAATACGAGATGGAGAAGAAGTGGGTTTAACCGATATAGATCAAAATTATAGGAGAGCAAGTTGTTGTGGTCTGAAATAAGAAAAGCGTAACAGGTAAAGTCAGATATAGAGTAGAGGCAGGAAAATGTGAGGTCAATAGATTGCACAGTCACTGTGAGTTGGGAAGAGGATGTAGTATGAGAAACCAAAGGAGGATGTGAGTGAAAGACATTTAGAAGCTGCAGAGGTAGATAGATTAAGAAGGTGATTGTAAGACTTGTAAGAGAGAGATAGTCAGGAGAGTTATGTGGGGAAATGTTTCTAAGGAAAAATAGCAGTTCGTAAGGAGAAACCATAGGGGTTGAGAGGAGGCAAGGTGAAATATGGATAGCATTAAGTTATTATTGGAGGTGCAGTGATATTTAGGAAAAGAGCAGATAGGAGGAGAAGATAAGTAGAGCACTGTAAAGCTTTACAATTTGTACATACACCCTGTTAGTAAGAGGTTGTGTAATATGATACATGCAGCTCCTTCTTCTAGCTCCTTACTTCAGTTGTTAAATCCTGATAGGCACTTGTAACCAGGCCACTTTGAACCAGGGCAGAGAGCCAAGGCTCCAGAAAGCCAGTGTTCCACATTTGTAGCAGTGGATGCTATTATTGGATCAATAATGTTTTTGACTTTAGAGCCACAATAATATGTATTTATTATACATTTTTAAAGTTTTGTTTTTCAGGCCAAATTTTAGATCCTTCACAGATGTATCACTAATTAGACATGTGCAATTTGTTTCTTTCCGAATGTAAATTTGGATAAATTTAAACAATTCGGACGCTTCCGAATGTCAGAATTGCTGAATTTCAGAAGTACCGAATGTATGTGTAAGTGGTCGTGGTGGTTAGGGTTAGGGGTTAGGGTAGTTTTTGGGTTAGGGGAAGGGTTAAGGAGCCCTACAGATGTGTAAGTGGTTGTGGTGGCAAGAGAGGGATGCTTACGAATGTCCGAAGTGCAAAAGTCCCAAATTGCTGAAGTCCCGAATTTCGGAAGTAAAAGGTAAACAAAAGCCCTACAAACTAAATATAAACGAAACGAAAGGGCAAATGCCGAATGCATTACCTTTTCATTTTGTTAATTTAATAGACTATATGCTGCAGGTGAATAAACCCCCACAGCACGGAGAAAATAACAATGTGCATGCGCGAAAAACAAGGAGGGAGCCGGAAGCGCTACCAGCTCACTCATTGTAATAATATTAATTCCTACCCCCCTCACATTAAAACACATGGGGGTCAAAATGACCCTCATATTAATAAAAGGGAGGTTAAATCCTCTAGCATGCCCCTACTCGTGGCATGTGGCCTAAACAAATTTAAAAGTACTAGTGACTGGGCAGCTATAAGCCCCCCCTTATTGCAGTCGGTAGTGCAATAAGGGGGGACCTGGCACATTAATGTAAACAGGGTGAAGTAATGCTGAGTAATTTTACTCATAACACTGTGATTGGTTGTTTTCAACTTGAAAAGCAACCAATCACAGTGTTATGAGTCAAATTACACTGCATGGGAAAATACCAAAGAACTTTCCCATGCTGTGTAAAATGACAGGGCAATCTGATTGGTTGGATTTCAAGCCAACCAGAGTGCTGTGACAGGGAAATGTAGAGACTTACCGGTCAGACTCTTCATTTACCTGTCAGCGCACTCTGACTGGTTGGCTCTGAGCCTAATTGCAGGGCGTGGGAAGGCTTTATAAGCATTTGCCCACCCTGCGGAGCTCAGTCTGTGCCATGCCCTCCATGGGTAAAGAAGGATTATTTTTTTTACAGTCTGGATTTTTTTTTGCGCTATGATTTTTTCTTTTATTTTAACAGTTTCGACGCGTATTATACATTTTTATTTGGCCTTTTTTGTGGCTGAAGAAAGAAAAGAAGAAAGAAAATATCAATGGCAAATATGAAATTTTATATTACATTGTTCGTTTATTGCCCCCCCCGCTATTATTAGGGTGAGTGGGTAGATAGGGTATTTGTATTGGGAGGGGGCAGTGACTAGAGGCTTGGGGACCTCAAGTCACTTTATTATTTGAGGTCCCCACCCACTGCTCATGGGTGGTGACCTGGGGGGACATTCAGTTCCCCCCCATTATTTTTTTTATTTAGGGTCCCCATCCGCCGCTCATGGGAAGGGACCAGGGGGGACATTAGGTCCCCTTTTAATTAATTAGGGTCTCCACCCACCGCTCTTGGGTGGTGACCTGGGGGATATTCGGTTTCCCCCCCCCATTATTTTTTTATTTAGGGTCCCCACACGCCGTTCATAGGAAGTGACCAGGGGGGACATTAGGTCCCCCTTTATTTAATTAGGGTCCCCACCCACCACTCTTGAGTGGGGATCGGGGGGGACATCAGGTCCCCCCCATTATTTATTTAAGGTCCCCACCCGCCGCTCATGGGTGGGAACCTAGGTACCCCAGTTAATATTAATAAAACATAATGCTGAGGGTCGGGTATATTACCTGGTAACTAATAAAACTTGTTGTTTGTTTCCTTCATCAAGTCTCAACTGATGTTTGGGTATACCAGAGCGCTATATTCATTGAAGCCTTTCGGGAATTGGGAGAACCTGAGGCGGACGTACTACTCTAGGTACCGGCGGTCCATCACAACAACAATCCTGGTCAAAAGTTATACATTTTAAGCCACTCTCCAGTTTCCTACCTTTTGGGAGCAGAAAGGTGTTTTCCTTGGGGTCCAATTAGATATGCTGCCTGATGCTATTTATTATAAGGCAGAACCTCCTCTCTCCCTTCTCCTCTGTCCTCCTGTCCCTCCTGTGTTTCCTCTATTATTTGGGAGTCAGTGACAGGCTCTCACTTCCTCCCAGTGCTGCCAACATAAGAGGGGTGCTCAAGTTAAAGTTGCGCTGTTAGAGGGTGGCAATGCACCACTGGGCCCTGCTGACAAATGCCTAATTGCATGGGCTACCCAACAGGCCCCCTCAGTATGTGAGCTGCACTGGCGATAGTTCTGCTGACTGAGTACCCAGATTTTCCAAACCCTCAAAAACAAGTATGCAAACCTTTTTCTACAGCTATTGGATGGCCCAGTCCCCAAGTTAAAAAAAAAGTAACTTCTCACAAAATCAACCCACCAACTTTTTAAAAAAACAACCAAAAAGAGTGCATCCTGAAAAGGCTTACATTAAACGTAGCTGCGAGCTTGTATAGTGATGGTTTAGAAGTCAAAGTGGATACTCTCAGTAGCCAAGTGGCTTTTAATTGCTTATAATTACTTTTTCTTTGATGTTGTTTCTAGCAAATGCGATTTGCCAAGTCATTATTGGCAGAATAGGCATTTGCAACATGTCACTGATCAAAAACAGACATTTAGGAGCTGGCAATGCAACAAAAAGAAAAAATCTACTCCTGGACTTTTGTAGTTCTTAAAGGGGAAGCGTCACTTACACCATCACCATTTACACCACCAATTAAATAATTAAAATCTATATAACTTCTACAACTCATGTTAACATTTTTTTCAAATATTTATTTTAAATTTATATTAATGATTTAATTAATTACATCATAACCCAGTTTAGGCAAAGCAAAGCCAAGGTAAACATTGCACACAAGGAGACAACTCTGTATGCTCTCAGACTGCCAACGATTGACAGGGAGCTAAGATGGAGGCGCCCAGTTGCAGGACAAAGAAGTGTCGATTTCTACATTAAAATGTATCGTCCACACCTCACAAATACATATTTATTAATTATAGGGATAAGTAAACATAATATTGAAAAAACCTAAGGAGTGCGTTAATCACTTGACTTAATTAAAATACAATGGATTGATCTCCTTGACAAATTAATTGCATTTTTTCATATTCACAATGACGCAAAGCTAATCCTTGTGTTCTATAGTAAAAAATAATAAGTTTGAACTCACAAATTTAGAAAACATCTCAATAAAACAAATATAGATTTTTCGGGGGGAAAAAACATTTAACATGCTTATCTGTCATACAAGCATAATGCAGTGATGAGTGTCCACATATTTTTTTGTGTTCATATAGATATATGTTAGTTAGCTATATATATATGTAAACTTTCTCTAACATGTAAATATATTCCCTTTTAACATCAATAGTATATTGGGGAATACTGTTTAACCACAAATTGATATTCTATACGCTTTCTTTCTTATAAATACAAAAATAAACTATGTTGATGTATATTGTTTCTTTGAGAATCCTACATTTAAATTACAAATATAACCATTTCTGGAAAGAGAGATAATCAGAATAGTGAGGAGCAGACAACCAGCCGCTGACCTTGCTGTCCATCAGTGAAATTGAAAGGCTTTTTTGAAAATGAATTCACTGCAGCACTAAAGAACTTCAATAAACAAAAGGATTAGACCGAGATGGCTCAACATCTTCCCGCATTAGAGAGGTCAGTCAAATAGAGAACAAGTTTTCATTTTTATTCTTTATCTCAATGGAGACCGTTAAAAAAAAATTAATGTGCATTTCAAGATGGCATTCCAAAATCCTTGAATCTTTCTCTTCTTGTTGAAAGTGCCATCTATTTGTCAAAATGCACTTTAAATACAGTGAGCTAAATGTCAACTGTGTCAATTTTCGCTTGGAATTGCAGCAAACCTGTCAATGGTATAAAAGAAGATGTTGTGTGTGAGACAAAATGTCGCTGTTGTATCATTTTTGTCCAACAGAGACATTCATTAGGAAGTAAGTCTTATACCTTTAATTTTAATGTACTGCTGTTCCAAATAAGGCCTAGACTACAGTTAAGTGTTCTAATGCCGCAGGTTATCTTCTATAGAAAGCCTTGGGTAGCACAATAATCAGACTTAAAAATTACTTTCTTACATGAGTTATTTCTTAATATGCTCACAATACAATTCAGAACCTTTTTTTTTTTTACTGCAATATTGTAACTCTTTAAACTAGCATGTTTGTAATGATACTGGAAATATATCTATACTAGTTATATGGTTAAAGGAAGATCAAATAAAATACAGTGCAACAATTAAACAAAAAACTAATGGTGCCTGCGAAAAGAAGATGCCTGGTTTACAATATGGGGAATAATCACAAAGGATTACTACCAAATAACATGAAGAAATCAAAATTTTCTATTTGTCAAAATATATAAGACAAAGTAGGGTCTTACGGTAAAGCCAGAGGTTGACAAAACATGAAAAAAAGTAATGTTTCCACCATCAGGTTTTGTCAATTCCTCCAGCTGCCACTACCAAGGGCAATGGGAGCAGGCAGCTTCTCGTCATGGAAATAGCTTTTTTTGGCATCTTCCATATACATCAGTGTTGTATGCACTAGGGCAGGCATTGGCAACCTTCGGCACTCCAGATGTTTTGGACTACATCCCCCATAATGCTCTTACACCCATAATGCTGGCAAAGCATCATGGGAGGATTAGTCCAAAACATCTGGAGTGCCGAAGGTTGCCTATGCCTGCACTAGGGTATAATGCTCACAAGTCTCCTGGCAGATCTAGTGAAGCTTGGGGAATATGAATATCCCAAGCAGGGATGTCACCTTTGGAAGTCTTGGCAAAATATAAAAAGACCGCCAAAGGTGACAATACAGTTTTAGGGCACTTAAAATGTAGAGAAATGTTGAGCACAAAGGGAGGAGCTAGAGAGAGATACAAAAGATAAAGGTGAGACACAGTGGCGTAACTGGAAACCATGGGGTCCAGTGCCTCCCATATGTCTCCCCTCCCCCCAAGCCCCTCCATGTATCACATGTATGCCCCCCGCCCCTCCATGAGTTTCATTCAGAGTGGCATGGTTGACAGAATTGGAGGGGTTCATGTGAAAGAGTGAAAGAGGACGAGTGTGACAGTGCTGGAGAAGGTGAGTGTGATAGGGTGAAAGGGGATGCGTGTGACAGTGCTAGGCTGTATGATAGGCTGAATATGGCAGAATGATGGGAGGTGAGTATGGCATGGGTGAGTGACCATATTGGGGGAGGTATTGTGAGCGTGGCAGGGTTAAGGGGGGTAAAAGTGTGTGTGTGTGGTTGGGTGACAGTTACACAGACACACACTGACATACATGCAGATACACATGGTATATCACATACAGATAGCTACACAATGACAAACATTCAGATACACAGAATGACACACATACATAGGGCAGACACCTATAGATACACATACATACATACATACATACATACATACACAAACACATGCACAATGTTTTAGTCACCCTCCTGTTTTCTACCTTTTAGGTGCAGGAGAGGAACTTCCCTGTGGTCCAGTGGCTGGCTTCACCTGATGGTAGTGGTTGCTGGGAGGAAGTGACTGGGTCTGTCACTTCCTCCCAGCGTCTGACACCATCACAGGGGGCCCATTGTGCTGTTAAAGCGCTGCAGCACTGACCGAGCCCCCTGGTAATTCATTGCCACTAATTGCCACTAAACACGTGGCCGGCGCTGCGTAACATGGAAGGCGTAACTAATGCATTTGAAGAACATGTTTTTGTTTGATTTGGTATTCTACGTTGTTGGCTCATGTTGACCAAAAAAAAAAAAAGAGAGAGAGATGATTGATATGGAAATGAATGATTAATGGCTAGGGGACAGCCACTAAAATATTGACCAATAGAGGGAAGAAAAGGAGCAGCAGTTAAAAACAAAAAATATATATTTATTATATATTTAAAGGGACACTATAGTCACCCTCACCACTTCAGCTCAATGATGGTCTGGGTGGAGGTCCCTCAGATTTTAACCCTTCAGATGCAAACATAGCTGTTTAAGCCACTAGAGGCACATCTGCGACGCTGGAGGCATATTATGCCTCCATCGCGCAGAGCGTCCATAAGAAAGCGGACATCAGAGCTGACATCTGTGGGGAAGGAGAGGTCACCAGCTCTGAGGGAGCCCGGTGCTGGAATAAGGTAAGTGGCTGAAGGGGTTTTAAACCCTTCAGTGCCACAGGATGGGGACCCTGAGGGTGGGGGCACTCCCAGGGCACTATAGTGTCAGGAAAACCGCTTTGTTTTCCTGGCACTACACAGTGATCCTTTAATAAATATAGCATTTTACTGCTCCTCCTTTGCCCTTTATTGGATAGTTTCTCACACTTAATGTGCAGAAGAAATAAAAAATTCAGAATATATTTTGCAGTACAGGGATTGCCCCAGTTTCATACCCTGTTTTGATGATATTCAAACGAGCTAAACCTTAGACTGAACAGAGTACTGGAGGACCAGAACTAAAATTCCTTGTTAGAAAATATGGTTCTGCCAAACCAAATGTTTCCACCATACACAAGTCTAATGCTTCACATGTACCGGTCATGGTGCTTATAATTTGTTTATGTAAAAAGCATCACATTTCATCTATACATTGTGCTAACAAATGCCTAACCTCTCACTGTGAGCACAATGGTATTTTTTGTGTTTACTTGTTCGGCTGCACAGAATGGCTAACACTAGCCTACAGAATGCTGGCATTTGTCTTATGACGAAGTGGACATTTTATGTGATGCAGGGAAACAAGGAATGAGGAAATTCAAAAATGTGTGAGTGTTCTTCAATTACTGCACTGCTCAAGGAATGTAGTAGTCCAGTATGTCTTCATGTATGCATGTGCACCTTTATGGAAATGTGTGTGAGTGTTGATATGACCTGGTGAGGTTGTTGTCATGTGAAAATTTTGGTGTGGGGTGAAGAACAGAGGGATAGTTATACAGGAATTTCACTGTAACTGAGGGAATATCGCTTCTCAAAGATAAATGTAGAAGTCAGGGTTTGGACCCAAGAAATAAAATGTCTTGAATCAATACACAAAATACCACACCACACACAAAAATACCAACTATACACAAGCAGAGAATTCTAGAATTTGCACATGCTTTCAATACACAATTACATGCAAGAATTATCAAACACTTGCAACAAAAATATCACTTCGCTACCATGTGCATCAATGAACCTGGGGCATTGATGGCCCTGATGCTGGTTCACTCATTTTCCTTCCTTGCAAGTACTAGCCACAAAAAACTTGGTACACCCTGTAGCGGAATTGCAGCTTTTACATCAATATCTCCGCTGGTAGACTTAAATAGTATCCAAATGAAGCGTAGCTCAGCAATTCCATCCAAATTCCCAAACAACTGGACGATACACAGCTTTGAGAGTCAACTGTTTTTTTATTGAGTCACAGCTGGCTTTTATACAATTCCCCATTCACCAAGTACAGAACATTAAACAATATTTTAAACCATCATAACTCCTATAATATGTCAGAACTCCATGAAAGACACTTCACCAAATAGCAGGGATCTGAGTGCCCAATCTGTTGAAATACCGCTCAGATCCGTTCAGTAGAACAGGAATGCCATTCGAGTGAAGTTTAGACCAGTCAACCACGAGGCAAAGCCCCAAAACAGTTCCATGTGGTTGTATGCTTTGACCGGTCTTCTTTCAGGAGTTTTCAATACTAAACTAATGAATGCAAATGTTCATAAATTAGGTAGTCGTGTGCCTGATGTTCATTCGTTCTATTCAGTCGAATGCCGCTCTTTATAGACAAAAGGAAATGTACGTATGAACAGGATGAAAAGTTAGCGGTGTTTGCGTGGTCGAGTGTCTGATTATAGTTCCATGCACTCGATGACCAAACACCGGTGTATGTTCGTGAGCAAAGATGGCTGCCGCCATGTGTTCGGTCACACGAACGGCGGCCACCCATCCGACCATTTAGAACCTTGTAGTTTTCTGGTGTGAAGATCGTAAATTGGAGGCACATGACTCCCTTAAGTGGCCTCCCTGTTCGGTGGTTGGTTCTGTTCGGGGGAACCTCAAATAGTCGAACCAACCCAGTCTTGCATGCCAGAAGTGGCTAGTTTTGCCACACACCCCATAAGACTTGCTATTTTGGAGATGACCCAGTCATTTATCCATTAAAGAGGCTGTAAATATGGAGCAGCAAAGCCAGGAATTTTAATGGAAATGTACTTGTGTGACGAAGTGCCCTTCGCCACTTCTACCTGGAGAGGACTAAAAGCTAGCCTCTTACCTCATAACTATGGCCCCTCTCATGAGCCCATGCAGTAACTTTAAACCCATGGCGATTTGACTGTGGTTGTGAGATTTGAGCATTGTTCGGATATATTAAGTGCTCAGATCCAAGCTATCTGGGGATAGTTTGAATTTGGGGGTTCTGTACAGTATGATAGGAGTTGTGTATTTTTGCTGTTGTTGTGACTAGGTATATTTTCTGTACCTGGAGATAGTTGGCTTAGCACACCCAGTTAAGCCACTTATCTCACACAGCCTAACTATGTGGAACTGGTTTGGGCAGGAAAAGCCATGCTTGCAGTGATCACAAAGGACTTTGACCTAACTTTTAAACCAATGGAAGGAATTGTCTGAATTTTGAGTATGTTTGTATTTGGAGTATGCTGATTCTGAAAATTATTATGTGAATGTGATGTATACTTTTAAAGCTATGAATAGTGCGTAAAACTGTATGTTTTCTGCCTGTGATAATTAAGTTAGTCTATTGTGTTGAGATAATTGTATCACAGGCAGAAGGGAGGATTTCTGCTGGTATGAATGGGAGCGTTTAGCTGTGTTGTAATGTATTGATTGGTTTGTTCTTCACAACCCTGTGGGCGGTCCTGTGTGTGTAAGACCTCCATAAAAGAAAGCCCTTTGGTGCCAATTAAACAGACCTACTTGACCCTTTCTTGAAGCCTTGGCTCATGATTGGGGGATGGGATAACTACACTCTTGGGGATTGCTTTATCACAATACTCCCCTGATTCTAAGCTCTTGTAAGAGCTTGTTCCTTGTTCCTGCTCTCTGGATATAGGAGAGGTCTACCCACTGGAAGCTGGATCCAGGCCTTGGGTCTAGGGTGGGTGAAACACGGCGAGACCCCTGCGCAGCTGCATCTCTGGAAGTGGGGTCTGCAGTGATTATGGTGTCGGTTGGAGTGCTAGGAGTCCTCAGCGAGCACTAGGAGCACAGATTGGCGGAGGTACTCGGTCGGAGTGCCAGCGGTCCGTCACATTTGGTAGCAGCGGCGGGATGGCGTCCTAGTGTGAGGACAAGCAGCTCGGAGACACCGGTAACATGTGGAGTTACAGATCTATAATAGAGGGCAACGCTAGCACTCGTGCAGCACCCCTGTCTACAGAGGAACAAACTTTCTACAGAACAAGCATGGCACCCAGCTACGATGAGGCGGAGTTCGACAGAGAGTTGAAGGGGTTGCTGGCTTTCTTTGAACCGAACCCTCCTGAGGAATATGTACAGCGCACAAGAAAAATAGTGGAAAGGAACTTCCAGTTCAGAGTGGAGCTGGCAATTGTGTGGGCAATGCATATCCTTGGGAGCGGGAAATTCGGTTCTTATCCCCAGCGGCAGTGCATCTCACAGGGAGAGGAGACAACCGGTCTCCCTCCCCAGCAGGGGCCTGAGTTCCAGGAGAAGGAGATGGTCGATCCCTCCACCGTACAGCAACCAGCGTCCTGGGGAGTGGAGGTCTACCCACTGGAAGCTGGATCCTAGCCTTGGGTCCAGGGTGGGTGAAAGACGGTGAGACCCCGGCGCAGCTGCATTGCTGGAAGTGGGGTCTGCAGTGATTATGGTGTCGGTTGGAGTGCTTGAGTCCTCAGCGAGCACTGATTGGTTGAGGTACTCGGTGGGAGTGCCAGCGGTCCGTCACAACTTCTATTTATGTGTTAGGATGTGTGTACATAGGACTTTAAGCCCTATGGCCAACTATGTGGGTGCAGTTTTGGTGATTCATTCTCTAAAGGTGAGTTCAGTGGCACATGTGGTATGTGGATTCTGTATTTGTATTGCATTTCTGTCATTATTATTATGATATTTATAGAGCGCCGTCAAATTCCGCAGCGCTTTACAATGGGTGGCCGAACAGACATGTAGTTGTAACCAGACAAGTTGGACACACAGGAACAGAGGGGTTGAAGGCACTGCTCAATGAGCTTACATGCTAGAGGGAGTGGGGTAAAATGACACAAAAAGGTAAGGATAGTATTAGACTAATGACAGTTGCAGAAGAGGAATCAGTCAGGAGCTATTAACGGTTTAATTGATACGCTTTTATGAAGAAGTGGATTTTTAACGATTTTTTTAAGGAGTGGAGACTGGGTGAGCATCTAACGGAGGATGGAAGCGAGTTCCACAGGAACGGTGCAGCCCTCGAGAAATCTTGAAGGCGAGCATCAGAGGTGGGAGTACGGACAGAAGATAGACGTAAGTCTTCAGCAGATAGTAGGGGCCTAGACGGGACATACTTGTGTATAAGGGAGGATAGATAGGTGGGAGCAGGATTATGTAGAGATTTGAAAGCAAGAACCAGAATTTTAAATTGAGCTCTATATTTTATAGGAAGCCAATGTAGGGACTGACAGAAGGGTGAGGCATGGGAGGTGCGGGCGGACAGGAAGATGAGCCTCGCCGCCGCATTCATTATGGACTGTAACAGCGCTAGTTGGGAGCACGTAAGACCACTGAGAAGTGGATTACAGTAGTCAAGGCGAGAAAGGACAGTGGAATGGACCAACACCTTAGTCGCATCTGGCGTTAAGTAGGGGCGGATGCGCGCAATGTTTTTGAGATGGAAATGACAGGATTTGGCGATAGATTGAACATGAGGCTTGAAGGAGAGGTCGGAGTCAAAGAGAACACCTAGGCAGCGAGCCTGCGTGGTGGAGCTGATGGTAGCACCGTTGACTTGGAGGGAGACAGACACAGGAATAACATTTGAGGGAGGAAAGACCAGAATTTCAGTTTTGGTCAAGTTTAGTTTAAGGAAGTGGGCAGCCATCCAGTTAGAAACAGCAGAGAGGCAGTCAGAGACACTAGTCAAGAGGGACGGGGAGAGATCAGGAGAGGACAGGTAGATTTGCGTGTCATCTGCATAGAAATTATATTGGAAGCCAAAGGAGCTAATGAGTTTACCAAGGGAGGCAGTATAGATGGAGAACAGTAGGGGACCAAGGACTGAACCTTGGGGGACACCAACAGAGAGGAGTTGGGGAGAAGTAGCAGAACCAGAGAAAGAAACACTGAAAGAGCGCTGGTAGAGGTAGGAGGAGCACCAGGAGAGAGCAATATCTTGTAGACCGATATTGCGGAGGATGAGAAGCTGTTGATGATCAACAGTGTCAAAAGCCGCAGACAGGTCAAGGAGAATTAGGATAGAATAGTGACCACGAGATTTTGCAGTGAGTAGATAATTGGATACTTTGGTCAGTGCAGTTTCCACAGAGTGCCGCTTGCACAGAGTTATATTGACGTTAGATGGCTGTTGGCAAAGGTGAGAATATATGGTTATTGAGGAAATGAGGATGAATTTGTAGGTGAAGTTTCTTTCCTTTACCAAAGTCCACAATCTTTTAATATAAATTAGAAAAATTATTACAATGCTTAAAATAATATATATACATAGTGAGATGTATGCAAGCCTGTATTGCATGTACTAGGATTTGTGAAATAATTGTTGTTGCCATTCCAGCTTGAACACGTTTCATTCATCCTTTTAGTTTATAGAGCGCTTCATGTTTAACAGACTTTTTTTTTGTCCCAGGCTGCACACATTATTTCATTTCTTCTTTCTATTGTAATGTAATTTTATGATCTCCAAGTTAGACTAGTAATCAACACCACTAGAATTCATCTTATTTGTTAAATTTGCTCATAACTTTTTCTTTTATAAAACCTTCCTTTGCCGTTTATTTATATTCATAAAAATGCATAACCAACTCACAGAATATGAAGACTTTAGCTCCTTTCCGCCTGTGTCCATTACACATTTTTAAAGGAACACTAACATTATGAAGACACATAGTCCCAATCTTATAATGCCCTGGCAGCGGTTTAGGTCCCCAGAGCATACCTGTAGGAAGCATAAAGGGTGGTTGTCTTACCTTTTCACCCTCACATTGCTGGTCTGCTGTACCACCTCCTTGGAGAGAGCAAAGAGATCAATGATCTCAGCCAATCCAATGCTTTCTAGTAGGAAAGCATTGCGTAGCTAGTCTGCATACATAGCAAAATGTCACACTACACAAATTTGGCTGAAATAGAGCATTTCACTCTGTTATTCCAGAGAAAGCGCTTCTAGTAGCTTGATAGCCACTTGAGGCATCTAAACCCTGCAATGTAAACATTACCATTCTATATATTTTCACTTGCAGGTTAAAAATGGGGATGAAGGAGCATGGCCACCAGACCACCTCCTTGAGATGAAAAGGTCTGGTTACCTAGTGTCCCTTTAACACCATTCCATCATCAAGTGATGTGTGTCTGTTTTAAGATAATTTACACTATCATAGTGTCTAAACATTAACATGACATTTTATGACAGTTATGACCTTTTTTCCCAGTGGCAACAAATATGGAAATAGAATTGCAAAACTATTTTTGTGATCAAAGTTTCTAGAGGCTACATCAGCATGCAGGAGAGTGTTGATGGTTACTTGTGACGAGGCTGATCCTTATGTGCATGAGGTTCTATTTTCATGACTTGCGTTTCACACTCTGAACCAACAGATAACATACAGCATCCTGCTGGCAATCGAAACCAAGCACCGTTTTTAAGGATTACCTGGTTTGGTTACTAATATTGCTTGCTAATATGTTAGTTGAGTTGAGAAGAATCAAATAGACATGTTACATGAAATAGACAGTTTTTATTTAACAAGGCAACAGTCACAAATGCAAAAATGTAACAGCAGTAAAAACACAAACAGTAAAAGAGTTGAGAACATAATTTTGAATCATCCAGTGGGTAAAATTACCCAGACTTTTCACCCAGTGGGCAGAGCAGGGTAAATAGCATGGGTACAGCAGCAAAAGTGAGAAAGACATCAAGTTTACATTAAAATGTTTTTATTTTTAAATATTTAACTTTATAATGTGACCTGTTTTGACTTCCCTTACTGGATAGCATCACTAAAAAATATTATCCCATCTATTGTGACTCTTAAAAAATTAGGAATTTTAGCTTGTTATCGGTACCAATTTATATAACATGCTTGTTGCTGAATGACTAAATATCCGATGAAGCTTGCAATTACACCCTCATCCAGCACACTGCTGTATACTCCTGGCATAAATCAATAATGGACGTACAACTCAGAGTGAGTCAGAGATCTACTGAAGCAGATGGAATTCATATTTCCAGAAAGCAAAACATTGAAGTGTTTCGGAAATACATTTTTAAATTTTATTGATCAATTCTATTTACAGAATCCAGAATTATATTGTTTAAAAATGAAAAATCAGTACTAAAAATAAAAGGACACATTTTCTCATATTCTATACCTTCTTTTAAAAAAAGCTAGAACTATAATCACATGAGAAGCGTCTGCTATGAATTAGTTACTCTAGATTCATATCTTTGAAAGAACACAACTATGACCCGAATAGTAATAGAAGGTGGCGCTGATTCTCATGCAGATGCATACTACCCCCATAATACAGGCTGTTAAGATCACTTAAAGAGGCACTCTCATCAAATTAACCCCATAGCATGTTCTAGTGGTTGCAGTGCTTAAGACGCCCCTTTAACCCCTTAAGGACACATGACATGTGTGACATGTCATGATTCCCTTTTATTCCAGAAGTTTGGTCTTTAAGGGGTTAAATATTAAAAATAAAACCCTTATGATTTTGCATCCTAACAAAAATAAAAATTGTCAAATTAAAAAATATATATATATATATATATATATATATATATATATATATATATATATATATATTAAAACCAGCCTGACACATAAGGGTCCACTTAAAGCCATGGCAGACTTACTAAAACAGGTAAAAGCACCATGAATGAACATCATGTCCATTTGACATTTTTATATTTCAATACTATTATTTTATTTTTAAAGGGAAATCTTTTAGTAACAATATTTGTCTTTAAATGGAACCTATTTTTATTTTGTTGATTGTCACACATTTATAACAATAACACTATGAAAGTGATTTGACTGGTACGTCAACGAACAATACATTATACATGTTTGAAAGCGGAATATTAATTTACGAAACATATTGCAGGTATCTTTAAAGTAGCACTATAGGGTCATGAACACAAACATGTATTCCTGACTTTATAGTGTAAAAAACTATTTAGCCCCCCTGGCCCATCCTTGCCCCCCTAAATATAGTAACATTTTACGTTTATTCCAGTCTGCTGGTGCTGGCTCTGCTCCTGATCTGCCTCCTTGGTTGACATCATCAGAAGTGGTGATCTCAGCTAATCACAAAGCTTTCCCATAATGATCCACATTGAGATTGGCTGAGATGGTCAACTCTGATGATCTCAGCCAAGGTGGTGGGCCAGAAGCAAAGCCAAATACTGTCCTGGTCAATCAGCATCTCCTCATATAGATTCATTGAATCAATGCATCTCTATGAGGAAATTTCAGTGTGTCCATGCAGAGAGTGGAGACACTGAATGGCAGTGCTGCACACCGTGCAGCAATGCCCCAGGAAGCACCTCTATGGCCTAATGGCCATCTGAGGAGTGACCATCAGAAGTATCCCTACGCTGTAATATAAACACTGACTTTTCTCTGAAAAGACATTGTTTATTGCAAACGCCTGCAGGGACTGATTATACTTACCAGAACAACTACATTAGGCTGTAGTTGTTCTGGTGACTATATAGTGTCTCATTAATTTGAACATTATTCAATAGTTTTATTTAGAATTCCCCATATTCTGAGGGTTGGCATGTATAACTGTTACATCATAATTAAGTGTTCTTGCATAGCAAGACCACTTAATGTTAGCTCACATATATATTATTATTGTCGTTCTTGTGACGAAATTGGTCCCATAGGAATGATGGGCAAAATGTTCAAAACTAGAGTGGGAGCTGGCAAAAGCTGAAAAATCAGGACATGATTTCTAAACTGCCACCACTCCCTCCTTTTCAAGCCCACCTACACAAATCTTATATCAAAACGTTCCCTGCTGCCACTAATCATGTACACGGCAAAGCTATAGTCCTGATAGTTTTCACAATATGACTATTTGTTTGCAACTCACGCCGTCCATTGACATTCATTGAATCTCCACTCTAGCCAGCTCAAACTTGAAGGGCAATGTCTAAACTGCGACTGTGCCTTCATTTGTAATACTTCAGAGACATACTATGTCAAAATGTAGGTCTGGGTCTTGTGATTCTCACAATATAAAGCTCTTCGCTGTAGGGTGTATAGTTTTTAAAATATGACCATTTGAAGATAGCAACTGCCAAAATACTCTGTCCTGTGCCAGGCTGGAGCAGCAAGTGATGTCATAGACAGGGCCTTTTGTACACCTGCTAATGTTTTTATAAATGTATGTTTTAATGTAACTGTGAAGCACTTTGGGCAATAACGCTGCAATTAAATGTGCTATATAAATAAATAATAACAGTTACTCCACCCACTCCAGTTGTAGACTACTGGTAGAGGAAAGAACACTTCACACAATTTCCCCAGAAATTGTAGCTTTTCTAGTTACATGAATACAATCTCTTAAAAGACAGCTTTGAAACCTGAATAGGAAAGAAAGGGCTATTCATTGACTTTGATGTAGGCTTCTGTTCTTGAGTGAATTTTCCATATGACATTTTAGGATAAACCTGGCAACAAACCAAAATAGCTTTTGGCTCCTAAAAATGTAATTTAATTACATTCTTTCTATTTATACATTTTAATGATTAATCGTTATTCATTTTGGTAGGTTATGAAGCATAGCATACAGAGTCTAGCATTCAGTTTAATAAAAATAGAAATGTTCTATTTCCATAACTTTCCTAGTAGGTAATTTAAAATATATTTGTTTGATAGAAGTTGAAAAATTCAGCTGTAATCCAACAGGATATTACTTTCAATTGTTCATTGTGAAAATTACATTTAGGTGGGACTGCCAATACCTACTTACCCCTGAGGCGCACTATTGGCATCAATATGTAATTCACCATTTAAGCTCAACACAATTTTCAGTGAGGTTTTATATGAATGCTCAAGAACAAAATGAAAATCTAAAAAAAATATAATCACAATAAAAAAATTGTAAAAAGCTACAAAACACTACAAAACTGCTGGCAAATAGTTACAGTAATGTCAGTATCCGATATTTCTGGACCATATTCCACATTCTAAATATAAATAGGTTGACTATTTTAAAGATACAAAATAAAATTAAAAAACAATCAAGTAGATATCTCACAATATTTTGTAACTACACTGACCTTCCTTTGCCCTTCAGAATTCAGAGTATCTTTACAAGCCAAACTTCTATTAGGATAAAGAATGAACAATATACTGTGTGCTAAGAAAACATTCATATATCTGGCGTTCAGAAATTACATTGCTCATTCACTAAGTCAGTAGTAAGGAAAATCCCAAAGACAGAGTGTCAAGTAGATCGAATTAAAATGGAAAAATAAATAATTAGCTGAATTTGAAAAATAGTGTTTTCGGACCTAAATTGTAATGGCCATTGTTGTAGATTTCTGAGATACAGACATGTATCACCACAAACATGACGATTGACTAATACTGGTATATAGCTGGATAAAGCTCACTTTAAACTGTGCTGCATAGCTCCAGGTTAATTTATTCGACTACCATACTGTAAGTGCAAACAGTACCTCACCATGAGTGCTCATGCAAGTGCCCATATTCTATGAGTTTTGGAAGTATTGTGCAAGAATCATCACATGCATTCCATCCAATATCATCAACATATTTCTGTTAACAAGGACTGCTTTGCATATAAAAGACAAATACATTAAAACATGTATATTCAAAAACTCTCCTAGCAATATATATATTTTTTTGTTTTACCTTTTACTTTTTTAATCAGTATCTAAATGTTTTTTGGGCAACACATTCACTTTAAGTAAGGAACGCATATTACAAAAATGAAAGTGCATTGATTAGATCAGTGATGCATAAAACTCAAAATTCAGTAGTGAACACAGTCAAGGTTATTAGGATATTGCTGATCTGGCTTGTAAGTGCATTTTGGAAAAATGCTCAAATTGACAGAATAGTGATCAACCAGGGACATCATTGAGTACAGGAACGGAGCATTAGTGGTCAAAATAATTAAAAGAAAATATATTAATTATAGCCACATAGTAGAATTAATTATTGCAGAAATCTTCTATATTGGCAAAGCACAAAGCAATATAATTCTATAGTTTATTTAAGAGCTTTCATTGTCTTAGTTAGGTCTCTACAGTAAAAAGATATGTATATAAAACATTTTAGTTATCACCAATATTTTATCACACTCCGGCATGCTTTAGATTCTTCAAATGTAAAAATGAATGGTATACAGTTTTCAAGCCATAAGGAAAAAAAAATGTCTGCTTTATTAAAATGCTAAATTTATAGGCATATAAACGAATTATTTTATATTTTAAGGAATGCAATGCAAATCCATAAAAAAGAAGCAAGTATCGAATAGTCAAAGGAATGGCCCAAAAAGCAACAATATCAAAGTATTTTTCTATAAAACAAAATGCATTGATATTTTCTATTTTTCAATATGTCTTGGGGTTTAGATATTATAACTACACATTTTATTGTTGTCAAACAGATCAAAGACAGATTTGACTGTACTGTAAATTAAAGCACTGACCCTGAGGTTTTAACAGGTACTTCAGTTTGTGCAATAACCAAATGAGTTATTTTCCTGCCTAAAGTGAAGAAGGTTCAGCACTCAGGTATTGAATTTTGTATGTTTGATTGTATCAAAAGATTGTATCATACGCATCTTTGCAATTGATACAAGTCAATGTGTGTCTTCAGCCCTCTCCTAGCAAGTGCATTGATCTGAGCTCATAATATATAGATAACACTTAAAAGTTAGAACGAATGCAGTTTTGATAAGACATAGATCATTTGACCTTGAACACTGTACCTGAGGGCACCTTTCCTTATCTGTCAAGTCAATGTTAAGATATGCTACCCAGCCAACAATGGTAAACATCCATGCATTCTATCGATTGCTTAGCTACATATTGCCAACGTGAGATAACGAATGTCAGCTTCTCATATATGGATAAATGATGTGATGAGCAATCTGTAAATTGATTCTACAAAAACAAATGATAAAAAGGCAACACTCCAGACATGGATTTAACACCTCTGCTGCTTTCTAAAGAGGAAAGTATTGCTATACATTTGCAAAGAAAATTGTGGTAAAAACATGTAATGCAAACTAACAGTACAATGTGGCTGTTGCAGTTAGAGATGGACAACTGTGCATGTATGATATATAATACAAGAAAATAAAAATATTTTTTTATTTTAAATAACAAGCACTTAATAGATATGGTAGTATTGCAACATTCGGGATGTACAATCCCAGTTCATTTTTACAACAGACTTTAAGACACAGGCCACATGATACGAGTTCCGTTCATGTATGGACATTTTACTTAATAGGTTACTAAAGTTTGTCTTTAGGCATTGCTAGTAATGCAAGACTCAAAGATCTCTTTACGTAAGCACAGACAGATCTTCCATTGATACAAGAGAATATGTCAGAATTACCGTATCACAGATTGATCCATCTAAGATGATCCTACACAGCTGGTAAATCCCGATGATAAACTTTGAGCATTATATTTTAAAAAGCTACACATAAAAATCAAAAGAACAAAATAAATCAAGAGCAACTGTGGGAACAAATAATCACCCCTTTCAGTACCATAGCTCACTGTTTTATATCGGTCTTTACTCCAAACACTGAAAAGTGAAAGGTTAACTAAAACTTTTTTTTAAAGAAAAAGAAGAAACCAACAAACAAACAACAAAACAGTGCCACTTAACATTTTCTTTTTTGGGCTGAAAGGATTCTTTGCCAACATTATCAGAAACGTATTAGCCATGTCCCCTGCATGGTCGTGTGAAGGCAACATCATGCTCCCATTTAGTCTGTTGTTGTTATAAATGATAGTCCGTAATCTCACAGAAGTTCACAGCAAATCGCTATAAAGTCCGGATTGCAACTGGGTATAGCAAAGACATGTGTTCTGCTCCTTTTATTGGTAATTTGCGGCTGGAGTAGTAGTTTATGATTTCCGGTACAGTATCAAAGGGTGGGCTATTTTGTCCAAGTACATATTTATTTTCTTTGGTACGGGAAAGTTTCATGTGCATGAATCCTTGACTGCTCCTATTGGAGATAAAAGAAGAAAAAAATGTGAATATCAGTAAATAAAAACAAGGGTGTTAATTAAAATGCACCGAGGTAACAACTTTTCCAGATTGATTAAAAATTTAGTTACAAAAAACTTGCCATATTAAGCCTGCCATCCAATTAGGGCATTTATAAATGTATTGTTAAGATATTGCAACGACACACTGTAAAATAAATTGTTTATTGCAGTAGCTGCAACATACTAAACAGTAAGTGTATTCACATTTCATCTTTTCATATACTATTGCAAGGACATTTAAAAAAATAAAAACTACAAAAGTCACTGTGACGTCTCTTAAAAACTACATATAACAGTGCCATTGGTATTTACATCAATGTTCAAAGCACAAGTGGAATCATTTTAGTATGTAACAATAGTTTGTAGAATATAATGCAACCCATGGGTTTTAATAACCTTGCTGAGCCTCTTATAGTCTGTATTAAATGATACTGTTCTATACCAAAGGTGTGCAACCATGGAATGTCACTTTTTATCATTCAGTGGGTTCACTCCAAGTGGAAAACATTTAAAATTTTAACTACAATAAATTGCTAGCACATATAGTTCCGTTATTTGACAATATTATTACCGATATGGTAAAAGGAAACAAAGTTGGACTTTACTTGCAAGAAAAGGTATTGCATAGGCAGCCACACAAAACACTTTCTAAGCATTTAACAGTGGGATGTGATGCGAATGTGCTATGTGTTGGTGGGTGTACAGACATGGGAGATGAAGTGAGGGTATGTGATATGGTAGTTAGTTATATAAGAAGAGGCAGGTCTATATGACTGGGTGGGTCAATGCATGCAAGTAGGCGGTGAGGTATTGGATGACCTCCAGTGCAGGATGGGGGGGAACATGCATTGGCGGTGTAGCTGCAGGATCATGTAAAGACTAATGCCAAACACTTTGGGGACAGGATCTTAGGCAAGCAGTCCTACTGGACTAGTTGAAGGTGAGGATGATTGCACTCCTGACATGACTGCCATAGGGGCCAGCATGTACCACATTAAGGTTTCAGTTTATGTAATGCAATAAATCATGAGGGATGAGAGTTGGAGAAATTGTCAAAAGGAAGAGATTTTAGCCTTAATTGACCAATTAGCAGCAGGCCATTTCAATGATGTTATGTACTAATTGTGTTCTTTTACTTTAAATGTAGTAACAATTGTATACTACATTATAAAAAAAAACAGACACATTTGTTACAAGCATATTAAAATTAGTATTTTAATTTTAACCAAGCAATACAGGAAAAAAAATTGTATTTAGAATCTCTTTATAGAGAAACACTTGGAGACCCCATTTTAGCCCAGCTACCGGGCAATATATACGGTAGTGATATGTGATGCTACATCCTAGCTCCACTGCTATCCTGGAAGGGTTTTGTTAAAACATTTTATAGTGCAATGGAGGGAAGTGGTCACCATGGCATAGAGTAGAAGAACAGACCATGATAAAGAGGGGAATGCTTTAGACAAAGACATGAAAGGAAAGGAGGGAGGTGGTACCACTACCCTTATTCTTCCTCATGTCACTGGCATTGTGGAGTAAGGGAACCAATGACATAAGCAAATGGTAGATAGGGGGTGAAAATACACTCTGGTATTCGCACACAATAGACTCTTATTCCCCTACATACTCTCAGACACACAGACTTCATCCACGACAATTTAAATAGGAGGAAAAAATGCTCCATATATATTGTTTAGCCACAACATTAAAACCACCTCCCTTACACAGTGTTGACGATCCCCCCCCCCCCCACCACCTCATGCTGGCAAAACTGCTCTCTGATGCATCGAGGCATGGACTCCACAAGACCTCTGAATGTGTCCTGTGGTATCTTGCACCAAGACATTAGCAAGATGCGAGATGGGGCCTTCATGGATCGGATTTGATTTTCTAACACATCCTACATATGTTCAATTGGAATGAGATCTGGGATATTTGGAGACCACGGCAACTCAAGAGGCTATGGACAGCTGTTTCATTGTTAATGTAACACCAACCCTCAATAGCAAGCCATGAACCAACGTCATGCTGATGAGAGCATTAACAATGAAATGGCAGTCCATGAGTGGTTATCTGACTTTACACCTCTTTGAGTTGTGTTTCAAAGCTGTAGTAAACAGCAGATATATACTTATTAAAAAAATCCATGTATAAAGTGGAATAAATGAGGCAAAAAAGTGGTTATTTGTTAAACTCATTTGCATATGCCCATCCAGAATCCCTTGCAGTAGTTTCAGCAGTGCAAATGTGAGTGAAATTTCTGCAGGAAAAGCACATTTTATGACTTGACTGGTGTGTGCAAATCTATGTTTAACAATGTATAATAAAAAAAAATAAAAAAAAATAAAAAAGTACATATTATTATTATTATTATTATGATATTTATAGAGTGCCGTCAAATTCCGCAGCGCTTTACAATGGGTGGACGAACAGACATGTAGTTGTAACCAGACAAGTTGGACACACAGGAACAGAGGGCCCTGCTCAATGAGCTTACATGCTAGAGGGAGTGGGGTAAAATGACACAAAAAGGTAAGGATAGTATTAGACTAATGACAGTTGCAGAAGAGGAATCAGTCAGGAGCTATTAACAGTTTAATTGATACGCTTTTATGAAGAAGTGGGTTTTTAACGATTTTTTGAAGGAGTGGAGACTGGGTGAGCATCTAACGGAAAAGGGAAGCAAGTTCCACAGGAACGGTGCAGCCCTCGAGAAATCTTGAAGGCGAGCATCAGAGGTGGGAGTACAGCAGTGGCGTACTAAGGTGGTCTGCCCCGGTGCCACTAGGGTGGGGGGTGCCTTGGGAGGGGGCCCCTCATGCTGCAGCCGCCCGAGCGCTCTGTAGAGAGCCTCATTCGGCTGCAGCTTTGCCTGCCCGAGCGCAGCCTGAGGAGAGGGGCTGACAGGAGGGAAGCGCTCAGCACTCCCTCCTGTCACTCCCTCACTGTAGCGTGGCCGAGCTCTGTATCATGGTCCACGGGTACAGGGAGCATCTGTCTCCTGTACCCGGCCGGACTAACAGGAAGTACACACTGAGTGTTCACTTCCTTTTAACAAAAGCTCCCTGTACCCGCGTACCATACAGAGGTCGGCCACGCTACAACAGAGGTAGGGGGGAAGAAGGGGGATGATAAATTGGGAAGGGGAATAAATAAAGATTGGGAGGGAGGGATAAATAAAGATTGGGAGGGAGGGATAAATAAAGATTGGGAGGGAGGGATAAATAAAGATTGGGAGGGAGGGATAAATAAAGATTGGGAGGGGGGATAAAGAAAGATTGGGAGGGGGGATAAAGAAAGATTGGGAGGGGGGATAAAGAAAGATTGGGAGGGGGGGATAAAGAAAGAAGAGAAAGATTGGGAGGAGGGGGGGGATAAGGAAAATTGGGAGGGGGGATAAAGTAAAGAAAGATTGGGAGGGGGATAAGGTGGGTAAAGAAAGATTGGGAGGTGGGTAAAGAAAGATTGGGAGGGGGGGATAAGGAAACTGGGAGGTGGGTAAAGAAAGATTGGGAGGGGGGATAAATGAAACTGGGAGGGGGGGATAAATGAAATTGGGAGGGGGAGATAAAGAAAGATTGGGAGGGGATAAAGAAAGATTGGGAGATAAAAAGATTGGGAGGGGGATAAGGAACAAGGAAACTGGGAGGGGGATTCAGAGGGGGGATAAAAAAGATTGGGAGGGGGATAAAGAAAGAAATTGGGGAGGGGAGAATGAAATTGGAGAGGGGGGATAAAGAAAGATTGGGAGGGGGGAGAAAGAAATTGAGGGGAGAAGAAAATTTGAGAGGGGGGTAAAGAAAGATTGGGAGGGGGGATAAGGAAATTGGGAGGAGGGATAAGGAAATTGGGAGGGGGGATAAAGAAAGATTGGGAGGGGGGATAAAGAAAGATTGGGAGGGGGGGATAAAGAAAGATTGGGAGGGGGGGGATAAGGAGATTGGGAGGGGGGATAAAAAAGATTAGGAGAGGGGGATAAGGAAATTGGGAGGTGGGTAAAGAAAGAAAATCATATGGGTGGCGTATTGTGATGTCAAATGGGGGGGCGTCAAACTTTACTTTTGCCTAGGGCGGCAAAAATCCTTGCACCGGCCCTGGCTGGAGGGGGCTGTGTGAGCTGTGGCCACACAGTGCCCCATGGTAGTTAGGGTGCCGTGCGGCCAGTACAGCTCACACAAGCAAACAGCTGATAAACTGGCCGCACGGATGAAATGTGGGGCGGAGCTAAGCAAAATCGGAGGCGGGGCCAAACTGGCGTGGGGGCAGGGCTTTTGGGGGGCAAGGGGGTGCCAAATTCACATATTCACATATTTTACAAAGAATCACATTTATGCCTCATTCTATTTCAAACATGGATTTCTTTGAGTCCGTGTATACACATATATATATATATATATATATATATATATATATATATATATATATATATATATATATATATATATATATATATATATATATATATACATACATACATATACACACACAAACACATATACATACACACACACACATACACTTTAAGCAGCAGTAGGGTTTTCAGGAATATATTTCTATTACAACGGTAATTAAATGCATTTGGATATCAAGACACAAACTTATATGAGCAGTCATTCCCTGGTTAATAGACATACATACGAGGTAATGCTTATGCAGACACACATTAAGTGATCCAAAGTATACCTTGCCAGCTCCACTGTCATTTCTCATTAAGCTCAGTGAGGTTATCAGGAGAGCACTGTCCTGGCTTTCAATCTATCTGCCAAATGAATGGCTCTCAAGGGAGCTGCTGGGAAGTGCTAGAGAGGGCATGCAGAGATTGAGTAAATGCCACAGAAGTGTAAGAGGAGAGTGACAGTATTAGAATTTAAGTAACCCATTCATGGTTCAATACAAAAGTACATAAGCAGTAGAACTACACGTGGAAAATAATCTAAATTTACATAAGGCTCCAAATGAAAACGCAGATTAAAAAAAAATTAGAGCTGGTGTGAGGACAAATAAAATGAATGTATATAATATCCTACTGTTACTCAACTGTCCTATACAAGCTAAAGGAACACTATAGTGTTCAGAACACAAATGTTTATTCCTAATGCTAAAAGACATTTAGTTTACAGCCTCCTCCCCCACATTTGTCTGTGAAGAGTCATTTACTTACCTTTTTTCCCATGCTTATCCCGTGGTTGACATCATTGAGATCGATTATCTCCAACAGTCCAATGCTTTCCTATAAAAAAAAGCATTGGAAGCTAGCGCCATGCGTGGCAAAATGCTGCGCCAATCAGATGGTCAGATGAGATCATCTGATAGAAATAGTAGACTTTTACTCTGCTATTTCTGTGGAAGCACCTCTAGTGGCTCTCAGTAGTGCCTATAGTGTCACTTTAATTAGAATCATACCTAAAGTTTGCAAAACAGACATTTTAGAGTATAAATAACATTTTTGAAGCAGCTTATATTGAATGGTGAGCTATTTTTTATGATTGGGGAGCTACTGATTAGCTAGAGTATCAGCTGACCACTCTTGCCAATCAGAGGTGTATCTGCCTGGTGGCACTCCGTAATTTCTGTAACTCTGTTTCAGAACACAGATGCTGTCTGGGGAAATGGATATTGAAGCTGGATGCAACATTGGCGGTTTAACCATTTGAGAATAGCTTAACCCTTTAAGAGAGGGCCAGGGTTGTTATGCTGCCTAAACTGTCCCTTTAAAACATGAAGCTTTGAATGAGACAGTTGCCTCACTCTGTTGACAAAAAAAGGTAAGTAGATTGTTTTTTTTCTCCATATTTACCTGCTTCTTCTTCTCATGCTTTTCAGGGATTTCTTCCCCTTGTAACATCGTAAAATAGGAAAAGAGAGAGACTCTAATAGCGTGATTCATGCAGAGCAAGCTCCAGTTTCTAGTTTATATTTCCTGCTGCTGCTCAATAGTGCCCTGTTTCTGGCATTCGTGAACTGGTTTGAAATGTAGATGTGTGAGTAAAAGGGGGGATTCTTAAAGGACCACTATAGTGCCAGGAAAACATACTCGTTTTCCTGGCACTATAGTGCCCTGAGGGTGCCCCCACCCTCAGGGTCCCAAGCCCGCCCGGCTCTGGAAAGGGGAAAGAGGTTAAAACTTACCTTTTTCCAGCGCTGGGCGGAGAGCTCTCCTCCTTCTCTCCTCCTCCGATCCTCCTCCTGGGCGGCAAGAGCTGCGCGCGCATTCAGCCCGTCGCATAGGAAAGCATTTACAATGCTTTCCTATGGACGCTTGCGTGCTCTCACTGTGAAAATCACAGTGAGAAGCACGCAAGCGCCTCTAGTGGCCGTCAATGAGACAGCCACTAGAGGATTAGGGGGAAGGCTTAACCCATTCATAAACATAGCAGTTTCTCTGAAACTGCTATGTTTATAAAAAAAATGGGTTAACCCTAGAAGGACCTGGCACCCAGACCACTTCATTAAGCTGAAGTGGTCTGGGTGAATAGAGTGGTCCTTTAATACGAAATGTACAAATATTTATTACATACATCCAAAGTTGTTCTTGCTTAAATTTGATTTGTATATTGTTTAACCCCTTAAGGACACAGCTTCAGAAGCTTGTCTTACGCTTAATGACACATGCAATTTTTGCCTTTTCTTGCCGTATGCGTTCAACTGCAATTTGCATCTCTCTCTCGTTTATTGCACCGACACATATTATATACGGTTTTTTAAAGGACAAAAAGGGCTTTAATTTGATGTAACACACACACACATATATATTATTTATTATAAAAATACAGAAAAATGCAAAAAAAAAAAGAAAAATTGTGTTTTTGTACAGTTTTTGCAATAATAATGTGTGCCTAATTAGTGCAGGTTAAAGAAAGTAATTAAAAATAAATTCATTTAGTTGTTCTTATTTACAGAATATATAATGTGTCTGGGATTTTAAGTTTTTTTTGGTAGTTACAGGTCACAAAGCACAAGGAGTAAAATAAACTTTTAATGTGGAGTGATTTTAGAATTTGGTATGTTTGTTTGTCTTGTAAGCTTAATAGCAATAAAAGAAAACAAAATTGCCACACAAAAGTATATATTTGTATAAAGTAGACATCACGGGCTATTTACCTAAGGTTGTTTTGATACTTTCTATGTAGCCATTTCACCGCCAACCTCTGCTAAATATTGTTGTAAAATTGTGTTTTTTGGCACACAAACTTATAACAAAGAACTTCTCATGTCTTTTTGTAAAGTTGGTGTGTGCTATTCCTGTACAAAGTTTTATTTTGTGTTCAGTTACTTCTGCTGAGTACAACGATACCCCCATTGTATGTCTTTGCCACTATTTCGTGAAGCTACAGTGCCATATAGGAGACCTGTCCGTTTCAACATTTACAGTAGAATTTTGAGAGGCGGATTTAATGGGCCTATGCTTCAATTTGGGGTATTATAGCAGTTTGACTGTTCAAAAAACCCCACAAAGGCCTACCATTTGTAAAAATAGACACTCCAGGGTATCTCATATGGTCCATATTGTGCCTTAACATGCCCCCATTTTTTCACCAATATATGCCAAAGTATGTGGTAAAAAATAATTTTGGGCATTTTCTTTTTACATACGGATTACATTTTTGCTGGGCATTTTGTACATTTCATATGAGCCACTGAGTTGAAACCCCCAAATTATGCTCAGCTAAGTCTTCTGAGTAAAACAATATGCCAAATGTATGACCTAGACACTATTTTCTGAAGTTACACTGCTGTAAAAGAGATGTGACAAGTTCAGGTTTTTAAGTGTGAATTTTCATGGAGGGTTTTGATGCGTCCGTGTCCCACTTTGGAGCACTTGAGCAGGCTACATATTACAACTACACCATAAAAGCATACCATTTCTTAAAGAACACATCCCAGGGTATTTCAAAAGGCATATTTTGAACCTTAGCGTGGGATCATTTTTCCGCTAGCTTGTACCAAGTGTAGTGGTAATAAGTATTTTTTCTGCCTTTTTGACATACAAAGTGAGTTTGCGCAGCATATTTTGCAAACCTTATGTGTACTATGACTGTATAATACGTCATATGTTGCTCAGCTATGTCGGCTGAGTACAGCAATACCCCCGTATGTACCTTTGCCAGGAATACGTGGACATTGAAGGGGCACATTTGAGAGACAGCCATTCCAGTTTTTTTCAAACTTTGAATTTTTATGGTGTGTCCTTGTCCCATTTTAGAGTATTTTACAAGGCTATATAATCCAATTACACCATAAAGACATACCATTTCTTAAAGAAGACATCCCAGGGTAATTTAAAAGGCATATTTTGAACCTTAGCGTGTGATCACTTTTCCGCTAGCTTGTACCAAGTGTAGTGGTAATGAGCATTTTTTTATGTATTTTTTTACTTTGTAAAAAATGTTTTACTTTGTAAAGCCCGTTTTTAAACTTTTTTTTTTTTACTTATTAATGTTTTACACTAACTTTTTTACAAGTTGCCAAGTTACGCATGTACTTTTAAATCACAATATAAGATTTGATAATTTGTTAATGATGTTGAAGCAAATAAAACATTTTATCCACTATTTTTGATAACACTTTTGGCCTCCCTGGTTTAGTAAAAAAAATAATAATAAAAATTAAAAAAGGGTCACACTAAAGCAATAACTATAACTCTGGATAACATTTATCAAAACATTAACTAAGCAATTGTTTCCTTTATGAAATCCAACAAAAGCACTTGACTAACCAGTTAATCCAGTCTAAAAAACATCCTAAAAATTGTCTAATTTAACAATGCTTTTGATATACACACACACATACACACACACAATATACAAATGTTTCTCGTTCAATTAAGGTAAATAAAATACAAATAAAGTACAAAAAATTGGTAACAAAAAATTACACGTTCTCTCTATATTTTTTAAAGCTTGCTTGAAATGAATACAGAGATAAAGTCTATTTGTAGGGGGCGGAGCCTAACCAATGAGCTGGCTGGACATGCTCTGCCACGAGAACCCTAAAACAGTGGATTAACTGGGCTGCAGAGCCCCAAACCTTCTGTGACCTGACATTGGAAAACCCAGACGGAATTGAACGATGCCGCACCCGACACCCGGGATGCCCGGACACCGCCACGGCAAACTGAGGCCTACCACAGAGGCGGAGTGGTAGGCCTCAGTTTGTGGAAAGACGGCTGCTTTCCTTCCGATTGCTACCAGCTATAAGCGAGTATGGCACACTTCCCCCACCCCCCCTATGGACCGGCGGGGGACATCCCAGTCCCCGCCAGATGGAGAACCTCATGCCCTACACCCCCCGACTATGCCCAGTGACTCCCTCAAGCAAGGCGGGTATTGGGGCCTCCAAGATGGCAGACAAGCATCACCTAACAAAAAGATCTGAGCAACCACTTCCTAGCCTGAACACAGATACAAATGGGAAAGACTCAATTGACCTACTGTTTGATGACTTCTGGGCTAAATTAATGGCACCAACGGAAAAAAACACCTAAGACTGAGACCGGTGGGAGAAACACACCGCATCATCCCGACCGGGAAAACCCTGTGCCACAACAGAGTCCGAGGCGCAGGGCCGCCAGCCCACGCACGGCACCGAGGCAGAAGGATGCAAGCAACCTACCACAGACCCAGGTTGACCGCAAGTGCACTGGACTCATGTTCCCTCCAGAGACACCAAGTTAGGGGTGCATTGACCCAGACTCACAATGCAACATGGAGCACAGGGGATGACAAACCCGACCCACACATAGAAACTACGGCCCGGTCCAAAACCCATCACAAGAGACTAGCAAACGTAAACACATGCCTACCTGCAGACCCACTGCACAAGAGCAACCCACTGAAGCGACATCTACAAGACAGGTTGGCATATTAGGCCTCCAGGATGGGCATAGGCTAACAGACAGGAACAATCACAGGGACTTACACTGCCCAACGCTGATGGGAAGCTCTGCCCTAACACACAACCCCTGGAAACTACCTTCAAGCTCAATGTTTTACTGTGACTCTTGCGGTTATAGTGGCACACACGCTACATCACACACTCTATCCACCGTCTTATCTCATGTGCTGGTGATTTAATGAAACTAGTACTAACTGAGGCTTCTGTTATACGTTTAGTGCCAGACAGCTAGATAGACTAGAAAAACCTGCAACGCTAGCTTAAAGCACTATATAACACAACAAATAGTTATGTATATTTAAACCACACACACTGACATAACCGCTGCCGCAGTACTGCTTTATTAATCTCACATCAGAGTTGCAGGCAGTGCTTTACTTTACCCTACTTTATCTTACTATACATTACTTTGCTACACCTACTGTGGCACACTACACCCAAGCCACGCACCTGATACCTAAGGTGCAACCAGCTTTGTTTTCAGCATATTTAGCTTGGCAAACTATGATAAGCTACTATTCTGCCACAGTTAGCTAAAAAGTGTATTGTTTCACATATCACATAATTGTCATAATTCACTCAATGTTTAGCTTATGTTTAACAACTTTACTGCTACTGCTCCACTCTAGTTAGTCCAAGTATAGAACGCTTAAAAAATATAAAAATGAGGCAATCACTCATAGGAGATGGTGTATTGTGTTATTGAAAACCCAATCTGTACGAAAAACGTACATCCCCTCTGTTCTATTCTGTACCCCAATTAACAAATGCCTCAACAAAAGAAAGATTGACAAAAAAACCAAAACAAAGTCTATTTGTAATGCAACAAGTTAACGGCATCATCTATTAAACCAACTTCACTGCAAAAAAAATAAAAAGTTATCACAAAGCCTTAAACTAACATTTACATCACAATCTCAGCATATTGATCTTGAAATTGTTTGACTAGCTATGCCAGTTGGTAAATGTTCAAACATTCACAACATTATGAAATATTAATCAACAATACACACATAGGATTAATATTTAAATTAATTCTTACATCCGGTCTCCAAATAGGACAAGAAGATACCAAGTCACCTAAAAATAATCCCCTTTTACCAACATGCCAACATTCTTAAACTCTTAGCCATCCCCAAACCCAATTCCTGATGCTGAAATGCTGCAAAGAACAAAGAATATGAGTAATCACAAAATTTAGCCTTCTAATGGGAAAAACAAATTATTATAATTTTAATTTTACTTAATCAACAAAGCTATTGGGAAAATGGCATCTAATAGTGACATCTCATGGGAAAAATAAACTTTCTATGGATCCCTTATTCTTTTGGGATCTTCCATACATATCCATTTTATACTCTCACATGCATGAAAGTACTGCTCTGTTGTTGGCTCCTGGCAGACAAAGCGCTAGGTGCTATAGAGGACCTTGCGGAAGAAGATTGAGGCGCCCATGTGGAACAAGTTCAGATAAGTAAAATCTATCTTTCCCTGCACCCTATGGTCACCAGAACGCAAGCAAAGCAGTCATTATCTGGGGTCTTTGCAAAATATGCAATAACCCCAGAAGGTAACACACACTTTAAGGTCTTCCCACAGAGTAGCAATGAGGTTTAATTCAGGACTTTGATAAAGCTAAAGTAACTAAATTAACTTCAGATCATAGACTGACCGCAGCTTCATGGTTCTCTTCAATGATGGTAATTCTACTAAAGCCCTGAGACAGCAAAGTATCCTCAGACCATAATACTTTTGCTGGAGTCCTAAAGTCCTTTTTTTCATGCGTGCTTCAGAATTTCTTTTGAATGCAGTGTAATGTGCTCTTTATTAAAACCTTGTACCTACGTCACATTGATGGTAAGTGTCTTTATGTCATGTTTGGATTAACCTAGTCTGATAATAGTCAAGTCTGGGCATGTTCAAATTGAATCAAATGATCAATTACTTTTTCAGAGAGGAGCCTGTTGATAGTGGAGACTTATTCCTGTAATAAAATTACAAATTTGTATCACAAATAATTTTCGTCCAAATCACTCAACTGCCCTCTTAAAAGTTTGCAATGATATTCAAATTGGCATGGAACAAGGAGACTTAACATGAGCTATTTTCCTTGATTTTGCCAAGGACTTTGAAACAGTAGACCATGGCATTCTTTTGCAAAAACATAAAAATTCAGGCACTGTGTCCGCTAACCTGGTTTCGATCATATGTTTCAGACCAGTTGCAATATGTGGCCATTTCTGATCGCGCCTCCCACCCTCTTCCAGTCACGTGTTCCTCAAGGCTCCATACTCTGCCCCCTGCTATTCACATTATTTATATATGATCTGCTTAATGTCTGCAAATCCTCAACTGTACACATGTATGAAGACGACACCGTAATCTACGCTAGTTAACCCAATCTACCGCAGCTTGAGGCTGTGCTCCAAAACCAATTCACAGAGGTAGAAAAGTGGATAGCAGAATAAACTCTTCCTAAACACTGACAAAACAGTCGATCTTTGGAACTGTACCTAAATTACGTAAACTACAAAATCAACAACTATGTTTCATAACAAATAGCATACTGAAAGTCTGTTCTTTTAAATATCTAGGCATATTGCTAGATTAAAAAATACGATTACATTCTGTGAGCATTGAAATTGCGGTTAGTGAATGTATGAGTGCTCTAGATCTTGTAGGTTTTATATATAAAATATATATATAGTTTTGTCGTATTCTAGCATGTTGAGGGAATTTGGTAAAGAAAGCCAAGGATGATAACTCTGTATACAAAAGATTTATGGCTAGAAGCTCATCTATATCTCATCTTATTGTATTGTCAACAGAAAACATTTATTCAACTTCAATGAAAGATTTATCTTGCTATCCTACATCCGGTGTTTAATCATTTAAATATAAACTGAACCGAACTTGTATAGTAGCACTGGTGCCACTTCAAATCCATTTTTATCTCCACGTTTTTTGCTTTTGATGATTTATTTTCTTAGCTCCGGAGGATAGAAAAGAAGAATATATACAATATAAAAATAATTGTTTTTCTCACCCCTCCTAGGTGGTATGTTTATTCCTCATTCTTGGGTCCTCTACCAGAAGCCTGGGAGTTTAAGGGGTTCTATGCAATATCTTACCTGTTCCTAGAACTGCACTCTTCTGGACAGCAATCTCAGATGTCTCATCTGGTATCTGTTGAAGCCACTCCCCCAACTTGGGAGTCACAGCCCTGAGTGCTATCACAACTTGGACTACTACTGCTTTCACTTTCCTCAACCTTTCTAGTTCCTCATTCAGTCCTTGGTATTTCTCCATCTTCTCATACTCCTTCTTCCTGATGTTATAGTCACTGGGTATTGCCACATCCACCACGACAGTAGTCTTTCTTTAGTCTTTTCTTTATATATATATATATATATATACACACACGTACAGCTGAAGTGTGAAGTGGAATGTAGCAGGCATTAAGTAAACAGTCAATAGTTCTTGAATTTCATGTGTTGGAAGAAGGAAAAGTGGACAATTAAAAATATCCAAGTGACATGGACAAGGGCCAAATAGTGATGGCTAGATGACTGGGTCAAAGCATTTCCAAAATGGCAAGTCTTGTGGGATGTTCCCAGTATACAGTAGTTAGTATCTACTAAAACTGTGGCAACCTACTGTTTAGTTTGCTTGGAGAGTAACTTAGTTGTAGTGGAGTGGCAACCCCTTGCAGACATGACCTTGCCTGAGAGTGATACAAGAATGTGGGAGATCTATGAGGGCATGGGTGCCTTAATTTACAGATAAAGTGTTGAAGCCATAAAGTAACATAAGAAGCAGTGTCACTCTATCTGATGGTCAGGGCTGGCAGCAAAGGATCGAAGTCAAGAGTTAAGCTGACAGTCAGGAGTCAGGAAATCCACAAATAGGTAGCAGCATGCCAGAGCCAAAAGGTAAGAGACCTGAAGCAAGGTCAGGCTCAAAGCCAAAGGTCAGAAGCCAAGAAGTATTATTGGGAATCAGGAACCATAAATCAGGGACCAGGAACAATAATCACGATACTAGGAGACTGGGGCAAGCACCAGTACTTGGCTATTTATGGGCAGAGGAGGTGATGTGACTGACCCCTCCGCCCTGCAGGCAGAGTCCCCAATGACTATACGTCATGGGTGGGACTGCTCACCATCTTGGCTACTCTTCATTAGCTCCCCCCGTCTCTCTAACCCCTCCACCCTGCCTGAAAGCCGCTTGGCTGCCGCCATCTTGCTGTGGTGCCTAAGCAGAGGACCGCAGATGTCTGAGTGAGGGAGGAAGGTGCAGGTGCCCGAGCCCTCTGTGAGCTGCCTCCAGGATGCACTGTCATGACACAGGTATCAACTGTGGCAAAAAATGGTGCACGGAATGAGTGTGTCCGTTCGTCTGACTTGCTGGGAAAGAGAACGTAGCAGAGTTCCATAGAGACCGGGGTTCGTGTGAGTGCATTGCCGAAATACAGTTCCAGGCACTCGATGACCAAGTCCCGCAAACAGCGTTCGGGAGACAAGATGGTCGCCACCCATTGTTCTCACCCCGTGTATTTGTATGCACGAAAGCCCTTTCCTTTGCATGCATTAGACTAAATCTTCTTTCTTCCAGGATAAATGCATGACCTTGTGTTCTATGTATAGTTTTGTTTATGACTAGATTTCCAGACAATCTTGACCCCAAATATATTTGTATAATGCCATCATATCCACTCTCAGGCAACCTTTTTCTAAGCTATAAAGATTTATATTTATTTAACCTTTCTTCATAACAAATGTTCCAAATTTGATCAGGATTTTGCATGCATTGCATACTGGTGTGTGTATGGGGCACAAATGTCTTCCTTCCCATAAAACCACATTAAAGAAACTATGAATGGGCTAGCAAAAGTCCCAATATGACGGCTAATAGCCGTTTGGACAGGTCTCTCTCAGAACTGTGGCTGAAATACTTATCACATAAACACCCGCTACACGAAAAGCACATGGTGTAGCACTCCTCAAGATATAAATTTCCCCAATTGTGTACTCACACGGCAGCGCTTTTGCAATTTTTAAGAAATTCTGGCTGATCTATTATGACGTTTTACTAGATGTTAAAGAATGCCTGTTGACACCTTCTTGGAAGATGTGTCATGAGTACTGTGATCTGTGTGTATAGATCTGCCAAATCGCTATTCGATAGTTTATAGGAAAGAAATAAATCTTACACCAGCATGAGAGACACAATAGATTATTTGTATACAGTGTATTGCAAAATGGAACATTAACTGTATATTTTTTTCGTTTTGCATTTATAATTATTCCAGTGTTATTTATTATTCAGTTTAGAACTAGATTAGCTAGAACAGCTGCTGAGCTACAAATCTGCCACACACGTGGTTCAATTCGCTAAAAAATTGTGAAGTTCATCCTCAATTTACCATGCATGTGAATTTGTAAAGGCAGGAAGCTTGTGAAAAACGTGATGTGACAAGCAGCATTAAAACATGCAGTAAATTTACTATCAAATATCATTAATATTAGTAGGACGAATCTGACATGTAGATATTTCTGTGCAAAACGAGATGATAAACCGTAATAACTGAGCAGAGAGAAACATTATAAAGGCTATAGAACATGACTCAATGAATATGATTTCAGAAATATATACATATAGGATAGATGTTAACTGAAGACAATTGTGAAAGCAACTTTCATGTTGACACATAATTTCAACAGGAAGTTATACGTGATAAACTATATCCGCTCGGAATACAGGAATTTCAGACACTCCAAGTTCAACGTTGCCTAAACACAGAGAGGAGATGACTGTTTCATGCCTTTTTCCTCCCTCCCAACAACAGTCCCGTGATTCAATCTGAAATGATCTTTAAAACAAATTAACTCTGGTCTAAGTGTTGCAAATAGATTTGCACATTTTCAGTTTATATTATGATATTAGGTATGATTCACCATTAGTGTGTGTCAAAAACCTCCTGCTGAGATATCATTTAGTGCCGAGACATTTTCCATGGTTCTGTGATTCAGTAAACCCCCCCCCAGGTATCCGGTTCATTTTCTACTGCTGACATTTCATGTCCTCTGTGTTTAATGAGCTAGCAGAGATGAAACTTTTGGCATTTAACTGACATTTCCTCTTAAAGCAAAGATAAAATACTATGTAGCTGTACAATGTATATATGTGTTGTCTGCATTTGTGATAGATCTGTGCGAGCTTGTTTAGAAATGTTCTCAATCTAGCTATAGATCGGGTAATTGAGGCATACATCATAACAGTTGGAGATTTGGTAGGACAACGTGGAGCTATTGACCCACTGACCAAGATTCGCATTCTGGTGTTCTGCTTCCAAAGACATAAAAGATAATTCACCACATTGCACATTGCACCATTACTTGCTCTTGTGCTATGCAAAAAACAACTCAGGACATTGAGCCCATTAAAAAACAAACAAACAAAAAAAAGACAGTATTTTGCTTATGGATAACCCTTAGCTGGACTTGCTGGTGCAGATGGGAGTCTACCGTACTTTCATGTAAACCAGATTATGTGCTTTGTTTTAAGGCAGCCCAATCCAGAGTCACATAATCATCACACCACCTCTTTGCCCTGTTCCAGTTCATCACCTACATTCATGCTTCTGAATGTTGGGAGTATTGACCAGGTGTGGGCAAAACATAGATCCCCATCTAAGTTAGCCTGCCAAAGCATGATTGAAGTTGCAGTTTTACAAATGTTCAGGATCTATTTACATTTTTGCCACACCTGATATTGTGCCCACAATGATACTTCACTGCTACTTGTCGATTTAAAAAAATGAAGTTATGTAGTCAAATTACTATACAGTAGATTAGCTAATTATAATATTACTTCATGTAAAGATGTATTATCAATGAGATGTAATGGTATATTAAGTTGGATCCAACGGGTACCAATAGCACCATAAACACCACAGCAGAGTAGGATTTAAAAAAGTATTCAGTTTTGCAAATTTTAAAATTGATTTAACATCATTTGGTTGGTCACATCAGATTTTAATTTTGAAGAAAACTAATTTTAAGAGGCACATTTGGAAGGTATACGATGTATTCTCAGTGTTTATTTACGGACATTATTTATAAAAGTGCGAATCTGGTTTGTTTTTGTTTTGTGTTATTTGAGAAAATGTATCCTTAAACATTTGCACTGTGACTGATGGAGAAAAGGTGATTAGTGGGACAATTTCTGAACTCAAACTGTAGAAATCCCATCTTGTAAAAGTGGATCACTTAAAACCTTGCTTGGACTGATTTCATAGGGTGCAGAATTCAAAAAGTCTGTTACATTATTTCGCCACAAATGTACAATGTATAATACATTAATACAGTCACACCACCTATAAAATACACTGTACAATTATTGGCACAAATAAATAATTAGAAGTAATTTGTGCAAAATCTAAAGATCTTAAAAAATTACAGACTGAAAGTGAGGTCCCTTTACATAAATATTTTATATAAGAGCAAATCAATAACCTCACAAACTTGTATTCTTTTATGTTTTTTATGTCATCTCAACCACATTTCAAAAGTACACCCCAAAACCTTATTTCTCTCCCAGTTTTGCTTGTTCTTCTTTCACCTCTTGGCTAATACACAGCTTAATTCCATTAGATGGAATAGTCAATTCTTTAGAAGTCAGACAGTAAGCGCTAGTTCTAGCCTGTAGGAGTTGTATCTCTGACAAACATAAAGCAATGACATTGTGCTTGTGCAATACTGTGTCTACTGATTCCATCTGATGGGTTAATGGCCCTATTCCTTTTAATCTGATTCTCTACATTGTGCTAAATGCATTATTTCTAAATAAGAGCATTTGAAAATTCTAGCAGCTACAGGGAGAAAATGTGTTGTGGTTAATACATTTAATTTGTGCAACTAAGGGTTAAACTGTAATTTAGCAGGTTAAAGCTTGATGGTTTTATATTTTTAAAGATAAATGAATTAAAATTTAAAAAGAAACCAAAAATCCAGTGCATTTACAAATACATTTTAAGGATCTTATTTTGCAGTATGTACAACAGAAAAGTATAACAAATAGTGAAAGCGCATCCCATTTCCTAGCTTAACACAGGAAAATAAATAGTAAAACAATGTATTTTATATATGATATGTGTATAAGCAAGAGAAGTGGTAATACACTGATCAGCCACAACATTAAAACCATCTGCTTAATATTGTCTATGTCCCCCATGTGCTGTCTAAACAGCTCTGATACGTTGAGGCATAGACTCAACAAAACCTCTAAATGTGTCATGTGGTATCTGGCACCAGATAAAAGGACCACTATAGTGCCAGTAAAACAAACTTATTTTCCTGGCACTATAGTGTTAATAGCCCCCCCATGGCCCACCTCCCGCCGGGCTCTAGGGGGAGGAAGGGGTTAAACACTTACCTTTCTCCAGCGCAAGAGCCGTGAGCATTCAATCAGTCCATAGGAAAGCATTTCTCAATGCTCTCCTATGGACGCAAGCGTCTTCTCACTGTGAAAATCCCAGTGAGAAGCGCCTCTAGCGGCTGTCAATGAGACAGCCACTAGAGGCTGGATTAACCCATATGTAAACATAGCAGTTTTTCTGAAATTGCTATGTTTACAGCTGCAGAGTTAAAACTAGGGGGACCTGGCACCCAGACCACATCATTGAGCTGAAGTGGTCTGGGTGCCTATAGTGATCCTTTAAGTTGCAAGGTGCGGCCTACAAGGATTGGATTCGTTTTTCCAGCACATCCCACAGATGCTCAATTGGATTGAAATCTGGGGAATTTGGAGGTCAAGGCAACACCATGAACTCTGTGTCATGTTCCTCATGAACAATTTTTGAAGAGTGTCAGGGTGCATTATGCTGCTGAAAGAGGCCACTGCTATCAGGTATCAACATTGCCATGAAGGGGTGTACGTGGTATGCAACAATCTATATCTAGGTGGTACATGTCATAGTAACATCCACATAAATGCCAGGACCCAAGAGTTCCAGGCAGAACATTGCCCTGAGCATAACACTGCCTCCATAGGGCTGCCATCTCCCCATAGTGCATCCTGCTGCAATCTCTTCCCCAGGTAAACAACACACACACACACACACCTGAAATAAAAGAAAACATGATTCATCAGACCAAGCAACCTTCTTCCATTGCTTCATGGTCCAGCTCTGACACATGTCCTTGTTAAAAGCACCTTTTGGAGGTGGACAGAGGGTCATCACTCTGACCGGTCTGCGTATAATCCATCCAATACACAGCAAACTGCGATGCTCTTAGTCTCACCATCACTATCTGGCACTTGTCAAAGTCCCTCAGATTTGTTCGCTTGCCATTTTCTTGCTTCCAACACATCAAATTCAAGAGTTGACTGTTCATTTGCTAATATATCCCACTTCTTGACAGATCGTGATGTAACAATAAAATCAGTGCTATGCGCTTTACTGGCAGTGGTTTTAAAGCTGTGGCTGATCAGTGTTTAACCTACCTTAGTAAATCTGAAGCAGTCTACTCCAAAAGCACTTTGCCCTCAAACATTTACAATATTAAGTAGATATTTCTGCAGGTTTAGCTGTTTATACCTTAACGGTTTAAGTCTTTCACCCTAAAGGTTTATTCACCGCTGACAATATTTTACTCTCCCACTTTAGCACTAGAATCTTGTTTTATTCAAGTTGAACTTAAATGAACCCACACTGCACACAGAGTTTAGCAGATCCAATAAGAGCCAAATAGCTCCAAGCCATCCAAATGTGTTTTGAGCTTAGTCCCAGACAGCAGCAACATTTACCAATTTGCAGCAACTGTCAATGTATTGTGCTTTAAAATAATGATATAAAAGAATACTAGTTTACCAAACATCGTATTACCTGTGTGAATGTTAATGAATTATTAGTCTGGGCTCCAAGACAGAGTAATAATTTCTGTTAGCGTATATATTAAAGTTGTATTAGCTTAACTTTCAGCTACTAGGTGACTTTTTGCTCAACTTCAAGGAACTTTGCAAGCACTGCAAACAGTTTGGCGCGTTCATCTTAAACAGCAGTCAGGAGTACAAGTCATAACATTAAAGGAGTATGCTGATCACCAGAACCACTACAGAATGCTACCATGCAGACTAATCTTATGTCAGCTGCAGTAGTGCTGGTGTCAGGGGTCCCTTAGCGCTGTCCCACTGTTAACTGTCAAATCATTTATGAATGGTCTGACACTTACCAGAGTCCCCACAATCTGGGCCCTCTTCAAAGATTTCACTAAAGCTGAATATCTTCTTTTTGCTATGCTTTACTAAATACCAATTGTGACCATTCATTGGATAAGGAGTGTCAGATGACACTAAGCATTTGAATTTCATCCATATACATATGGAATGGATGTCACTAATGTATGTTAGACATATTCCACTTTAGCAATATATGTGAAGAGGAGGCAGACCCAAGGTACCCAGATAAGTGTAAAACTATTCAAAGACAATGAACACCTGGCACTATACAGGGAGTGCAGAATTATTAGGCAAGTTGTATTTTTGAGGATTAATTTTATTATTGAACAACAACCATGTTCTCAATGAACCCAAAAAACTCATTAATATCAAAGCTGAATATTTTTGGAAGTAGTTTTTAGTTTGTTTTTAGTTATAGCTATGTTAGGGGGATATCTGTGTGTGCAGGTGACTATTACTGTGCATAATTATTAGGCAACTTAACAAAAAACAAATATATACCCATTTCAATTATTTATTATTACCAGTGAAACCAATATAACATCTCAACATTCACAAATATACATTTCTGACATTCAAAAACAAAACAAAAACAAATCAGTGACCAATATAGCCACCTTTCTTGGCAAGGACACTCAAAAGCCTGCCATCCATGGATTCTGTCAGTGTTTTGATCTGTTCACTATCAACATTGCGTGCAGCAGCAACCACAGCCTCCCAGACACTGTTCAGAGAGGTGTACCGTTTTCCCTCCTTGTAAATCTCACATTTGATGATGGACCACAGGTTCTCAATGGGGTTCAGATCAGGTGAACAAGGAGGCCATGTCATTAGATTTTCTTCTTTTATACCCTTTCTTGCCAGCCACGCTGTGGAGTACTTGGATGCGTGTGATGGAGCATTGTCCCGCATGAAAATCATGGTTTTCTTGAAGGATGCAGACTTCTTCCTGTACCACTACTTGAAGAAGGTGTCTTCCAGGAACTGGCAGTAGGACTGGGAGTTGAGCTTGACTCCATCCTCAACCCGAAAAGGCCCCACAAGCTCATCTTTGATGATACCAGCCCAAACCAGTACTCCACCTCCACCTTGCTGGCGTCTGAGTCGGACTGGAGCTCTCTGCCCTTTACCAATCCAGCCATGGGCCCATCCATCTGGCCCATCAAGACTCACTCTAATTTCATCAGTCCATAAAACCTTAGAAAAATCAGTCTTGAGATATTTCTTGGCCCAGTCTTGACGTTTCAGCTTGTGTGTCTTGTTCAGTGGTGGTCGTCTTTCAGCCTTTCTTACCTTGGCCATGTCTCTGAGTATTGCACACCTTGTGCTTTTGGGCACTCCAGTGATGTTGCAGCTCTGAAATATGGCCAAACTGGTGGCAAGTGGCATCGTGGCAGCTGCACGCTTGACTTTTCTCAGTTCATGGGCAGTTATTTTGCGCCTTGGTTTTTCCACACGCTTCTTGCGACCCTGTTGACTATTTTGAATGAAACGCTTGATTGTTCGATGATCACGCTTCAGAAGCTTTGCAATTTTAAGAGTGCTGCATCCCTCTGCAAGATATCTCACTATTTTTGACTTTTCTGAGCCTGTCAAGTCCTTCTTTTGACCCATTTTGCCAAAGGAAAGGAAGTTGCCTAATAATTATGCACACCTGATATAGGGTGTTGATGTCATTAGACCACACCCCTTCTCATTACAGAGATGCACATCACCTAATATGCTTAATTGGTAGTAGGCTTTCGAGCCTATACAGCTTGGAGTAAGACAACATGCATAAAGAGGATGATGTGGTCAAAATACTAATTTGCCTAATAATTCTGCACTCCCTGTACTCAATAAACAACACTAGCTAGACAACAGGACTTGTCAGGTAGTTTTTATGGACATGACCAGGCCTGTACTGGCCATCGGGCATACCAGGCAAATGCAAATGACCGGTGGGCAACGATGGCCATGTGCCGAGGCCTGCAGGGAAGATCACATGATCTCCACTGTTGGCCCATGCTGAGCTGGCGCTACCACCTTCATGAGGCAGTGGCCCACAGGCACTGATATGCGGCTGCTGCCTGGGGAGGGAGGCAGGAGAGGGCACGGGGAGCTCTAGCCAGCAGCTCTGCCGGGTTCCTCTTGTGAGGTCGCAGAGTTGCCGTGGTTACCACAGCAATGCTCAGATCTGCGAGAATGAACTCAAGCCCTGCAGACTAGAGTTCACTCACCACTAAAACCACCAGGGACTGCAGCACGGTCCCCCCTCCATGGCAGCATGGCTCCCCCTCCCCCCGATGCTAAAGGTAAGAAGGGAGGTGGGAAATATAACTGTTTTAATTAAAATAAAAAAATACATATTAAAATTTAAATAAACATTTAAATAAACATTCATACATATATATATATATATATATATATATATATATATATATATATATATATATATATATATATATATATATAATAACTGCCAGTGAGTTAACAGACAAAGAAAGTTAGAAACATAGAATGTGACGGCAGATGAGAACACCCCTCTTACACACACCCTGCATCCTTCACACCGCACACCCAACACACTGCGCCACTCACACATACAATACATCTAAACACATACACACACCACAATCAGCTCGCTCTACACACACGCAATCCCACAAGTAGGCTCCAAACACATGCACGATACGCTTTCCTGGCCCTTTTGTCCGCTGGTATCCCACTTATGCAGACAGAGACAAGTTTAAAGCAAACACAGCGCAAGCATGTTATTAAATTTGCAGGGCCTTTTTCTCATGCTAGAGCTCTTCAGCGGGGCTCTGGAGTTAAACTCCATGAAACAGCAGGAAACACCTCTAGTGGCTGTCTGGTAGACAGCCACTGGAGGAAGTCTTAGCCCTGCAATGTTAACATTGCAGGGCTATCTAAGACTGCAATGCTTTACATTACAAGCTTGAGGGGACAGTGTCACATATGGGGGCCTAGAGTGTCCTTTTAAGACATGACATGTGGCTGAGAAAAATGCATTCATGTGAATAAACAAGTGATTGATTACTTCCTACAAATAGTTTGGTTCCTAACCTCACCCCTTGGAGTCATACCACACAGGTACAGGTATAAATCTGGTTTCATTTTCCTGACTCTTTAAAAAACATAATTCAATCCCCAAAAACCCATTCCACATCCCAATTTATCTATCTTCTGTGGCCAGAAGAAGGATAACTCCAAAACCGAGCAAAAAAAATAAAAATCAGAAAGCCAGACAGAGTGGGAGGGACAACAACATTTGAGATAGTATTAGAATAGGAAAATTTTAAGATGACTACCCTATATGTATTAGCCTGTCCATCCCGGATAATTCCCATCCCATCCTAGCTCTGTCAATGCCCTATTCCACTAAACTGTGCTGCTCCATGTGCTAAACTGATTCTCTATGAAATATTAATTAGCTGTATATGACAGCAGAAGCACATATCTATGCTAGTATTGTAAACCAGACTTAACAAATAATAGGTAATTAGAGATGACTACCTTTTACATATTACATGCTACACAACTACACGGGCAGATTTTAAGATTTTCTGTTTCCTGTAAATGTGCTATTATAATTTGCTACAAAACAATAATGAAAAGCTTTTATGTTTATTATGCATAAAAGTTACTTTTCAGCTGGGTGTAAAGGTTTTAATCTTGTGCACTGGTTCTGCCAATGTATATTACTGAAAGTCATGTTGTAATCATGTATAATTAATCTGGCACAGGTTGAATGGGACAGTATTTTCCTGCTAGAAGCCGCGAGGGAATTTTATAACATGACAGGAGGCTTCCTATTTTGCATTAACTCTCTTTACTAAACTCCACAGCAGTAAAGAAAAACATAAAGAGTAACAAATAAATCACTGAGCAGCATAGTATATAAGGGTCATGCTGCCTGTACACTTCCTCTTTCTTTACTGCTCCATCGCAGACAGGTCAGAATATCTGCTCCTCTGGAGCTTTATACATTTATACATTTATTGTCATTATCTATTTGTTCCATTCTATTGTTATTATCACTATCATTACGTTAATTTATTCCCTTTTATTTCTGTTCTGTACTGGGCTGTGGGACTAGGGGCTCTCTGTGGGTTTCTATACTCTTATCTGCCCCTCTGTTTATTTTGGGACCTTCCCTGGGCCTCCCCTCAGTCTCCCCAGGTCCCCCCACTGCCCCCCTAACCTGGAGTGCCCTCCTGGGCTCCCTCCTTGCGGCCGGAATCGTTCGCAGCCGTTTTCGCGCCGGCCTGCTTCCGCCCGCGGCCGGCCTCAAAATTTAGTCCCCGGCTTGCGGCCTACACTCGCGGCCGCCATTTTGGATCGCGGACATAGCAAGATTCCCGCGGCCACCTTAGTTTTGCCTCGTGCATCTCATTGGGGACTCAGTGTGGCTGTGCTAACTTGCTGTTACCTCTGCATTGCTGTTTTTCACACCTTTTGTGTCTCACACTGTGACTGAAGGATTACCTGCTCAGCACTCCATCTAGCTGCTATCACTCTGCTACTCAGCCTCTGTGCCTCATCTGCTTCTATCAAGCTATATCCTGTGGCTGGGTCAGTCAGGTCAGTGCTGCTGCCTGTTTATTATTACTGTGACCTGCACTTAAGGGTCCCAACCCTGTGCAACCGGGGTGAGCCCCCACTATAAATACGCTGCTTACTGGGAGACTAGCTGTTGCAGTTCTCTCTAACTGGGTGAGCCCCAGTTTATAAGGTCACTACTATACCCTGCTGGGGTTACTCTGGGCTTGGTCCCACCATACTATCAAATCTGACCCTACACCTATTATCAAGACCTGGGTGCCCGTTTATTGCTGTGCCTTTCAGTGACGTATCAGCCTACCCTAACATGGAAGTTTCCCAGAATGTCCCTGTGGACTTCCAGGCTATGATTAACGCAGCTGTCGCTGCCTCTGTGGAGAAGGCACTCTCCAAGGCCCGAGCTCCGGCTCCTGACGTACCAAAAACCCGCAGACGTACACGCTACGAATCGGATTCCGACTTGTCCGACTATCAGACAAGGGATGACTCCCGCCCTAAAAAGCGCCATGACAAAGGCGAGGATTATGCACCAAACCGCCTAAGGGTAAGGCACCTGCCAAGCGCAAATCTGCCAAACTACACACCCCGGCCCCGCGTCAGGAGTACTCTTCAGATGAAGAGCAGGGCCCTGCCCAGCCCATGTCAGTGCTGGATGAATGGCAAGCTGACGCTTGTGAGTCGGATTACGACGCATGGGGCTCGGACGAGAAATCTGTCTCCGCTTTCATGCGGGAGACCCTCCTGGGTGCTGCCCAGACTGGAGGTGTTGAGGACACTGCGGACGCAGAACCTCCTCTAGAATCAGACACCATTTTGGACCCCTCAGGTCAGGCGAGGTTCGACCCCCGCAACATATGGCACCCCAGATCGGGTGACTGGTCACCTCCAGAACACCTTTCCAGGTTTATGCACCTGTGGCTCCGCAAACCTCTGGAGAAGGAGGTCCACGCCCTTCCCTGCCGGATAAGGTCGCTCAGACCCCTGAATTTGACAAGGTCATGTCGACCTTCATGATGCGCAGTGGTAGAGACCCTCGCCGAGGGGTAGAGAAAGGCCTATGGGCCGAGCCCAGGATAACCTGCTGGATTCCGTAGGCCCCCTGGCTCGCATTATGTATCTGGCACATGATGCCTACGCCAAAGCCGACTCCTTCTCTGCCGAGGACATCAGGGAATGGGCACATGACGTTCGTGAATGGGCACAACGGTGTTTTGTTTCATTGGAAACACTAATGTTCATTGGAAACACTAATGTTACGCTCTCTTCGGAGAGACGAAAAGCAGCGTTATACCGTATTAACGGTAAATTGGCAGACCTTGGCACAAAGGAGATTGGGCCCCAGGCACAAGGAAAACTATTTGGCAAACCGTTCCTCAAGGAACTCAATAAACACGTAAACGTGTTCACCTCCCTTAATAAGGCGCAATCCTCTATGCGCAGAGTTTTCAGGAGCAACCCTACCAGAGGGGTTTTTGGAAGGGCTGGCCGGCAGCGGGGCCGTGCCGCCAGCCGCTTTTGGCCTTCAGGCCCCAGCACCCAACCAACACCGTCCTACCCGACAAGGGACTATCGGCAGCAACCCTTTTCCAGAGGCTCGGATAGAGGTCGTGGACCCCGCGGACGCGGGCGTTCCCGCTTTGCTGCAGGTAAGGACCCATATTCCTCCACTGTTACCATGCACCCGCACTGCGGGCCGTATTTCCCTTTCTTTACAGAATTGGGCCGCCCTATGCTCAGACACATGGATCCTACAAACAGTACAGGGATATATCATAGACCTAGTGGGGACCCCCTTTCAGGTTCAGCCCCTCGCCCCATCCACATGTCGTCCTCCGACCACAACCTCGTCAACGCGGAGCTACGCGAGCCCCGAGACAAAGGGGCCATCCAGCCGGCCCATGACGAGGGTGGTTACTTCAGCAACATCTTCCTGGTTCGGAAAAAGTCAGGAGAATACCGACCGGTCATCAATCTACGCGCCCTCAACGCACATGTGGTCTATCGCCACTTCAAGATGGAGGGCATCCACCTCCTGCGAGACCTTCTTCGAAGCAACGACTGGTTCACCAGGCTCGATCTGAAAGATGCATATCTGTCAGTCCCAGTGCACCCGGACTGTCGAGCACTCCTACGCTTCCTCTGGCACGGACGCCCTTGGCAATTCACTTGCCTCCCTTTCGGGCTCAGCTCAGCCCCATGGTGCTTCACCAAGCTTCTAAAACCAGTGGTGGCCCACCTGAGATCCAGGGGCAGTCGATACATCATCTACTTAGACGACCTTCTCCTTTTCTGCTCCGACGAACACAGACTACGCCAACACACTCACTTGGCAGTGTCCCTACTGGAATCTCTGGGTTTCGTGGTAAACCAACCCAAATCGGAACTGACCCCTACTCAGACGATACAATTCCTCGGCTTCGAGATCGACTCGACGACATGCACTCTGAGACTACCAGCCTCAAAGATCACAGCCATTCGCAAGGAGATTCGCAGGGTTCTCCGTCTCGACTCCATTCCACTACGCAACCTGGACAGGATTGTAGGTCTCCTCTCTGCTCCCATTCAAGCCATATTTCCAGGTCCCCTCCACTACAGGGCCATGCAACGTCTCAAGGCGAAATACCTACGCCACAGACCTACTTACGACCAACCCGTCCCGGTGACGACGAAGGTTCGCGAAGAACTATCATGGTGGCTGGACAGCATGCAAGCCTGGAACGGCAAGGCCATATTCGGAGACACTCCAGACTTCGTATTGGAATCAGACGCCAGCCTGTGGGGATGGGGTGCCACCAACGGAACCATCTCCACGGGAGGGACATGGACGGCACAGGAGCTCTCCATGCACATCAATTGTCTCGAACTCCTGGCGGGATCCTTTGCAACCCGCAGCCTGGCCCGGGAAAGATCCAACTGCTGCATCCTCCTGCGCATGGACAATGTCTCCGCAGTCCAGTACATCAACCATCTGGGAGGCGCTCGCTCACGCCTACTGTCGGATATCACAAGGGACATCTTCGACTATTGCCCCTCGCAACAATCACCAGACCCCGGAGTTCTTCAGCTGGCTCCCGGACCCGGAGAGCAAGGCGACAGATGCATTTCTCCAACAATGGCCGACGACAGGAGCCTATGCCTTTCCCCCATTCTCCATGATTGCGAGAACACTACACCAGATGCGGACGCAACAGATCAAACTGGTTGTCATAACGCCCTTGTGGCAGAGCCAACCATGGTTCCCGGACCTCCTGGCCTCCTCCTACAGGGACCCTCTCCTCCTTCCATCCTTCCCGGACCTGCTCACGGATCCCAAAGGGTATCTCCACCCACTACTCCTGGAAGACCGGCTACCCCTGGTGGCTTGGTCTCTTTCCGGGGTTCCTGGCGAGTCAGCGGACTATCGCAGACTGCTAGGGACCTCTTATGGGACTCATGGGCCCCGGGAACTAGACGCTGTTACCTTTCAGCTTGGGCCTCCGGGTCTACTTGGTGCATGGAACGGGACTCCGATCCCTTTACTGCATCTATTCCCATGATTCTTAATTTTCTTTCCTCCTTGTTTTCATCTGGCTGCTCTTACCGTTCGGTCAACGTCGTTTGCTCCGCGATTTCAGCGGCTCACACCCCCGTCGGGGATCTCCCGGTCGGCAAAGACCCTCTGGTCTGCCGTCTACTCAGTGGTATGCGGCTCCGCCGCCCCCCGGCCCCCAGATACCCTCACCTATGGGATGTGGGACTGGTTCTCCGTTTTTTCAGTGATTGGCTTTCGAATGACCGCCTCTCCCTACGCCAACTATCCGCTAAGTGCGCTTTCTCCTTTGTCTAGTATCTTTCCGACGGGTTTCGGATGTTAGGGCCTTCGACGTGGACGCTTTCGAGGTGGCCCCGGAAGGGGTCACGTTCCACATTTCCCGCCGCACTAGGTCGGGTTCGACTTCGGTCTTCTACCCCTTTTTCCCCCGACGACCCGCAACTCTGTGTCGTGTCCACCCTTCGCAGGTATGTTTCCGTTACCTCCTCACTCCGATCCTCTACGTCGGGCCAACTCCTAGTCTCCTACGTGCGCCCTCACGCCCCAGTCTCGGTCACCACACTGGCCCGATGAATCCGCTGGATCCTTTCCCTCGCAGGTATAGATCCCGCGTTCGGCGCCCACTCCGTTCGCGGTGCGACGGCTTCATCAGCCTTCCTGGTAGGGGCGTCCCTCTCGGATATTCTCCGAACGGCGGACTGGTCTAGGGAATCCACTTTCCGTACGTTTTATTTTCGCACTCCCCCTTCTGCTGGGATGTCACTTCTTCAGCGTTAAAATTGCAAAATAGGAAGCCTCCTGTCATGTTATAAAATTGAAGATTATGCTAGCTTTAGTGTATTAATAATCTTAATTTTAATAAGGACAGGAGGCGAGTATTTTCCCTCCCTTTTGTTCCCTACCCTGACTCCTCGGGGGAGTGGATCTTAAGGTGATGGACTTTGGGATTCATATTAGTAGTTCCACTATCTTCTGGACATATTCGGTATCCCTTCCATCTCTATCCCCAGTGTTTCCACCTAGACGGACAGTTTAGTTGTACAACATGCTTACACCTAACACATATTTAGCCTTTGGCCAGCTTACAATCTGTCTGTACTGTTTAATTTACACCATTCTGTTAAAGCCCACAGGCATGAACAGTTACGGTTCAGTACCTAACCGATTTTATACTCTCCTTTCAGTGTAACCCTCTTCAGGACCTCCACTGGTCGATGGTTCGTTAACCTCACAACTCCGTAAGATGGGATGACGGCTTCGTTTGGTCTTTCCTCCTATCTTGTTACCAGGAGTCTCCTCAAGTTCCGCTCGCCAGAGACCGCAGTTACTGTTTCGTTGAGTTTCTGGATGTTCGAGCTCTATCTGGACTTGGATGTCGCTTTAAGAAAGAGGAAGTGTACAGGCAGCATGACCCTTATATACTATGCTGCTCAGTGATTTATTTGTTACTCTTTACGTTTTTCTTTACTGCTGTGGAGTTTAGTAAAGAGAGTTAATGCAAAATACTCGCCTCCTGTCCTTATTAAAATTAAGATTATTAGTACACTAAAGCTAGCATAATCTTCAATTATAACTCCAAAAGAATAAAATATTAATAATATTGAGACCGTGGGAGTCCCAAACTCCCATATCATGCTCCCACTAACACATTTTCACTAACTCTGGGATTAATCAATACACACCGATCACTTATATAAGGACACTCATTATAGAACTAAGGTTTGCACATGTATAGAGACATTTACCATCATCTCAAACCTTGTAAAATATATTTAAGAACAGTAAAATCATTTAAAAAGAGTAAATAATTTATCATTCAAGGATTTGTTATTTTATGTTTTGTCTTTTTCTGAGTATGTATATATTTACGAAGAACTCCAAGAGTGAAGCTCAAACATGGTGGTGTTAACCTGAATCTACTTGAATTAAGGTGAAATATATTTATATCTTTTTTATATATATATAATTTATTGTTTTTTCTGCCTTATGTTGATTTGGTGTGTATGTATGTTTTATTTACATGCTAATTTATCATATCATGTTCATCATATCGTCAAATAAACATTGTGTGTCTTTTAGTATTTAACGGTAACCCCCGTCAAGAAAATAACTCAATATTATTACAGGTGCCAAACAATAAGGCAACAATAGATAAATATCTTTCTTGTGAATAAGTTACTGTTAGTATTTTAATGTATGGTATGTCATGCTTAACCCCTTAAGGACATGTGTGACATGTCATGATTCCCTTTTATTATTATTCTTATTATTATTATTATTCCCTTATTCCAGAAGTTTCATCCTTCAGGGGTTAAAGACAGTTTTAGATTCCTTCATTTATTAAGATTAGAACAAACTGTCATTGTTGGACAGTCATTGTCACACATTATATTTATGACATTATATTTATGACATAATTTGCTCTTCTCTAGGTGCATTATGATAACTTTTATGGAAGACTCCAACCAGACGGCTGAGAATGGATTCATCCTCCTTGGTCTGTCGACCATTCCGTACCTTCAAGCTATTTTCTTCTCCCTGTTTCTGGCTATGTATTTAGTCACTCTAGTAGGAAACACTATGCTTATTGTAGCTGTGAGACTAAATACTCAGCTACAGACACCAATGTATTTCTTCCTCAGTAATCTCGCCTTCATTGACATCTGTTTCTCCTCTACTGTAATACCCCAACTTTTGGTAAACACTTTAAATACAGAGGTAAAAATTTCTATGTTAGCATGTGCGACTCAGATGCTCATAGGTTTAGTTCTTGGCTCAATGGAATGTCTACTGCTGACAGTTATGTCCTTCGACCGATATGCAGCTATCTGTAAACCATTACACTACAATGTTATCATGGGCAAGAAACTGTGCATATGTTTAGCAAGTGGATGCTGGACATTCTGTATTATAAATGCCTTTGCTCATGTTATCCTAATTTTTAAATTGCCATTTTGCAGGTCCCACCATGTCAACCACTTTTCTTGTGAGATGCCTTCATTCTTTCGAATAGCTTGTACAGACACCTGGTTGAACGAGATTGCAATGTATGTCGCAACTGTGATTATTGTGATATGTTCCTTTTTGTTGACTTTAATTTCATACATTCATATTATTAAAACAATATTACAGATCCGGTCTACTGATAGACGGCATAAGGTTTTCTCGACCTGCGCATCTCACCTCATCGTGGTCAGCCTCTATTACACCACCATCATGTCCATGTATCTGCGCCCACATTCCGCATACTACCCTGAAAC
>OW240914.1:58186820-58215914 GCA_933207985.1 Pelobates cultripes | reverse complement strand
TTTCAGGCTGGCTAATGACCTGTCAATGACACTGCCAGAGGTGGAGTTACACCCTCAGCAGCAGAAGGGTTAATCTCTGTATGTGCAGTTTCAAAGCTAAACTATGTACATACAAATTAAAGGGGTTAAAAAAACTTTCTTACTTACGTTTATGCTCTCTTCCTCCTCCAACGGCAATGGAGGACCTAATGCACATGTGCCTCAATGGTGTCTATGGGGTTTTAGAACTGCAGGAAGTGCCTCTAATGTCTCCAGTTATTTAAATATGCATTAGGTATTTGGGATGGAGCACAGGTAACTCTTTTTGGTTTTTATTATATTTATTGGGGCTGTTGTGTACTGTAGCCATTGCTTCCGACTATAAGTTTGCAGCCCCCCAGGAAGTTTTGAGTGTGTGAATTATTTTTGTAGATTAGTAAGGTATAGGACCCGAAGGGCTACAAAATAACAACTACCCCTTTTACCCCCTCCGATTTATTATTTGGTGGTGGGTGCATTCATCTCCAATGTTGTCTACATTTTTCCATTTTTAATTTATCCAATATGATTCCTATTCCACTTTAGTTTTCTAAATAAAGGCTAACTTTAAATCTAAATTGATTCACTTTATTTGGAATTCTAAATACTCAATAGCTCACAATAACTTAATATATCACAGGATCATATGCAGTTTATTTTTAATGCATCGCCTGTTCTGCTGCTTCCATGAATAGGTCAGTCATACTGAATACTGCAGAAAGAGAAAGTGCAGAGGCAAGCTACAAAACTAGTAAGGGGGATGGAAAACATTTGGAAAGGCTAGAAAAAAAGGGACATGATCGCACTATAAAAATATATACAGTGTCAGTACAAACCATTATGTGCTAACCTGTTCATTAGCAGGAACATACAAAAGACAATATGTCACCCATTGAGACTTGCTTACATCAGAGGAAAGGTTTCTTTGAAGTAAGAACAATAAAGATGTGGAATTCTCTGCCTAAAGAAGTAGTGTTATATAGATATAGTAGGCTATAGATACATTTGAAAAAAGGAATGGGCGTTTTTTTTATTTTTTTTTCATATATAGAATAGAATATAAATGTTATGTATGTAAACAGCTTGTTGATCCAAGGATAAATCTGATTGCAATAAAGGAGTCAAGAATGAATATCTCCCCCATTTTGGGGCATAATTGTAAACTAACAGTTAAAAAAATAAAATAAAATAAAATGCCTTCTTGGATCAACATCATTGCCTCATAGTTTAACTTGATAGAGTTTAGTCTGATTTTCAACCTAGACAACTGGGTAACTATGAATTAATTGAATATAGATTTTTCAGTTTGTAAATGGTTTATTATGGTGGAATATTTGACCAGACTGTTGGTCACACAATTAAACCTACTACTATTTTTGGTATATTAACTCAGATGGTATAGGCATATCACACTAGTAGGAACACTCAAAATGTTTAGTACAGCTAAAAACTTTGGTTGAATTCTGAAAACGACATGTTACTTTAATGTTATGGCCCCTCTTTCATTAAAGGACCACTATAGTGCCAGGAAAACATACTCGTTTTCCTGGAACTATAGTGCCCTCAGGGACCCCCTCCCGCCGGGCTCTGGAGAGAGGAAGGGGTTAAACACTTACCTTTCTCCAGCGCCGGGCGGGGAGCTGTACTCCTCCTTGCTCGCGACGTCATCGGCTGAATGCGCATGCGCGGCAGGAGCCGCGCGCGCGCATTCAGCCGGTCGCATAGGAAAGCATGGACGCTTGCGTGCTCTCACTGTGATTTTCACAGTGAGAAGCACGCAAGCGCCTCTAGCGACTGTCAATGAGACAGCCACTAGAGGCTCTGGAGGCTGGATTAACCCTCTGAAACTGCTATGTTTATAAAAAAAAAGGGTTAATCCTAGAGGGACCTGGCACCCAGATCACTTCATTAAGCTGAAGTGGTCTGGGTGCCTAGAGTGGTCCTTTAAGCTCCTTGATTTCCAAATATGACTTCATCTGTACAATTTCCTTATCTGTTAAAAGAGCAGTGAGGATATGGGAGCAGCCTGATTCTCCAGCTATCAAATTAAAATAAAAACGTACAGTTGACGGGTTGCTTTAATCTAGGAGATACACATTGGAAGAAAAGCAAGGTGGAAGACTTTCAAGGTATTGCAACAGATAATTCGGTAGCAACACAATTCGGAAACTGGGTACGTCTAGGTGGAAGCAACAATCTCATAACTTTTAGTAACAGATCTAACTGTATAAAATGTATTTCATGCCAAATCTTTTTATGCTCCTACTTCGCGTCCCAGAATAAGTATTCTAACAACATATTGGAGAGGCAGGAGAGTAGAATTGTATAGTCTGCAAGGGTATAAATGCCACCTAATTAATAACGTATATGAGGTTTATGAAGTATACAATATAATTTGGATTTACGGCATATTTGCCCTTTGTCAAGTGGCATTCCTACTAATTATAATAAATTAAAAATTATAAATGCTGCTAAAAGTCACCATTTTAAAAATGTATCTTCCATTCTCTCATTATCTTTTAAGAGCTCTTCAAATAATTAACCCAAGGAAATGGGTTTGTTACTCCCCTGCTGAGGCTTTGATTTATGTTTTTTTTTGTTTTTGTTTTTTAAATATATATTTATATATTTGAATCACAAGTGTGCTTTTATTTTTTGCAGTTATTAAATAGAAAATGTCCACAATGATTAAAACAGCTGTTTTTAGACGAAGATCCTCCAGGCATTAATGCATCTTTATCACAATGAAATTATGTGCAAAGAAGTCCTAGGATTTGCCATATTACCTTAAGGGATTAAACAGTTAAGGAACGGATTAACATCAAACACTGGAAGACAGCAACACATTGCAGTACCCCTCTACTTTAAATGAAGGTCTGAGGATTCATTCAGGAAGTATTGGACCAGGCGCTGGCGAGAGACTGAAAGTGTCAGCTGATGGGCAGCCTATTACTAGCTCCCCATTCAGACAACTGTGGTATTTATGGTGCAGGGTTAAAAGGAACACTCCAAGCCCTATAACAACTAAAGCCCATTAACATGTGGTTTCTGCTGCTGGAGAAGCCTGGATGCAGGGCAGGCCCCCAGGGGACTTAGGTAAGTTGTCAAACTCTTTGCAAACCATTTAACAAATTACTTTGGGAAAGGAGACAAGACACTTCTTGTACCATAACCACTTTAGTGACAATAGTGCTTGAAGTGCTTCGTTAAGGGGCTGTGTATATTATCTGTCTCTAGGACTTTACCTATCTATTGAAATTGTGCTAACAACACCATTATTAGCCAAAGTAAGATCTGGTTTGTGAGCCATAATGGCTTCTTTTTTTGAAAAGAAAAAAAAATAAAGGTACATAAATAGAAAGTATACTGGCTTGAATACGAACCCCCATACCTAATTTATATTCATTCTTCCCTGATACTACATTGCATAGTGACAACCATGTCTTTATTAAGAAGGGGGAAAAAAAAAAGCTGTCCATTTCAGCAGGAAAAACAAACAAAAACTTTCACGTCACAGCAGCAAATTGTAAGTCTGGGTATTCACACATCCAGTCATCATTTCCACTAACTAGACCTTCCTCCATCACATATGTGAATCATATGCACCAACATGCGCGTTACAGGACACCATTTGCTCCAAAACTGTCAGTTCTTATCCCAGCTGTATCTTGAACATGAGGACAAAGAGAAACCTAATCTAGAGGCAGAAATATCCACAATAACAGCATGAGAATGTACTTGGGAATTTTATCATGAACTGCTGTTTTTAAAGGAAGTCTGAACTAGTTTTGAAATAAATTCTGATTGTGCCTTACATAATATAATCGTCGATCCACTATTCAAGGTCACAAGGATTGAATATTCACAAGGTTTTGGACTTTTAGCCACTATTTTTTCATTTTCATTTCCAATGATTTTCAGTTGTTTTTGAATGTTTGAGGATTGCTGTAGCACGTGTAATCATATAAGTGTACAAACTTTGAACTTTAATGTACATGCAAAGATTATGTAGGTATTGTGAACACTGTTAAAGATATGCAATCTCTGCCACTGAAATTGGGTCCAACTGCCTGTTTCTACATTACTTTCAATGGGCAAAAAGGAAAAAGGTGTATAATACAAGATTCTTGGCATGGCGATGATGGGATGGGGAGTAATGAGCAGGGCTGCCTTTAGGGGGTACAGGCAATACCCTTGTAGAGGCCCCATCCAGTTCAGGTGCCCGCGTGGGGCTCTGTATTGCTTAGTGGTCCGGTTTGGTAGAAATCTATATCTCCTTGAACTGGATGGCAGAGTAAGCGCTTTATTATATGGGAGCCTACAAAGCTCTCTTGTAGATGGCTCTAATGGTCAGCAGAGGCCCAGACGCAGTGAATATGTGTTATATTGTCGCCCTCTGTTTCTCACACTTTGCTACCATGCAAGCTGCAATACAGGACCTCTAGGACTGCTTGCAGGAGTTAAGTGTAGGGGCAGGGGAAATTTATGTCTACCTATTGTTGAGGGAAGAGGATAGGGGGGGGTCTGTATTTGTCAGTGTTTGGCTGTTTATATGCTGTGTATTTCTGGCTGTGTGTGACAAAAGGTGTGTGTGTGATGGCAGTCATCATCACTAGGGGCTGAAGACGGACACTTTATGTAGGTTCCAGGTTGTTCTTATGTCTTAGTCACCCTGTGCTTATTATAGGTGCAGGGTGTATATAATGTAATGTTAATTGTTAAAGGTTTTGTGTGCTCTCCTGTTCTGCTGATGCTTTCTACTACCTAGGTAGATTTGGCTGTGAAATCGGTACAGTGTCATCAGTTGGTTGCAAATATATTGCAATAGTTAAGTGCAGTTCCACCTGTTGGTTGCAACAGTTATGTACAGTACCCAAATAGCAAGACACTGAAATTTGTATTTTCAGGTAGATTTGCAGGAGAGATATTTTGTGTTAATTATGGTTTTCCTCAACCCTTTATAAAGGTTATGGTGTTATTGTGAATTCCTGTGTGTTTCCCCATATGATTTGATTATTTGTATTTTATTGAGTTGTCACCGTAAGTTTAAGGTCATGTGCATATGTGCTAGTTCTTTTTGGAACCATGTGTCTTGTGTGGATTTGTTTAGGGATCCCAGTAACAGTCTTTTGGCTGCATTTTCCCTGTAACCCAGGACTGGTCAAAAAGAGCTAGACCTGAACGCCACGAGTGCCTTTATAAAGGCAGTCACAGTGCAGGCAGAGGTGTGGATACCTGCCTGGAAAGAGAGCAGCAGAGGAATAGGCAGAGGGGACATTAACTACCTGGAAGAAGAGAGCTGCAGTCTGGTCAGGTGGAAGAGCTCGAGAGACCCCAGTCAAGCTTTGGTGAATGGGTCTGAAGTGTTCCAGGGTCCCTGATAGCAGCAAGGAAGCAGACTTGGCAGAGGTACTCGGTCGGAGTACGGGAATTTCGTCACAAAGTGTGTGTCTGGCTTTGTGTCTTTTTGACAAAGTGTGCAATAATCTCTTGATCTGTGTCTGACAGTCTAAGAGAAAGTGTGTTTGATTGTGTATGCATGTTCAACTGTGTGTCTGTTTGTGCATGAGCGTGTGTTTCTGACAGCGGGAATCTGTGTGTTTGTGTTTCTAATATTGTGTTCCTGTGTGCATGACATTGAGCATTTGTGTCCTGCAATGTGTACGTGTGCATTCTGAAAGAAATAGTGAGTGTGTATCCAGGTTAGTGGCCCCTGGGATTTCTAATGACAGTCTTGGGTAACGAGAATTAATATTTAGCATTCTTAGAATGTCATGCCACCAACACATAACCCTAGGTTCTTTACACCTACAAGATCAATATGTCATCTGCTTCTGTTGGCTTGCTGCCCATGCAATAGTGATCAATATGATGTCAGAGTTTTGTTAAGTAATGCAAAGTGATAGAATAGTAATAAAATAGGGTGTTTCTGCTCTAACCATTATACGAGGTCACTAAGTATTACAGTACTTAAACCCCATCTATAAGCCCCTCTACCTGTAAAATGAGTGATGAAGTTATGTGCACAGCAGAGTGCCCCCTCCCAACCATTCCCAGTTCTGTGATTATTCTAAAGTGATACACATTCACACATAGAATTATCATGTCCATTAAAGAGTTTGAATTTAAATACCAAACAAAAGCCTGCCTTTTTAGTTTTCAAAGCAAAAGAAGAAATACCATTTGAAATAATTTCCATTTTGATTTAATGCACATTATGTGGTATTATGATTTAAAAGCCATCTGTCATAGAAAACAAAATTGTTTACAGAGTGTGATGGCTTTATTTAGGAATAGACATTATAAATGTAAACAAAAGTGATGCAAAAAAAAATAAATCCCAGCAATCTATTTATGAAAGAGTTTTAATGGATGTAAAAATTACCTGCAATGAAAAGCAAAATAATTCATGAAAGAATATCTATAGAACTCTTTTATACACACACACTATATGTCCATTCTAATAACACGGACATTAATTCAGATTTGGTTCCTCTTCTGAGAATGCTTTCCACAAGAGTTTGGATTTGGTCTGTGGAAATTTGTGCACGCTCAGCCAAGACTAGAATGTCTGGCTTGCAATCAGCCTTCAAGTTCATCCCAAAGGTGTTCAATGGAGTTAATGTGGTGTCAAAGTCAGGGCTCTGTGCGGGCTGCTTGAGTTCCTCCACATCAAATTCATGAAACCATGTCTTTGTAGATCTTGCTTTATGCATATTCACGCTTGGGCCTTCCCTAAAATGTTGCCACAAAGAAAGAAGTACCCATTTTTCTAAAATGTCATATCCTGTAGCATTAAGACTATCCTTCACTGGAACAAAGGGGCCTAGACCAAACACTTAAAAAATAGCCCCAGACCATTATCTCTTTGGGAGAAAAGAAAAACAAATCCCTTTTTCAGTAGGCATTACGATTTACGCATTCTGGTAGGTAGAATTTTTCTGACAAGGGCCACAGCTAAATTATTCCTTCTAACTGCCAGACAATGAAACACAATTGACCACTCCAGAGAACATGCCACTCCACCAATATCTGGCATTGTTGATGTGAGGCATGTGTACAAGAAATCATTTGGCCACTGAAACCCATTTAATTAACTAATTTACTATTGATGCACAGATGCCAGAGGTAGTTTTTAACTCTGTAGTGAGTAATGCATAAGATTATAGGCAATTTCTATTTATTACATGATTCAGTACTTGGTGCCCCTCCTCTGTAAGTACACACGGATTGTTGTGGTTTCTAGATACTTCCACTTCACAATGACGGCATTTATAGTTGACCAACACAGATCTAGTAGGACAGAACTGAATGGACATCTGGCAACGGTGACATCCTATGACTGTGTGATGTTTAAAGTCATTGAGCTCTTCAATACAACCTGCTGCATTGCAAATATTTATCGATGGCGATTTCATAGCTATTACAAATAAATTACATACATGTTACGAGATTGATATTCTTCTGACATTTTGGAACTCATTAAAAGATATAAATGTAAAACAACTGAGTTAATCCTTCTTTCAATAAAGGAGGGTACAAAATGTGATATTTTTGAATAGAGTATTCCGGATGATGAAATATGGTAATTACTTCTGTGTGTGGCCATCATAAATACAGGTTTAAAAATATGTTCAAACACAAGGCAAATTACTCCTTGGAGACATATTGATCAACAGAGCTTGACAGATGACAAGGTCAGATTCAAGGTTTTGTGTAAGAAAAGGAAGTAAAGGACATCATTTGCCCAGAGAGGTTGTGTCAGTAGATTAAGAAGACACCTTAGAATTCTGGAAAAGCAAGCTGTACTGCGTACATATAAAAGTAAACAGCTGACTAACAGGGAGAAATCAGGAAACCGGTCATTCATAATCAAAGTCAACAGTGTGTACTAAAAAGATGAATTTGGGGATTTTTGTTTTATGTATGTTTTGCCACCTCTTGCAGTGGTTAGTGTTTGACTACATGGTCAATTATTTGTTTTGTATATATATATATTTTTTTTTTCACAAATAATTTATGGCCTCAATTTAATATTTTGGATACATATTTGGAAATGATTTTATATTATAAATGACATGATTTTTTTTTTTTATATAAATGATTTTAATATAGTAATATTTTGAAAAAATCTTTTGAAAAGGTTATCCCAAAAAATTAAATCAAGGCCTATGCCCGTCGGTGAAATTGAATTCAGTTTTGGTTTAATAGAAGTGCACCCAATTACAACTTTAGTATTAATACAATTTAATATCCAACAACACATTTTTTCATACTACTGGATTGTATTTTAAGAAATAAACTTCATTCTGGTAATTAAAAATCAGTTCTCACATGGGCATCTGTGGAACAACTATAGTTATGCTTACATTATAAATAGATTTTGACCCTACATCTGGCAACAGTTACAAGCAGCAAAAGTGACAAGCTTCTTTGCCTGAAGTAGGACCACACATGTAGAGCCGGCCTTAGGCCATTAAGCACCCACTGTGAAAAACCTTCATATCGCCTCCCCACATTCTCCTTGGTCATACACCTTCATCCACGTATGTGTGTGTGTGTAGGGGTGTAGTGTTTTTATAGGGGATTTATTAAATTAATAATTATTTAAAAACAAATATTTATTCTCCCTTCCCGGTTACCTTGCAATGAGGGGGGAATGTTGATTTCTGGTGTTCCAGTGTGCTGGGAATCTGGTCTGCACCCTTCACCAGGTGCAGAATATGAGTAACTGTTTTGCAAGCTCAGGCATTTACAGAGTCAAGGTTTTCCTCTGGTAATCTACAGCAACGCAGAGCTTGGAAGCCAATGGCAGTGCAGGCCATAGGTATCAGACTGTCTCCCATGCATTACAGAGTGTCAGACTCCATTGCAGGCAGACAGTAGCACCCGCTCAGTTATAGTGTCACTCGCAGTTAGTCACACAGGCAGGCAGACACACACATACAGTCTCAAACACGCAGGCAGACAGTCTCTCACACAGTCAAACACGCAGGCACACAGTCACACAGACAGGCAGACAGTCAAAGACTGGAAGGGAGGAGTTTAGGCAGTGTAGCTTAATTGGCAAAGGGGGGACGGACCTACCCTCTAAACCCCATTGCCAATGGGTGGGGGCTAATTGAAAAAATCCTAGTGAGGGGGGAAGCAAAAAACTAATTACCTAAAAAATATATACATTTTTTTTTTTTTAAATCACTTACTATCAGATGTGTTCTTTTTTCAGCCCCCCAAAAAGGCCAAATAAAATGGCATAAATCCTGTTGAACTAGTAAAATAAATTTAAAATATGCAGAAAAAAATCCCAACGCTAAAAAATAATCCATCTTCACCCAGCGAGGGTTCCGTGCAGTTTGAGCTCTGCAGGGCAAGGAAAGACTTCCCACGCCCTTCAATTTGACTCTTGTTGTGGGCAGATGAAGGCCCTGTGGGAAACGTCATCTGACTACACTAGATAGAACTGAAATTCCTGCACATACCCAGTTTAACACTTGGGCTTTGCTTTTGTCTGAAATTCAGACAGGAATTTCGGGTATTCGTTCTTTCGCCATGAATGACGAATGAATGAATAGAAATTTCAAATAAAGACTGAAATTCGGTATTCGTTTGTTTAGTTTATTACAAGGAGGGAGCTACCAGCTCTTGGCTCACTCCTTGTAATATGTAGAAATCAATACAACCCCATATAAGAATAAGGGATATTAAAAGTAGGGGGAATATCTACTAAATATCTAGGGGCATATCTACTTAACAGTGAGTAGCTAGTGGATGCTCACTGTTGAAAAACAAAATAAAAACATGAGCGGTGGGTGGGGGCTGTAAATGAAAAAGGATAGTGGGAAACTACTGACTTCACCCATGAGTAGCAGGTGGGGGCCCTTAAGTGACACAAGGGACCATCAAGGATTACTCATTAAATAAATAAAAAAATAAGCATATTAAATTAAATTCATTTTAAAAGTAAGGCAAATGCCCATGACCAAGTGACATCTTCTACCTGAGACATACAAAAACCGAACCACTCAACCCAGAATACTGACATGAGGTCTCGCAATAAACCATAATGATACCAATGCAATGCAATGAAACTGAAAAATATTGGATATCACTACTACCCTACCCCTACCTTTATTCTGTACCCTATACCTCACCTAAACTTGAAAAATAAAGAATTCATAAAAAAATTTAAAAAAAAGGTAAGGCAAACAAAATCCTCTATGGGAAAATTCTTAAATTGAACTCTGTTTCGACATCTCAACTGTTTTACCCTAAAATAAGAGATTCAGATTTAGTTTGGAAAAATTCTGAGTTTAGTGAATAATACACTAATAATTATAAGTGAATCTTCTTGCAGTGTTTCATAAGCATATGAGATGCAAAAGTAAAGATAATTTCTATTTTACTCGATATAATGTAAAATTTTAAACAAGGCAACCAAAATCTAAATTCATCCTCAACTTTAGACATGATTTATACTCATAACTGGAAGATCTGTACTGTCGTATAGAATTACCAACTCACAAACACACGTATACACTTATCTGGGGAAATATGGGTGATTTGCTAATTTTAGGTCTATTCACATATATTTCTAATGTGTTTCCTTATATGCACAATAAGTAAGGAAATCCATAAAATTAATGCTAAAATTTAATTACTAAAAAGGAAACAATTATGTGGAAATCTGATAACTAAGAGGAATAATCAGTTATGTTTTAACTAACATAATGAAACAATGAACTTTAGTTACTTCCTTTGGTAATTGATACAGTTTACTATTGATTTTACTATAGCTTCTCAGATTTCATACACAATTCATTGTCCCATTTATTTCACAAATGACCTTTTCTCATGGATTTGCTACAAGGATTTAAAATATACAAAACTGCCAGACAATCAAATAAGAAGGTATGGAGTGCTTTATTAAATGATTGCTGTATAGGTGTATAAAACATCCTACTGCATAGTATGCAAATATTCTTTACTTTAACCTTACAGATTGCAAATAATATAGGATTTAAAAAATAATAATTAACAGTGTAAGATGCAAACACATACATATATTCGTAAGAAAAAAAATGGCATCATCGTATTATACATTTCAAATAATAATGATAGAAGTGAAAAAAAAAAACTAATTATTCTATCAGGCATTAAATACAAATTAAGGTAATTTTATTGAAAGATTTAGAATATATATCAAAAGTAGACAAGTGAAACATCCTTACTACCAAATAATTTAAACATGTTTAAAAGATCCTATTTTTAAGATCACACTTTTTTTTTATATTTTCCTTTTGATTTATTGATTTGCCTTGCGGATAGCCAGATATTGCATCTTGGCTGCACGGATTTCTGTAACCAATGGGACGTCATAAATAATCAATAGAAAGTAAGAAAGAAGAAGAACCATAACACACCTGCTTTCAGCTTTGCACAAGAGTAGCAAAACTGAAGGGAAATTATAGGTCTTTGGAGCAAGCGGAGACTTAGTCCAGCACTCTTTGTAATGCTATAACCCAACACGCAGAATGTAAATCCACCAAAAGAAATAGAGACATATCTAAAGGTCCCTAGACCGGTCCTTAGAATGGCCGGATAGATAGAATAAAATACAAGCAACGTCAGAACAAGTCAAGGTCAAGAGAAGTCATAAATGTACAAACACGAGAGACAAAGTAGAGTCAGGGGAGCCAGAAATACACCAATATGAGAGACCAAGCAGAGTCCGGGGAGCCAGAAAACCGTAGTCAAGAGCAAGCCTGGTCAATACCAAAATATACAAAATTGAGAAAGAATGCGCTGTTGTGACACTAGGAACCACAACAGGGCACTTTGCCTTGGGCAGGCAGGTTTTATATGTTTGAGTGCTGAGCTCTATTGTTTATAGCTCCTCTGACATGATGCCAGCACACGTGCACCACATCATAAAAATGGTGCATGGGAGCGGCGGTCCGCTAGATCGGCGTGTTGGCAGACCGCAAGGGTGAGTACAGAAGGGCTGACACTCTTACCAAGTCATTGCCATCCAACTTTATACAGAAAATAAATGTATCAAGTTGGGGGCAACAGAAATAGCAACATTTGGTGCCAAGTGAGCCTGGTAAAAAAAAAAAAAAAAATTCCTAAAAATATTCTCTCAGGCACGCAGTGATACGTTTAAAGCAGCTTTAATGGATCCGCGATGTTTCGACCTGTACCCAGGTCTTTATCAAGTTGCGGATCCATTAAAGCTGCTTTAAACGTATCACAGTGAGTGCCTGAGAATTTTTCTTTTATGTATATTCTATGGGGTATGCTGACATACACTTCGTTAGCACCCTGTGATTTTTGTGATTGAGTGCAACCCTCTTCTCTATTTTTGATAACAAAAAAACAGAGGCATTGCAGAAAGGATTACTGCTGTTTAGTGTGCTCACAGTGCCCAATTTAGCTACTAATAGCACAGAAGTCTCTAATGGCTATACAGCTTTCTCTACAAAGAGAATTTGCATTTCCTGTATGAAGAGATACATATGTTCAAAGCTTAAACTCCTATTGATATCACCAGGGTGACTATTTTTAAATGCTTAATGAAAAAAAATATTGAAAGATGAAACGGCTACCACCATGCACATGATAACCAAATCAATAAAAAAAAAAAAAGGTGGCCGCCTTTAGGTCGCTACGAGGGAAATATTTACACATTTAACAGAAGCATAAATTATTCATTAAATATTACAAATGTATATTCATGATCTTTTGTATTTTTATTACAGATCTATAATAAATTTCCATAATTTATTTAGAGGATGCTAGGAAATAGACATTCAGCAGTTTTGCACTCTCTCTGGTTATGTCAACATTTTATTGCATACGTTGAGATGGTATAGTGATGGATCAAGGAGTGACCTGTGAGACCCTTAAATACATTAAAAATCATTGGCATTTACTGAAACACACACCCATGTTCTCCTAGGGTCGCTAGAAAAATCTAAAAGATTTAACAAGACTGTTGTTCTCTACTAGATAGTATTTGTCACACATTCACGTTGTAGACCACTCATTTCATGTCATCCCAAACAAACTCCCTTGGATTGAAATCTGGGACGCACACATCTATGCTGTAAAATAACAAAAATATGATTTACTGCCTTTTTTTTTTTTTGATCAAGCCAAAAAATGAATAGCAGTAAATAGAACTTTAGACATGGTACTGCAAGGACAGCAACATTCTGATAGAACAATACAAGAGAAAATATTAAAAATACATAAATATACTACCAATAGAATTTAAAATGAAATATTGCAAAGGATGTATAAAATAATCTGATCTGGCTACCTGGAAATTAAATCCGACCCAGACAATGAGTCTACTGCATTCTAAATTGGTTATTACAAATGAACGATGCTCCGTATTAGCAGTGTCTCCAGGAATTAGTCAGCATAATGAGACCTGATATCTACCCATTCTGCTGGAGAGTAAATGCTAGAATTTAACTGGCCAGAACATGTTATTGTCATTTCTATCAATGACAATTAAGCACACGTTTAATACACCAAAAAAAATTACTCTAGACAGAAAAATTATACATTTTCATTATTTGGTTTCCTATGTCCCCCACTGCGAAGGATCACGTAACAATCTATTCTTTTTATCTTTGATGGGCTACCATTTAGGCAACAGTCTAATCAAGCTGGCAACTAAATGGAGGTACATAGAGCATAAGTGATGTAAAGAATTGTAATGGATCTCTGTATTCAGCCAGAGTTTCCCTGTTAATTTCCCTCCTTTTCCTGCAGGACACCTTCAGTGATTATAACAGCTCATAGCAGCTCAACCAAACATCAGCCTAGACTCGAAGGGTGAAAACAAAATCCTCTTTATTTGGTTTATATGCACAGACTCCCAGAATGGGGTCTCCAGCAAAAGCATAGGCAAGGCCACCTAGGTGCCTCTGTGTCTTGGAGAGGAAAACAACACACACTGCTAATTCAATCAAATCCTAGGCACACAGGGGCTTAATACAATTATCTCCCAAACACTTGAAACCCCCCCCCCACACACACACACACACACGTGGTATCCCCATATAGCTCATCCTAAGCATCCAATTTGGTAAAATAGCAATGTTATCCATTGCATGGGGTCTGTGCTAGCTCCTCTTAAAGTTTTATTGGGTCAAGTCACAGCTCCGATCCACTCGGCAGTTCCACAGCGTTCCCAGGTTTGTCTCGGTCAGGTGCATAGAGCCCTCCCAGCCGCATAGTCTGTGAAAGTCTGGACGGGGCAGGCCAGTCTGGATTTCCCAGTCACCCTGTGCCGCCAATAAGCACAGGGTGATTAAGACATAAGAGGGGACAGGGAAACATGGAAAGGGAGTTCCCCATGAAGTTGCCATGGGCCCCCTCCCAAACTCAAACATACCTCAATATGACCATATTCTCATGGGGTTGCTCTGAGCAACCCACATACGAGCAGTTAGCATAGAACCCAATGTCCCCAGCCCAGGGTAGTATTTGTCACAAGAATATACACTGTATTTAAAAATGTATCATTCAAAATTATGAAATTTAAACCAGGTATAGACAAGTCTGCAATTTTCTCCAAATACCAGCAAATTCTAATAGAGGGCAGTAAAGAAAGTGCTATATGTATGAAATACCCATGATCATTTATTTACTAAGTTAACTGGTTAGTATGTGATGATCTGCTTGTTAATGGGAAATTAGTCTCTCTTTACAAACTTTTGTTGGGGCATCGTAATATATGCCCGTAATATTTAAGAGGTAGAGCACAAGGAAATAAGAGAGAATAAAAATATATAGAAGCTAAGAGTATGTGTGTGGATAAGAGACCATTTATCATTTGTCACATTTATCTAATATAGTATTTTCCTTCAAATTCAATTTTCCCCCAGGACCGTTGGAAGCTTTTAAAACAGTGGATCGAGATTATATATATATATATATATATATATATATATATATATATATATTAAACTACAATTAGCAAAGTGAATGAAATTGTAACTTTATGTCTGCCAAGACATAATCTGGTTGCCAAGTGCTAAGGAAATTAATATAGATTGTTTAATATGTCCATTAAAATAATATTTTTTGCCTTTAAAATCGGAATTGTCACATACCAGTATTGTTAGTATTACATTTATGTACCTCCTATAGTTAACAAATATATGTTTACTATTTGAGAAAATCTAAATTGGATAAATAACTGAACACTACTGGATTTACGACTATCCTGGAACTAAAAGGCTCCATATTAACTTCTGGTCAATCATGGTTAGCAGCAGGGCTCAAGTTCTGCGGGAATTAATGGGGACTGCATTTCTGTACTTTTTTTCCCAGCAGAGACGCTGTAGGCAGCGCAGCACCAGCCCAAATAGGGCTCTCTGAACCATAATGGGCCAGTGGGGAAATCAAACATCTTCCTCTCTAGTTCCCCAAACTGTAATGTTGGATGGGAGGCACTAATGGAAGTCCTGGGATACCTGGCTCCAATATGGCTGTTACTTGTGTGGCCACAGGGGGTACTGTGCTGGGAGTAAGTGATTATATTCACTTCCTCATGGTTCTTGGAGAGCAGTGCTGGGGAGAGAGGTGTGTGTGTGTGTGTGTGTGTCAGAGACTTGTTGCTGGCTTAATAAGGAGTTGCAGAAGAGGATTTATCTTTCCCGCCCAGTAGGACGTCATCAAATTTGAGACAATGGTTGGGTCCCTCAGTGAAGTTAAGGAAGTGCAGGATGTGTATGTGTAGTTACACAATTACACCCCTGGGGTACGCGTAGCATGGGTTTAGAAACTAGGAATTACACAAATATAATAAACAAAAATTAAAAAGGAAAGCCTGTATACCCATCATGGTACTTACAGGTTGATTTTAAAGTACAAAAAAAATCAAATTAGATATACACACACACACATTTTAATAAAACTATAGTCATTTATTTCCCCTCTCAACTATTTCTCAGCATAGTGGTCTACAAGCTGTTCTCATGCTTTCTTCACAACATGTGCACCATTGTAGCTATGATTATTCCTCTGGAAAGCGCATCTTTTACTAGAGGCATGGAAGAACAAAGTGACAGATGTTGCTTTGTTCTGGTGTCGATATAAAGCCAGTACCTCAATATCAAGGATGAAGTAAGTGTCCTGCTTGGGGAAATGTTCTTGGGTGGGAGGATAGCCAGGATAGGAGGTGGGGGGGGGGGAGGGTAGAAGGTTTCTAACACCCATAATATCTATATGATGAGGCTGCTGGCAGCAATGAAAATGAGAGGAGTATTTAATTAGAATCTATTAAAAATAATTAAAAAGGAACACTATAGTGTTGGGAAAACAAAACAGTTTTTTTTATGTGTGTGTAATCTTTGTGCTTTTCAAGCACTTCATCACGTGCTGATACGGGATGCTGGAGTGATGTCATAACCAGGCTCCGGATATCACCACAGGAAGATTATGAAAAGTACAGGTCCCTCTCCTCCGCCTCTATTCTCCCTCAAGCGGCAGCCTTCTGGGGAACATGCTCTTGGCTACCACGGGTTGAGAAACTAGGAACTACACAAACAAAAACAGCAACCACTACACATACATATTCTGCATCCACTATACATATGCACTACATATTTGTGGGTGTGCATCCTGTGGATGGTCTCAGGGTTGGGCCCCAAAACTTCTAATGGCAGCCCTACCCACATACCATCCATAACACCCCGCAACACACAGCTACTAACTCACAATGTTACCTCACTTTGCACTTTTCCTCAAAAAATAAAGCTATTGTTGGAAGAGGTGGCATATATTCCGGGGCAGAAAACTGGATTTTGGTTAGTGTGATAAAAATATCTCTACCAGCCCTGTTAATGGGTACATGCCTGCCTTGATTCAATTAACAAAAAGTGAATTACAGTTAGAGCTGCGCTATAAAAAAGAAAATATGGTAAATAATTTAGTTTCTACTCTAATTCATTTTAGAATTTTATGTTTTGTCTCATTTGTGGATTTTAGTATACTGTAAATATTAATAATTGGATTTGGAAATAAACATAAAAGTGTTGCACATAAAAATATAGTCTACCTAAATTATCGCAGCCCCTAGCTAATCATGTGATAACTCAATATTTCAAAATAACTGCAATGATTATAGTGAATTTAGACTGCAATGTTTTAGGCATATACACCCTAAAAGAAAAAGAAAACATGCTACAGCAAAATCATTATATGAGGTTGTACTTTGAGATGGTATGCAGTGTGCACTGTGACACACTTTCAGTTTAATTTATTACATATGGTAACACCATGCTCGTACAGGTAAACAGTGTATTTTACCAAAATAATACAGAATTCTTTCAACAATAATTGAACTGTCTGAAGTGCAGCAAGTTATTTCTGGTTAGTTGCATCTAATTTAAATAGGTCCCCCACCCCTTATTGGTATTTAGGGCCCCCACCCGCCGCTCAGAGGTGGGGTGGAGGACAATAGGTTCCCCCCACCCATTATTTTACTTTAGGGCCCCCACCCACCGCTCATTGGTGGGGGTCAGGGGGAGAACAATAGGTCCCCCCCCCTTATTTTACTTAAGGGCCCCCATCCGCCATTCAGGGGTGGAGGCTCAGGAGGGGGGAACCCATAGGCTGCTCACGGTTTAAAAGACATCCCACTACTCGTAATATAGCGAGTAGGGGCATAATTTACTAATACTAAGTAATCTTTAGTATAAGTAAATTTGTCTGAAAGACCAATTCAGGTCTTTCAGCCTTTTAGTAGATAGCTCCCTAATACCGTGGGAATTAGAGAGTTATCTACTTATTCATTCCTGTCATTACATGGCCAAGTAACTTACATTTTATATGAATGTGTGTTACTTGATTGTTGTAAGTGTTGCAAATGCTTACAGCTGAATCCTGGCTATGTTTGTATACTTTTTATTTAAAATTGTATACAGTGTAACATTCTTCTTCTTCTTCTTCCACTGGGTAAGTATATTAGTACTTGGGTAATACATTTTACGTCCTTTTGCAGCCCTCTAGCCCTTTCCAGGACTTTTTTAGAGCCATTTTAGTGCCCAAAAGATTGGGTCCCCATTGACTTCAATGGGGTTCGGATTCGGGGTCAAGTTCGGGTCCCAAACTCAAACCTTTTGCCGAAGTTCGGCTGAACCTGGCGAACCCGAACATCCAGATGTCCGCTATGTACCCGTCCTTAGGCAAAATAGCCTTTATATTGTCTGCTAAAGATCTATTCAATGGTATCTGAATTTATATACAATATACGGCTAGAAATATTGGGACAAATCTCCATTACACCAACAGGGCCTTTTATATGACACCACATTCTAAATACATAGAACTAGATACTAGACTAGAAAAGGGCATTCCCAAATCTGTTGCCACTATTGTTTAAGATTTCCCTTCAATGGAAGTAAAAGGCCTAGCCCAACCCCTACAAAAAAAAAAAAAAAAAGTCCCATATCGTTATCCCTCCGCCACCAAACTTTATAGTTTATCCTGTCGTCTGTCAAACCCGTACTTGTCAATCAGACTGACAACAGAGAAGTGTGATTCGTCACTCCACAAAACACTGTGTTAGAGTCCAATGGCGGCATGATTTACACCACTCTGACACTTGGTATTGTACTTGGAGATGTGAAGCTTGCATGCAGCTGCTCGGCCATTGAAAACCATTCCACGATGCTCCTGCTGCACAGTTTTTGTGCGGATATTAATGCCAGTGAAAGTTTTAACCTCTTCAGCTATGGAATCAACTGAGCATTGGGCATTTTCAAGCACCATGCGTATTTTGCACTTGTTAATCCTTCCCTGTGACCAAGTGGTCTTCTGCTTTGTGGCAGAGTTGCTGTTATTCCTAAATGCTTTCACTTTCCAATAATATCACTTACAGTGAAATTTCATTCCTGCTAGATATTCCACGAACTGACTTTTTGCAAAGGTGGCATCCTATCACAGTACCATGCTTGAATCACTGAGCTCTTCATAACGACCAATTTTCTTTTTCCACAAATGTTTGTAAATGCAGACTAGGCAACCTTCAGCACCTCAGATGTTTTGGACTACACCTCCCATGATGCTTTGCCAGCATTATGGATGTAAGAGCATTATGGTAAATGTAGTCCTCAACATCTGGAGTTCCAAAGGCTGTCTACCTCTGATATAGTGTATTCAAAATCTGTAAGAGCATTTAAAAAAAAAAAATTGATACACACACAATCAATCAGAAGTTTCCTTGAGTGTTGGTCAATGATTTTTGCCTTGTATGTAAAAAAGTAACTGACCTGCAAATGCTTTTGAGATCCGATCTTTCTTCCATTCCCATGGCTGGTCATATTCCTCTGGAGGCCTCTCATCATCTTGTGGCAAACGAGATTCCCGTGGTTGTTGACATGATATTTCTTCTTCTGCATCTAGTCCATTTTTTGAGGGCTCATACGGTGTGTCATATAAATGTAAAGGTTTACACGGCAGCTCTTTGGAACCTCTTCTACGGATTTCTACAGAGGATAAAAAAAAAAATTCTAAGTAAAATCAGCAATTTTATTATATAGGTATAAAGAATGCAATACTGTAATGATTCTTCTTCCACAAAATGCAAGATGCATAAAACAAATTTTCAAATTAAACTTTCTTTTTATACATCAAACTTCATTGCAGATGTCCATGGCTATACCTAACCAACATAGAACAAGACTTTTCATGCTTAAGAGTAAATTATTTATTTATTTATAAAATATTTTACCAGGAAAGATACATTGAGATTTCTCACGTTTTCAAGTATGTCCTGGGTCCACAAATCATTGCATTGTTACATTAGGTACAACAAAATACAAAACCAATATTAATATACAATATATACAAAATTTAACATAGAACAGGCAGGAAATATATAATCAACCATGACACGTGCATTCTGTTTTGAGTTATGCCTACAGTATCTGCATTGAACGAACCTGTATTTCCCAAAATGGTCTTTATTTGAAATAAGAATACATCCTGAAATTATCTTATCATGTGAGTCATAAGGACAGTTGAGAGCTTTTGGGCTTGTGGCATAGCCACAATCTTGGGTAAACGTAGGTTGCTGTACATTGAAATATTATAAAACTGTAATTCACTACAACAGTCATTTCTTTTTCAACAGTGTATGTGACTGCAACTGTGTGAGTTTCTGCAACTGTGTGCATCAGAGACTGCATTCACACATGGGCCTACATGCATAATTTTAAATTAAATACCCATCACACAGAGCCAAGAAACCCAGCACAAATATCACACACAGCCAACACACACACAAAGGCTGGTGAGATAGCTCAGTAGAATCTGTTCAACCCTTGGGTTGCAGGTTCAAATCCGGATTCATTCTTCCAAGGTAGATAAAATAAGTACCATTAAATTGGGTAATAGTAACAACCCCTGGATGTTGGAACAAGGTAACATCTCCAGGATGTATTTGAAAACCAGAGTAATCTGAAGCTATTTTTTATTTTATTATATCACACACAGTTAATACACCCAATATATATATTATATATACATACATACATACATACATATACAGACAACACACACACACACATATACATATATCACACAGCCATCATGCCCATCATATACAGACAACACACACATTACATCATAATATAGTGAGATTTATTACAGTGGAGTAGGGGGTGGGCAGAGGCGCTGTGAAGATTTTTCACACAGGGTGCCTAAAGGCCAAAGGCCGGCTAAGACTGTACCACTCAAATGCTCTCTAAAAGAGTCTTTTTATTGACTAAGAGATAGTTCTCTGGAGAACCATGTTAACCCTGCATCACATTAAAAGAGCCTCTGCACCTAGACCATTCCATTGAAATAGTATGGATTGGGTGCCTTTAGTCCTTTAAAGAGCAGTGTTTGTATCACAAGAAGCATTTGTCCTTTTACTCCTTGGCCAGTAAAGGATTATACAGAGCAATCCCTGGGCGTAATGACTCCACTCAAACAATTGCCCAGATCATGCAGAATATGAAAATTACTTATTTTTACAACTAGAAATAGACTTAAAATAAAGAAAAAATGTGCATTCAAACCACAAACATGCACCTGTTTAGATCTAGAAAATGCATTTAAAGATAACTACTTCTACCCACTGCTCAAAGGTTTTGAGTTTTATGCATCTTAAACTCAAATTTTCATATTTCTGCACTTGCCTTAGATTTAAAGGGATCCTATAGTGCCAGGAAAACAAAGCCATTTTCCTGGCACTGTAGAATCCTAGAGTGCCCTCATCCCACGTCGCTTAAGGGGTTAAAACTCCTTCAGACACTTACGTGAATCCAGCACCAATGTCCCTCGGCGCTGGGTCAGGCTCCGCCCATGCTCCTTCCCCGCTGTCAGCCGGCGGGGGAGACCTAATGCGCATGCACGGCAATGGCCGCGCGCATTAGGCCTTTCAATGCTTTCCTATCGGGAAAATCTGACGCTGGAGGTCCGTGAGGACGTCCAGCATTAGATAACGGACCAAAAGCCTGTTACGATTCCGGAAGCCTTCTAGTGGCTGTCTGGTAGACAACCACAGAGGGCAGACTTAAAGCTGAAATGTAAACATTGCAGTTTCTCTGAAACTGCAATGTTTTACATTGCAGCACTTCGTGTAAAAGGGTCACTGCACCCAGACCACTTCAATTTGCTGACGTGGTCTGGGTGCCTACAGTGTCCCTTTAAGAAGTCTTAAAATGGCAGAACTGGCAGACATCGGCAGCTTTGTTAAGCTCATAGTATTCATTTTCGTTTTAGTTCAGAGCTATTTTTGAGGATGTACTTTTGTGACATTGATCAGTTACAGTAGACAATAAAAAAACAAACTTTAAAATCGACCTGTCTAGTATCGTATAGATCTCCCTCGTGATGCCAAAACAGCCCTTCTACATTAATGCATGGACTCCACAAGACCTCTGAATGTGTCCTATGATATCTTGCACCAAAACATTAGCAGCAGATCCTTTAAGGTCTGCATGTTGTGAGGTGGGGCTTCCATGGATGCTCAAAAGGATTGAGCTCTAGGGAATTTGGAGGCAAAGGCAACACCTTGAGTGCATTGTCATGTTCGTCAAACCATATCAATTTTTGCAGTGTGTCAGATGGGATATCCTTTGTTCCCTACATGCCTGACTATTCACAAATATTAAATAAAGTTTGCAGTTTTGGTGACCATTGCGTCTGCAATTTGGACACAGACTATTTGGTTTCTTTGGAACACTTGCAAATCTCCTGGTTTGAAAGGGTACCCATCAACATGATAATTGTCAGACCACTTTCATAGGTGACATGTTTCTCATTACCAATGACAAATTTGTGTGGCAGGAACTTCATTTGTAACTGGTTAAGATGTCAAACGTATCCCATATGCCATGTCCATTATTTTATCCACCCCGTATATAAATAAACACAAACTAGAGGCAATTCACTTCGGAAGAAAATCTTCCTAATATTAAGCTTCTAAGAACATAAGCTAAAATGTGTGCAAAAGTAGCTCACAGCAGGACCTAAGCCTTTCCTTTTCATGCACTTAATACAACCATAAAACACCTCTAATACCAGATTAGAAAATAACTGGTGTCGTTTTTTTTCCCATGAATAAATCTGCACAGGGACGCCATTTTTTTTATGGATCTATTGTTCTTATTATAGCTACAGCTAAAGTCTAAATTGCATCTAATACCAACTAAAGATAATTCACAGCAACCAAAAGGTCATGTTAAATTGTTATTGCAGAAGTTGGATTTTAGAATGTGCAATTAAATATTTCAGATCACCAGGACTGAAGTGATCAAAGAGGACTTGTCACATTCAGAGTAGTGATAGTTCTGGGTTCATGCAGGAGTTAATTCCTTACTGACATCCATTTGCAGTCATTTCCATGATGGGAGGTTTGGACTACAGCCAAAGATGACCTATGTCCCATCTCAAATATCTTGAATCTTTGAAAGATGTCAAGATATATTCCCATAATGCTTGCAAGCAAAACATCGATAATGACACAATTGCACTGGCAATCAGTAGTATTTTCCAACACAAATGTTTGTTTATATTTTTCAATCAAGTGATGAATTAACTGGCTACAAGCACAGTAGATCAATATTATTATGACCCAATCCATCTTCCTCGGCAGCTTATAATAATTCCATCACCAGCCCACACTGGAGCCCAGTAGCATTAAGTGACAAGAAAATGTGAGCTGCAGCTGTGTGCTCACGTAAATGCCAGTTAAATGCTCATTCTGTACCCTACAGCAGCCTGCTTTCCTATTGAATTAGCAACAGAGAGCAGTGACTCCCCACATGTACATCCACACAGGAGAAGGAAGGGTCACTTTACTGAAGGGAAGAGGCACTCAGCCTAGTGAATGCTACACGGTCACTGTAACAAAAGAAAATGTATATACAGCTTTCATTTAAGTCCAATCCAAAATGGGTTTAATCAGTGTAATAACCAAAAATGAAATTTAGACTTCTTTTTGTACATGTGTACTAAGCAAAGAGCCTTTCTTTGCATACATTGATACTTTAAGATACAATTAAAATATACACTGGTAAAGATTCTTTGTGGAAGTACAATATAGATATAAGATAATAGACTACATGTAAACAATTTATATACTAAATTCTCATTGATAACGGTGAGGTTTTGCACTAGAATAAAGCTACCAAACAGCTCTGTTGCGAGAGAGAGGATAGCACTTCTGATTACAAGATGCATATGAATAAAGATAATTAAAGGGACACTATATAGTCACCAGAACCACTACAGCTTATTAATGTAGTGGTATTTCAACATAAACCCTGCCAAAACAGGTGTGTGGGGGGGGGACATGGCACCCAGACCACTTCATTGATTTGAACCTAGGCTCATGACAATTAGTTCAGTTCATGACGCAGAGCTATCTGATCAGATCTGATAATTAGAAATGGTGAATAAGATGGCAGCCATACAGCAGTGGCTATTAGTTCACTCATTGCCTCTTTACAGGAAGACTATATTGTGTCAGAAATATAGGAGCTCCTCATAGAGATGCATTGAATAATGAGTGGAGATGTTGAACCCCAGTGCTGCACACTGTACAGCACTGACACAGGAAGCACCTCTAGTGGCAGTCTGAGTGAGTGCCACTAGAGGTGTCTAGGCAGTAAGGTACACACTGCCTTTTTTTACAAAGACAGTTTTTTAACATTAAGCTATAGTTCTGGTGACTATAGTGTCCCTTTAAGTATTGTGAACAGTGCAGTGCACAGCATTATACCAAGCTAGCATAAAGTAATGCAGCCACTAGTCAGGATCTAGAAAGGACTCACACACAACTCTAATGCACATCAAAGACAGATTTTTTTCTATTGCTCTTTGAAAGAAAAGAGACAGTTTTATAGCTACAGAGATTTTTGTCAATCATTGCACTTAAAAGCTGCTGTGTACACAGTCACGGGGGACTGCCTAACATGAGAATGGCTGCTATAAAATCACGTTGTTATGGTGCTTAGAATGAACCCTAAAATGTGTTTTAAATTATAAAAGACAAATTTAAATCAATCTGGAGTTTCCATAATTAATGTAAACCACTGTTACAATTCTGTTTTCCACAAAACCCTCTCCATCTTTTGTGCATTTAGTCAAGTCATTTATTTCCATCATTTGACTGTGCTTTATAAGAATAATGGGGTGTAGGTGAAACAGAACCCCTTCTTTAAAAGGACCCAGCAAACTGGACTTCTCTGCAAGCTCTTTACAGCCTTAAAGTACCACTATAGTGCCAGGAAAACATACTTGTTTTCCTGCTGAAAAGGGTCTCTAGGTCCCCGCCACCCTCAGGGCCCCCCTCCCGTCGGGCTCTAGGGGATGGAAGGGGTTAAATTTACCTCTTTTTTTTCCAGCGCTGGGCGGGGGACTCTCCTCCTCCTCTCCCTCATCGGCTGCATTCAGCTAGTCCATAGGAAAGCATTCTCAATGCTTTCCTATGGACGCTGGCGTCTTCTCACTGTGAAAATCACAGTGAGAAGCGCCTGTCAATGAGACATCCACTAGAGGCAGTTTCTCTGAAACTGCTATGTTTACAGAAGAAAGGGTTAATCCTAGCTGGACCTGGCACCCAGACCACTTCATTAAGCTGAAGTAGTCTAGGTGCTTATAGTGGTCCTTTAAGGTAGTCTAATAAAAGAAAGTAATATAATATATACACACACACACACACACACACACACACACACCATCTCACAAAAGTGAGTACCCCCCAGGGGAGGGCTGGCAGCCTAAGGCCTGGGGGGCAAATCATCCAGTCAAGTGGCCCATTGTACCAAGAGAAGAGTAAAACCACCTTTGCCATGTGATTGAAAGGGTGGACAGTTACCTAAACAGACACACTCACTGACAGGCACACACACACTTACTGATTTGACACACACATACACACAGAGACAGACAAATTGTTACAGGGATATTGACACACACACAGACATCCTCATACACACTTATAAACTTTACACTTTTAAAGCCAGTAGACAGGGATGGAGTAAAGGGGACAGGGCTGTAGTACGGGGTTTAAGCTGTAATTGGGGAGTTAGGAAATGTAGTGGGGGGATTGGGGCTGAAGTAGGTTGATGGCTGCAATATGGGAAAGGGGCTGTGGTGTTGGTGATATGGGTTGAAATTGGGTAAGACGAGCTGTAGTGGGGATGTTATGGGGCTGTGGGGGGGGCAGGAGCTGAGGGGTGGGGGAACAGAAGCTGAGGGGTGGGGGACATGGGATGAGCAAGGGAGATAGGGGCTAAGGAGGGGGATTAAAAAAAATAATAATAAATAAATAAATAAATAAAGTGTATTCCCCCCCTCCTTAGGCCAGGGTCGGATGGGCAGGAGGCAGGATCCAGGATCCAGCTGCGAGTGAAGTCAGACAGCCTCTCCTAATGATGTCAGGAGTAGGGGGCATGACTTCCTCTGCTCTTCTCCCAGACTCCCCAGTGGTCCTGGGAGAAGAGCAGTGCAAGTCACGCTGCCTCCTGACATCATCAGGAGAGGCATGCCGACTCCACTGGCTGCAGGGAAAGTGAGGTAAGTTGAAAAATCCAAATCCCCTGCCAGAGGCAAAGGATTCTGATTTTTCTTTTTTTTCTGGATGCTGGCGGCCCTGGGTTTAGGGCAGCCTGGGGGGCAATTTCCTTCCTGACCCCCATGTTTGTACATTTTTTTTTATATATTTTCATGTGACAACACTGAAGAAATGACTCTGCTACAATGTAAAATAGTAAGTGTACAGCCTGTATAAAATAACCCCTCAAAATAACACATCCATTAATGTCTAAGCCGTTGGCAACAAAAGTGAGTATACCCTTAGTTGGAAATGTCCAAATTGTCAATATTTTGTGTGGCCACCATTATTTTCCAGCACTACCTTAACTCTCATGGGCATGGAGTTCACCAGAGCTACACAGGATGCCACTGAAGTCCTCTTCCACTACTCCATGATGACATCACAGAGCTGGTGGATGTTAGAGAGCTTGCACTCCCCCACCTTCCATTTGAGGATGCCCCACAGATGCTCAATGGGGTTTAAGTCTGGAGACATGATTGACCAGTCCATCACCTTTAACCTCAGATTCTTTCGCAATGCCATGACACTCCCACCACCATGCTTGACTGTAGGCAAGACACACTTGTGTTTGTACTCCTCACCTGGTTGCCGTCACACATGCTTGACACCATCTGAACGAAATAAGTTTATCTTGATCTCCTCGGACTACAGGACATGGTTCCAGTAATCCATGTCCTTAGTCTGCTTGTCTTCAGCAAACTGCATAAGGGCTTTCTTGTGCATCATCTTTAGAAGAGGCTTCCTTCTGGGACGACAGCCATGGAGACCAAATTGATGCAGTGTGCGGCGTATAGTCTGAGCACTGACAGGCTGACCCCCCCACCCCTTCAAATGGCTAATTGGGCCCAATTTGGACAGTTCCACTTAGGGGTGAACTTACTTTTGTTGCCAACAGTTTAGACATTAATGGCTGTGTGTTGTTATTTTGAGGGGACAGCAAATTTACACTATTATACGGGCTGTACACTTACTACTTTACATTGTAGCAGAGTGTCATCTCTTCAGTGTTGTCGCATGAAAAGATTTAAGAAAATATTTACCAAAATGTTATGGGCGTACTCACTTTTGTGAGTATGGGTGAGAAAATCTAATAAATTGATTTTCTCGCCCCTCCTGGGTGGTATGTTTATTGCTCATTCTCGGGTCCTCTACAAGAGGCCTGGGAGTTTGAGGATTCTGCACAGTATCTAAGCTGTTCCTAGAACTGCACTCTTCTAGACAGCAATCTCAGATGTTCCACCTGGAATCTGTTGAAGCCACTCCCCCAACTTGGGAGTCACAGCCCCGAGTGCTCCTATAACAACTGAGACTACTACTGCCTTCACTTTCCACATCCTTTCTAGTTCTTCTTTCAGTCCCTTGTATTGTCCACCTTCTCATGTTCCTTCTTCCTGATGTTATAGTCACTGGGTATTGCCACATCCACCACGACTGCAGTCTTTCGTTCCTTGTCTACCATTCCTGGACACAGAGAGAGAACCTAGACCTGCTTGAAAATATTATATATATATATATATATATATATAGGCTAGGTAGAAGTGCCCCAACCCCACTTAGTTCTGTAATGCAAAACCTTGCAGTTTTCGAGAAACTGCAATAATTACATTGAAGAACTAAGACAGCCACTTGTAGCGCTTCCTGCTTGCTAAGTGACTTTTGACTTTTGGTTGCCTAACTGATGGTGAAAGTCCTTATGTTCTTTATGAGGCCTTCCAGTATTCATTAAATCCCCAATAGGAAGCACTTAGTCAATGTGGAGGGCATAATACACTTGCAGTACTCGCTGTGCATGCGCACTAGCGTCCGCTATCATAACTTTGGAGGAGACTGAGAGCCAACTCAGTGATGAGGGATGTCGGCACCGAGATTGTGTAAGTACACAGGGTTATTTTTTTTTTTAACCATTTACTTACTAGGTTACGGCTCTGTGCTGTGTGGCACGTATCTTACAGATCACAACCATGTCCTGGGCATATACTTGAAGCCATGACATCTGGAGTTCTTAATCCTCAAAAATCAAAACATAATTACATGCTGATATTTGTTCCATTACTCTGACTTTGTGAAATAAAGATATGCATTTAAACCACAGGGGGATAAAGGAAAACTTGCTGAACCAGAAGTGCATATCTAGAATCTCTGGGGCACAATAGCACATTTTTTAAAGCAAAACAGGCTTTTTAGAATGTGAGATGTGTGAACATGCTAAAGGAAGAATTTTCATTGTTGTTTTTGCTAACAGAGCTTGTTAGCTTGTTTAAGGAGCTCCTCCTTTACCTCTTGTGTACATCACCATTGTTTTTGTCTGTCAAGTACTGGTTCTTAAATAATCCCTTTGCAAACTGATGGAAATAAATGCTTATCCAATCGCATTTCCTAAGAGACACTTAATGTATGTTGAGGTGAGACTTTTCAACAGTGTAGGCTCTAACAAATAACTACCATTCTCTGATACCATCTCTAAACTCTAAAATTTCTATCTGGATTAGTAAAGGGAAACAGTCACCACTTACCAGGTCCTCTGCTCCCCCACCCCTATCTCTTTATTAAGGTAGACTTTATATTTCTGTAACATCCACTTTCTTCACCGATTTGCCCTGTATGGGGATTCTCCTCCTCCTCCATGACACCAACACGCTTGCCAGCATGTTGCCGTCCGAACAGAGTGACATCACATCACTTCATACCTATACTCCCTAACCATAACTAGCAGTGGCGGCAGGGAGTTGACGTAACAATCACAGCACATGATCTGTGGTTGCTGTGGGTGGAGAGCAAATGGTCCTCCTGTGGGAGATCTCTTCAGCACTCCCAGTTTCTCAATTCCTTGGCAAGAAGGGTCTGCCGAGGTATTGTGAGACAGATGGCAGAAAACTGCATTTCTAAATAGTATTTTCTTCCAATCTATCCATTTGCTAATAAAACTCTTGACAATGTATAGA
>OW240914.1:58139061-58184432 GCA_933207985.1 Pelobates cultripes | reverse complement strand
AAAAGTTACGGTAGAACTAGTTATCAAATTTGAATTTATTTTTCCAGTCTGGAAAAGCATGTACTCTAGATGCAGCCATACATAAAACCCATCTTCGCATGCATATATTGGATTGGAAATGATAAATAATAAGTTCATTCACTTTGAAAGTAAGGGGTTTAAGAGGTCACTGCCATCCTATGAGCCAGAGGGCATATGGAATTCACCATATGGATCTCAACTGATCAATGTGGAATGTGTATGTAGAAATTGAAGTGTATTTTTGGGTTACAGCTGATCTAAAATAAAAAAGAAAATTAAAATTGCGTATAGCATAACACTGTTTAAAAATACCACTCAATCTGGTATTAACTGCACTCACAAGAATGTAAGATTATATAGTGCTCACTGGTGCCGCCCCAAGATGTAGATGGCGGGCTGTTGGTATCCACACCTCCCAGATTTTATTTTTTTTTCAGATTTCTTCTCACACCATGGGAAAGTGCTATACTGCACTCCAACACAAGTAGTTAAGTTGTTGCAGTATAAATATATTTAAATAAAATAGGATTTTAAAAATGCCATATAGTCCTACATATTTCGCCTACAAATAGATTTCCTCAGGGACCTTACAATAAAACATGTAACAGAGATACAAAAAAATTTGAAACAAAGTAAAGCTACAATAACCTTTCATATATATAATGGTAAAGTGCTTCTTCATTGATAGATCTGTGGGTGTGCACATTGTTGGCGGGGCCAAACACTGTTTTGGCCAATCAGCACCTTGTCATAGAGATGCACTGAATCAATGCATCTCTATGAGGAAAATTCAGTGTCCCCATGCAGTCCGTGGAGACCCTGAATGGCAGTGCTGCCTGCTGTGCAACACTGCCCCAGGAAGCACCTCCAGTGGCCTTCTGAGGAGTGGCCACTTGGAGGTGTCACTAAGGACAATGTAAACATTGCCTTTTCTCTGAAAAGGCAAAAGGCAGTGTTTGCATTAAAATGCCTGAAGGCAATGATTATACACACCAGAACAATTACATTAAGCTATAGTTGTTCTGGTGACTATAGTGTCCCTTTAACTCCAAATCTGACACAGTCATGGTGGGTTCATTCTGTTGCAATAATCATCTCCTACAGGTTGTAAGGATAATTGTTAAAAATAATATTTTGTGAAAATTATATTGCAATTACAGCTCTTATTGATGTCAGAAAAACAGGTTTCCACTGGTTTTATCAGGTACAAAATGGCTGTACAGTTTTACTTAATTGAGGCTGTAATGGATCCCCTATACTCCAACTGAGTACATCCGTTGTAAGTCTCCCAAATCCAAATTGAAACTGTGATCAGACCCCTTGGTTACCCAAACATCAGCCAAGACTTGATGAAGGGTACAACAGGAATGAGTGCCGTTTATTTTGTCACACATGGTTTACAGGCACAGACTCCTACATGGGGTCTCTAACACAAAACAACAGGGTTTTCAATCCCAAGAAGCTGATGGGGGATGGAGGAGGGACAAAGCAGCTGGTTTAGATTAGGCTGATAGTGTCCCTCGGACACGCCCTGCTAGGATAGTAAAAGGAAGGGGGAGGGGGAGAGGCACAGACAAGCAATACATTCAGAAAAGGAAAGGGGAGAGGCACAGACAAGCAATACATTTCAGTCTATAGAGCTGCTGTCCCTCTTTGTTGACCCACAGCTGCATATACAGACACACACACTGCTCTATGTAGAATGCAGGCACCCAACACAGCAACATCTAGACAGATGTAAAACAGTCACAAAAATGGTGCTGCAAGCTTGTGGTCTGCGCCAAACATATTTTAGGCCATCCATCACATATCTCCCCCCATAGGAATAGACAGACCTGTGGCCAGGCCCACGACAGGCCTGCAACAAGTGGGTTGAACACCCTCAACCCCTCCCCCTTAATAAAAAGGTTCTTGTTTTTCTCCTTCAATGTGTCTCGACTGGTGTTTGTGCCGCACAAAACAGTTTAGGGAGTATAGCTAATCTCCCAAAGAAGGAAAGCTAGCTGAGATATTTCCGCTGACTACCTGGGCCCTGCTAACTACAAGCTTCAAAGAGAATCCAATGTCTAGGGTAGTAGCAGATCAAAAAAGAAAAAAACCAAACAAAAACAAAAAATATCACAGAGTAAACTTTCAGTTCTATCTGCAATACCCCCTCTGTTAGTCTAGATTTATGGTTTAGTCTGACTTTTCAAAAATTTCCTTTTTCATACCAACTGTTCCTGGATTTCTTCAGCTAGTCGTAACCTCTGTTTTGTGCCCTGTGCTAGGCATTAGCCTCCAATAAACTTGAATATCAGCTCAAACTGCCTCAACATCTTTTATATTTATAGAATCAGACATGATTTAATAACTCCCAAAAGAATGCAGGATGAGACTCACTCTTCTCTCTATGATGAAATGCTGAATGTTTGCATAAATATATTATTCAGCAATACCATGCATTAGAAGGAATTTCCCATTGCTTACTCTATGTCTAAAACAATTCAATGTAAAAATAAATCTGAAATACATGCACAGAGGATCTATTAGAAATCTCATATATACAGTAAAAGAACAGCAGGAAAGATTAAAACAGCATATAATTAAACTAAAACATTTTTCTGATAGACACAGGAAATATTTTCCAGTTATACATGTATATACAAAGTATATTCTGCTCGCATGTATTTTTATTTTCCAACACATAGGACTGGCAGTCTGGATTTAAACAAACACTTATGGGATGTCCAAGAAGTCTCATTTTAAAATGCATCCCCCTCTTGGTCTCTGCGTATTATAGAGAGAATAAATAATGTAATGATAGACTCAATTTAAGCAATAACATTTCCTAGTGCAATATATCATTTGTCAGTGATTATATATTTTATGTTTCTTAAAAGGCACACTATAGGCATCTCATTGAAGTGGTCTTGGTGCACTGTTAGAGAAAATGCAATATTTACATTGCATGACTATGACATCCCCTAGTTGCTGTCTTCTGTCTTCCACACAGCCACTGGAGGCTCTTCCTGCATTTTCACAGAGTTTAGCACCGTGAACGACGCTGGATGTCTTCACGCTTTGCACGAGGATGTCCAGCATCTTCAAAATCATAGGAAAGCATTGATTCAATGCTTTCCTGTGGGGAAGATCTAATGCGTGCATACGATTAGGTTCCCCCATCGGTCTGACGTCACAGGAGAAGAAGGAGGCCAATCCAGCTTGGAGGGAGCTATAGGCCACAAAAAGGAAATATACCCCCAACGTTTCTGCATGAAGTCTTTGTCAAAGGAGCTTCTCGTACCGTCTTATATAATTTTTCATTTGAATTTTCCATTTGGCATGTATGATGTTTATTATATGGTTTCTAATGATTTAGTTTCTATGTTATGATTGTGTTTACATTTTTGGTATTCTCTTTTTTATATTTGTTGTTTATTGGGTGTATTTATTCCTTGTATGGTATATGTCGGTTTATACAGGGGTTTATTGCCTTTGAAAAGGTTGTGGATTTGTATATATTTCCATAGACATTACTTGTTTCTAGGTACTATGTATGTGTTTAATATATACAATAAATCTAGTAGATTTTTGGGGGAGTGTACTCCTTATTGATTTAATATATGTTGTATTTTGGACTCTATGGGGAAGTGAGCAACTTTCTTTTGGTGTTTATTTTTTGTACACTGTTTTCACACAAGCGTTCCCTCCTACTTAACTTGCTCTTTGTAAATGTGTCAGTTCCCTCTGTGTATACATTTGTGCCAGTGTGCACTCTGTAACTGTGTGTGTCTGTAAAACCAGTGAGTATGTGTCAGTGTCCTGTGTGTAATTGTAGTATGTGTGTGTGTCCTCTGTGTGCAACTATTATGTGTGTATATATTTTGTCACTTTTTCAGATTAATATTTCATACACTCCTTACATTCACATATTTATTTCAAAAATATTCTTTGCTACCTTTAATTAGGCCTGTTATTCAACACTGATTTAATTACATATCCATGCCTACATGTTTTTTTCATCAACAGAAATTATTTTCTCGAGAAGTAGGGGTTACTTATTTTCCATAAAAGGTTGAGAAACGCTAGTGCACTTCCATTTGTATAGAAAACTCAATAAAGACATATATGGCAATTTCTCCATAAAATAAACTGAAACATTCTAAATTAACAATAAAGTGCAAAATGTTGACTGTAGGTCTAAAATAAACACATTTCAACATTTGCATCTTAACCTTTAATTGCAGAAAATGGGTCATTAGATTAATCCTAACAAGATAATTTGACATTTTTATTTTCATGAGATTTGCCAATTTAACAAATCAGTTACAATTATCCAAATTTCTGACCTCTCATTGAATAAACTATTAAGATGATATTTTTTCATAAAATAAAAATTATAAAGCGCATTGTTCATTAGATATATCCCTAATGAAAACAAGCATGCATTTAATTATGCAGTTTTAGTTCTTGTCTGAAGGCTTTGCAAATCCTCCCTTACTTCCCCGGCTCAGACTTTCTGTGGCTGTCCAATAACAAACTGACTTTTTAATGCAGCTCAAAGAGAACTCTTTGCAAATCAGGTGCTCTGGGCAATTGCCGCCTCTTGCGTTTTTTGCGTTTTACAGGATTTCAGCCTACCAGTTTACCTGCCTTCTGTCATAATAAATTTTCCAGCATTCATTAATCAGCTACAGACTACCCACTCTCCTGCTGGGTCATATGCAGAACACTACAAGAACAATATGCTTGCATTTCCTTGCTCCTTATGCTCTGTTAAGCCTTTGCTTATCCCAGTTTTGACAATGTGCTATTCTACATTAGAAATTTCTATGCAGTTTGTCAGTGTCATGCACACCATTTCTCCACTCCACTGTAAGAGAAGGTTGGCACTCCTTGAAAGAATGTGCTAATAGTCCCAGTTAAGTTACTGGCACTAAAATGAGAGAAACCAAAAAAAAAAAAAGTGTAGCACAATGGAGCGTGCCGTGCCTGTCTGATCAGCAGCAATGAGCCGAAACTATTGGTAGTACCCATTGCGAACACAACATCTGCCGCAAAATCACAGGCAGGTAATGGAGGGGAACTCATGAATACAACAAACAGACCATTGTTCCGAAGAGATAGATTGCCAAATTAAAATGTGCACTGGGAAGAGAAACAGGTAAAACATCTTCTTTAGCAAAATATATCCCCAGTGTGTTCCAGATTAAGAATACCAGAGGTCACAATCAACTATAAGAACAGCAAGGAATATGGTGCATCATATTAAATTATTTTGCCATACAAATCTCAAATACTGTGCTCATTTAATAATTTAAACACTCTAGCCTACGATACATGCATACTAAGAGCATAACTTATCACACAGCGAAATATAAAATGTAAATAAATAAGAATTGCCAAAAAGCATCCCCACAGGTAAGAGGATATCATTAAGTATATATCAAGTTTAAGACGCATTCATTATATTAAAGGTGTCAAATATGTAAGGGTTTTTTTGCAATATTTTGCATGTTATCAAATTAAAGTAAAAATATGTTCAATCGTTTTAACGATTTGGAAAAGAAAAACATGTAAATAAAATGTTGCTACAACGAGTTAAATCTGCTTAGGTATCTGGTATTTAAATCAATGCGGTGTTGTATTTGACAAAATATGACCTTATTTCGGATAAACCTTTTAAATTATTTTTTCAAAGTATTAAAATGTAAAAATATATAATCTATAAAAAAAAAAAAAAGAAAAATATCAATATATTAAAATATTTTTTAAGAAGCCTCATGCTAAACAGACGTGCATCAGCCGAGCTCCAGCTTGGCTCACCGATTGTTGGGGGTAATCATCCACCACTGCACCCAAATCGAAGTGATTCCACGCAGCCTAAACTGGGGATGCCATGGGGATCCCACCAATACCATGGCACATGGTGACAGCCTCGCAGCAGCTTAAAGATCAAACATGAGGACAAAAGCCACTCTCTGGCAGACTGCCTAAGGGAAACAGGCCTCGACAGCATCCTGCCTCTCTCCTAATACACAAACCCAAGCCGCAGAACAACAGGGGTTCGACCCCTTCCCCATTGCCAAGAGGGAAGAGGGTTGCACCTCGCAAGGTGAAACGGCACAGAGCCACGCTCCAACACAGGCGGAGAGCTGCGCTCCAGCTATTGTTCCACCCTCGGCCTGCTGATGCCTCAGTCCCAGCATATAACAGGCCCACAGCCCATGCAAGTGACCCAGCGAGATGCTCAGAAGGCGAGCCTGCTAAGTTTTAAGTAGCTTCTCTATATATAAATGCTCAGATTAACCTCTTTCTACTCTTATAATTACATGCAAACCAGGGGGAGTCAGAAACCTCAAATCCAGGTCGACACCAGCAGCAGTTAAGTTGTTACACTAGCCTGTTTATTATATGCCTTATCTTTAGGTTATTGAAAGCCCATGTACTAGGATTAGCATGCTATGCAGTACTTTAATCGAGTTTAACGTAACCTAAAATGTCAGCTTGTCACTAACTTTTTAAGCATGTTAACAGCTCTTATTATTATCACTCAAAAAGTCAGTCTGAGTAACCTATTTTGAAAACACTTCTGATACCGTACCACTGACATGCGTCTACTGCTTGTTTTAATATTCTATATTTAACCCAAATGTACTGTTCAATCTTGATATTCTATCTATAAAAAAGGTGCCTTGTTATAGCATTACTAATGTACACTATTACGGCCAATGTATGGCCAAGTTGTAATGTAAACAAATATACAAGCAGTATAGTTTAAAAACATATACCAATGGGGGCGCCACAGTCACAGAACGTGCATATATTTACCATGTATATATTGAGATGAACATGTGAAAAATAATAAAAAGCATACATGGTGAAGTATTTAATAACAATATGGTACAAAATAACAGTTCAAATACACACTCACAAAGAAGATGGCACAAAGAGATATATATCTCTAGTTGTGCAAAATACGCTTGTCAACCCTTCTTGGATGAAGTCCCCTTTAAATGCAGGTCCAATATCGATGCCTTCAAGATATAAAATACCGGGCAAGGAAAGGATCAATTGTAAATAAAGGAAGTGAGACAGCGCTAAATAACTTTGGCAGCAACCTTAAAAAGGGAATCCCTCAAACCCTATAAAGCAGGATAAAAAATAAAATAAAAACAGTAAAAGGCTGCGCACATTTAGTGAAGTCCAATTCAAGGAGAAGAGAGAAAAGTCCAACTGGTATATTCTTACAGGTATCCTTGGTTGGTGGGGTCTTCTATTTATGTGGTGATTTCACTCGTTTATGGAAAATAAAAAGAGAAAAAAAAGGGACATCCAATGGTATAGTATGTAAAATTCAGATATAGACGTAAAATTGATAGTATAAAACTCACATTTACCAGAGCTAATGTCCAGCTCTGGAGTAAAGCGCGTACAGCGGTTTAATCCCCGCTTATGGGATATAGGCAGGTTCTTCTCCGTGGATGGTATCCAATTCTCGGGATAAAATAAAATAAACAGCCAATAGTGCTCACTGTATGGCAAATAATAATAAAATAATAAAAGAAATGTACTTACAAAGAAAGAGCAGACCCACTGCTCTTTGATGATAGCTTGGGTGGATTGATCCCCACCTACGGATTTCTTTGGGTACAGGAAACTTCCAGGAATTTTTAGGTTTCTTTTAAAACCATAAAAAGTTAAAATAGCAATAAAAAAAGGCCAGGGTAAAATAAGAATGATATGTGTCTATAAAAAAGATAATTGGCACAAGCAAATGACCAAAAATACTTTAATATATATAAAAACACAATTTAAATATCCATAACGCGTTTCGTCACAAAGGGACTTTATCAAATGGAATAACATGATAACCTGGCACATAGATGTTATATAAGAGCATAATTGTTTGAATTTTGGCGCCAAAACTTAGTTTGACCAATCAGAATTAAAACCACTTATACAGCTTTAAAATACATCATAACTTATTTAACACATAGTTTTTGATGATACAACTTCATTAAATTATATATACAATAAAAACGAAGGTTTGAAAGTGTAATTTGAGATAATTTTAAAAAATCACGTGACCGGCGGCACTTCCGCGTTTCGGAAGTTCCGCCGCTAAGCAGCATGGGTAATGTAGTTTAATGGCGGCGGACGTTTTAAAAGTCCTGAGAATGGACTGGGATAGTGTGGCAGCAATAGTTAGAATATAAAAACGAAGGGGCCATATAAAAACGAGGAGACTGGTTAAAAATAGAGGGGCTGATAAAAATAAAAAGCTTAAAGAAGAGGTCACGTGGTTTTCGGCAATAAAAGCCGAAAAGCCTTATGGGGAATGTAGTTTATAGTAAAGAACACCAAATTAAGATAATAGCATAAGGAAAAATATGACACTTGTAATACTTATTACAGAGGAGTTAATTGGTTGAAAAACAAAAGTTTAAACAAATCCACCTTATTGATGGAAAAAGTAAAAAAGGGAAAAGGTATCAAAATTAAAAAGGCAGATTAAATAAAAGGTGATATTAAAAGGATATTATAAATAAATTGTATAAAAACCATAGTTAAAGGGACAAACATAGGAATTCATAAAAAATTATATAAATCAAAATCTGCATTAAGACCATGGGGTATAAGAGTCTGAAGTTTATACACCCATTCCATCTCTGTTTTTCCAAGTAACTTTTTTATATCACCTCCTCGCCAGGAGGTAGAGCATTTTTTTATACCAATGCACTTTAGTAAACGAGGGTCCTTATTGTGCATAATAAAATGTTTGGATACTGTATGATTTAGGTATCCATTTTTAATATTTCTGCAATGTTCGCTCAGTCTTATCTTTAGGCACCTTGTGGTCATCCCCACATATTGGAGGCCACACGGGCACTCGAGCAGATAAATAACATTTTTTGTATGGCAGTTTATAAAATCATAAATATCATACACTTTTTTTGTTTGGTTTGACATAAAGTTTGTAATTTTTGATGAAATGACATGATCCACAGTTTTACATACAATGCATTGTTTGCATCTAAAAAAACCTTTTGTATTAGGAAAAAATGATACCCTTTTTGAAGGAGATTTTTTTGTAAAATTTGTAGTTAGGATAGATTTAAAATTAGGTGCTCCTCTAAAAACAATGTTCGGATGAGTAGGTATAATGGAATTGAGTATCTCATCTTGTTTAAGTATGTGCCAATGTTTTCTTATTATTTTTTTTACATCATTGCTTTTATTATTAAAATTAAAAATAACTGGAAGTGGTATAGTTTCTTTGTTTTCTTTGTTTTTATATATCAAAAGATCTTTTCTTTCTTTTTGTTTAACTGTATTAATAGAGATATTCAGATCTGGTTCTGAGTAATTTTTTTCAATAAATTTATTTTTTTTAAACTCTGCTTGTTCGTTAAAATCTGTGAGTTCTGAGCAATTTCTACGAAGTCTTAAGAACTGACTTTTTGGGGCACTCTCTAACCACGGCTTATAATGACAGCTAGACCTGTCTATGGCCGTGTTAGACAGGGACTTTACACCATTATCCCTCATGATATTGGTTGTCAAGCTATAAAATAAATTTTAACCCAAGAAGCTAGGATTCCTAACACTCAAATAGATTTTATAATAGAAGGTATTAATATTATTTTAAATAACAATTATTTCTGGTTTTTAGACTCCTTTTATTTACAAAAAAGAGGTACAGCTATGGGGACTAGGTTTGCCCCTAGTTACGCCAACTTGTTTATGGCTGATTGGGAGAATGAAGCCATATGGGGCCATCATACTTGGCGGGCAAACCTAGTCTCCTATTTCAGATATATTGATGATCTTTTTTTTATTTGGGATGGGCCTGAAAAACATCTTATTGATTTTATTAATTATTTAAATACTAATAATAGGGGCATCATTCTCACACACGAATTCAGTAAATCTATTAACTTTTTAGATCTAAATATTTTTATCAACAATGGGCAACTTCAAACAAAAACCTATTTTAAAAAAGTATGTGTTAACACGGCCATAGACAGGTCTAGCTGTCATTATAAGCCGTGGTTAGAGAGTGCCCCAAAAAGTCAGTTCTTACGACTTCGTAGAAATTGCTCAGAACTCACAGATTTTAACGAACAAGCAGAGTTTTAAAAAAATAAATTTATTGAAAAAAATTACTCAGAACCAGATCTGAATATCTCTATTAATACAGTTAAACAAAAAGAAAGAAAAGATCTTTTGATATATAAAAACAAAGAAAACAAAGAAACTATACCACTTCCAGTTATTTTTAATTTTAATAATAAAAGCAATGATGTCAAAAAAATAAGAAGAAAACATTGGCACATACTTAAACATGATGAGATACTCAATTCCATTATACCTACTCATCCGAACATTGTTTTTAGAGGAGCACCTAATTTTAAATCTATCCTAACTACAAATTTTACAAAAAAATCTCATTCAAAAAGGGTATAATTTTTTCCTAATACAAAAGGTTTTTTTAGATGCAAACAATGCATTGTATGTAAAACTGTGGATCATGTCATTTCATCAAAAATTACAAAATTTATGTCAAACCAAACAAAAAAAGTGTATGATATTTATGATTTTATAAACTGCCATACAAAAAATGTTATTTATCTTCTCGAGTGCCCGTGTGGCCTCCAATATGTGGGGATGACCACAAGGTGCCTAAAGATAAGACTGAGCGAACATTGCAGAAATATTAAAAATGGATACCTAAATCATACAGTATCCAAACATTTTATTATGCACAATAAGGACCCTCGTTTACTAAAGTGCATTGGTATAAAAAAATGCTCTACCTCCTGGCGAGGAGGTGATATAAAAAAGTTACTTGGAAAAACAGAGATGGAATGGGTGTATAAACTTCAGACTCTTATACCCCATGGTCTTAATGCAGATTTTGATTTATATAATTTTTTTATGAATTCCTATGTTTGTCCCTTTAACTATGGTTTTTATACAATTTATTTATATCCTTTTAATATCACCTTTTATTTAATCTGCCTTTTTAATTTTGATACCTTTTCCCTTTTTTTCTTTTTCCATCAATAAGGTGGATTTGTTTAAACTTTTGTTTTTCAACCAATTAACTCCTCTGTAATAAGTATTACAAGTGTCATATTTTTCCTTATGCTATTATCTTAATTTGGTGTTCTTTACTATAAACTACATTCCCCATAAGGCTTTTCGGCTTTTATTGCCGAAAACCACGTGACCTCTTCTTTAAGCTTTTTATTTTTATCAGCCCCTCTATTTTTAACCAGTCTCCTCGTTTTTATATGGCCCCTTCGTTTTTATATTCTAACTATTGCTGCCACACTATCCCAGTCCGTTCTCAGGACTTTTAAAACGTCCGCCGCCATTAAACTACATTACCCATGCTGCTTAGCGGCGGAACTTCCGAAACGCGGAAGTGCCGCCGGTCACGTGATTTTTTAAAATTATCTCAAATTACACTTTCAAACCTTCGTTTTTATTGTATATATAATTTAATGAAGTTGTATCATCAAAAACTATGTGTTAAATAAGTTATGATGTATTTTAAAGCTGTATAAGTGGTTTTAATTCTGATTGGTCAAACTAAGTTTTGGCGCCAAAATTCAAACAATTATGCTCTTATATAACATCTATGTGCCAGGTTATCATGTTATTCCATTTGATAAAGTCCCTTTGTGACGAAACGCGTTATGGATATTTAAATTGTGTTTTTATATATATTAAAGTATTTTTGGTCATTTGCTTGTGCCAATTATCTTTTTTTATAGACACATATCATTCTTATTTTACCCTGGCCTTTTTTTATTGCTATTTTAACTTTTTATGGTTTTAAAAGAAACCTAAAAATTCCTGGAAGTTTCCTGTACCCAAAGAAATCCGTAGGTGGGGATCAATCCACCCAAGCTATCATCAAAGAGCAGTGGGTCTGCTCTTTCTTTGTAAGTACATTTCTTTTATTATTTTATTATTATTTGCCATACAGTGAGCACTATTGGCTGTTTATTTTATTTTATCCCGAGAATTGGATACCATCCACGGAGAAGAACCTGCCTATATCCCATAAGCGGGGATTAAACCGCTGTACGCGCTTTACTCCAGAGCTGGACATTAGCTCTGGTAAATGTGAGTTTTATACTATCAATTTTACGTCTATATCTGAATTTTACATACTATACCATTGGATGTCCCTTTTTTTTCTCTTTTTATTTTCCATAAACGAGTGAAATCACCACATAAATAGAAGACCCCACCAACCAAGGATACCTGTAAGAATATACCAGTTGGACTTCTCTCTTCTCCTTGAATTGGACTTTACTAAATGTGCGCAGCCTTTTACTGTTTTTATTTTATTTTTTAAGGAAAGGATCAAGTCTTTTAGGGAAGTGCTGGCAAGCTTCTCCGCTCAACGCGTTTCATCCACCGGACTTTTTCAAGGGCTCTTTTTATTTATTTTTTTACATGTTCATCTCAATATATACATGGTAAATATATGCACGTTCTGTGACTGTGGCGCCCCCATTGTTATATGTTTTTTAAACTATACTGCTTGTATATTTGTTTATCTTCTGGGAATTGGGAGTGATCCCTTATTTGGAGAGGCTGACCTGCACTGTTTATGCACTTGATCCCATACACAGTTTCTTTATATATATTTTTTAAGTTGTAATGTAATACCATGTCCTTGCTATGCACCACCAAAATAAAGAATTAACTTATAATTTTTTTATATTATAGGATTTAACGTTTATACAAAAGCATTGAATTATTTGAAAAAAACATATCCATAAATATCAAATCCAGATTTATATTGTAGCAAATTGGCACTCAAATTGAAGGCAGGGCAATTCATACAAATGTCTAATGGGGTTAATTTACTAAGTCGATGAGGGAATTGTGAATTTTAGGTCAAACCAACAAAACTGCTAAATGCATTTAACTCAATTTTTAAATCTAGCTAGGCTAAAATGTACATATACTTGGTCACTTTTTTCACAATCCTTAGTTTAGTAAATAAACTTTTTTTTTTTTTATATCAACATTATCTCTATAGGGATTCCATGCAATGAAAATGATCCTGAGCAACCAGCAATGACCATACTTCCAAATAGTGGTTTATCACCGAGGAAATAGATTTAACCATTGTTAAAATCATAGACTGTAGCCTTCATTGCAGGCACAGATGAGATTATCAATATCAAAACATGAATGTACAGGTGAATGTACTTGTAGATTATGTCTCAGTGGTAAATTGATACAATTTAAGTGTATTTTCATTACATGTCACGACTAACATAAGTGACACTATAAAGAGAATACATTTAATGTGTACATTGTGTTAACTAAAAACTGTACAGAAAAAGAAAAATATATATTTTTTTAATTCAACTATATATTAAAGGGTTATTCCAAGCACCTTGACTACTTCAATGTTTTGAAGTGGTCATGGTGCCTGGAGTCACCATTACCACTTTTTTTCCCCACCATATAGCACCATACAGAGTTTAACCCTTTTACTAGAAAAGGACATTGTTCTCTGGACCAGTATTCCAGAACATGGCAATATGCTATAATGGTGAGTTTATTCAGTCATCAAACAAGACGTAGCAGTCTGTCACAAAGTGTCTTTGTCAAGCCATCACCACCTCTGGTGGGGTTATTGGAATGTCATTAGCCACCATGGAACCAACATCAACTCTGTACATATTTATTATTATTATTATTATTATTATTTATATCCAGTCCAACATACATCTTACAAAAAGGCACATAGCTGAGACACAATACAATTAAAACAAATCAGACATTTATAAAATGCAGTAAAACCATAAGAGCATGAACTGGAGTATGGATTTTACAATACAAGTAAAGCATTTAAAATGTGTGAAACAAAGCTTATGATAACGTGAGTCAATGCTGCACAAAGACGAAAAAACAATAGACAAATGCAATCATACATCCATTAATATTTGGGGGGACAGTAACACTTCCAGACCAAGTTGCCTGTAAGTGACCGCCAGCATCCTATAAAGGCAGCAGAAGGCATTGTAGCTGGGTAGCCATGGAGCAAGAAGATTTTATTCTGAGAAGCTAGAGCTTAGTTGGCATATAAAACCTTGAGCCACAGCTGGACATCACTCCACCAAAGCAGCAGATCACCAGAGCTAGCATGCAGGCTCAAGTCATAACCACTCATTGACAATGAACTGGACCAGTAGCTCTGCCAGGCAAGGTGACTCACATTTGCCACCCCAACTCGCTTGGAGGAGATGTCCAAGTCTCACACTGGCAACTCAAATACTTCACTTATCATGTTCTTTGCGAAATTCGGCAGAGGTCACACAAATATAGTTGAGTTTGCCAAGAGTATCTAGTGGGTGCGCAGAACAAGCTGAGCAGCCCATGGACGCAGCCATCTTGTCCGCTGCAGGAAACTTAGTTGCATACCAGAATATTTGCTCTTCGATACAGAAGGTCTCCCAGGACCTCGGTGGACCCACCGATCCAGAGGGGAGTGAACAAGGGCTTCATATTCAATTTTAAGCTAATGCAGGCTACATGAGAGTCTCCAATGCACAGAGTTCGCATTTAGGCCAAGAATGCAGGTAGAAAGGGCTGCATGAATAGGTTTGTGTGGTCACCAGGTTGTCCCCGAACAGAGGGCAACTGAAATTGGTTGTCGAGGTTTGTTGCATCAGCCTTATAATTTAAAAACATGAAAGTCTTAGCTGTAGCCCTGTGTTACCACTCCAGGGTTGGCATTCATTGGATGTTGTAGTTATAATGGTTGGAGTAACTTTAATTTGAGCCTTCTTGGGCTTTAGTGCCAACACCAGCAGAGCCATAAAGGAGGTCCAGAGAGGCTGTGTGCACATTACTCACATGCTAGGAATTGTGGGATAGTGATTCCATCATATGTAGGCAGGTCAGGTGCCCCATTTGGGAAATCCAGATCGGTTAATAAGGAAATTCAGGTAAAAATACCTTTTTATCTATATACTTGCTTGTGATTTTACCATAACAGTTTATAGTTTAAATAAATATATACCTGCCTGAATATAAACCTGGCACACAACTTGCAACGGACTTTTAATGGTAATTACAGTGACAACTCTTACTGCACTAGGCTGTAGGGAATTTGACAGTTACAGTAGAGAATCTAGTGACAACAGCAAGTTATACAGCGTAACAGAACACAATTGCAAAGCTTTGGCTAAAATAAACAAATTTGGACCAAAATATCTATAATTTCTAATCTTTCTTGCCATTTCACACTATATTTTGCAAGCTGGTCTTCAATGCTACATACTGGGTTGTTCCTTATATTAGACAGCCATTTGCTAGCTCAATATATGGATACATTTAGGTACCTATAAAACAAGATCCTCAAATTTGTCACACTACAGTCATTTTAAAGATAAATAAAATAAATAAATAATATTTCATGCCCTGTGAAAGTGTCCTTCACAGGCAAACTTGACAGTTCATTAAACACTAAACAAGGTCACACACAGAACCTCTTCTAAGCCAGTGTTCTAACCCAGCATTTTTTCTTCTCAATCCCCTGCCAAAAAACGGCTGTAATAAAATGGAGCGGTTCGCTGTTCTTTTACATGTAGTAGATCAACTCAGGTTGTTTTCACGCTCTGTGGGTATTATTGGTTTTATCAGGCTTACACGCTCGTGACTGTATATTTTGTTAAAGGTTCTTTTTATCCACAATGCGCTATGGAGAGGATTTTCTTAATAAATACACACAGTTTTTATTCTTCTCTAGGATTGTAACAAGGAACTATATATTAAACCCCCCCGCCCCACCCCAAAAAAAAAACACAAACAGGTTTATTGATTGTCTAATAGAGGATATCACCAATTCACTTTTTAGAAAATAACGCCCAACATTTTTTGTGTGTGTTTAAGAGAGTATCTCCCTTAGTAAAGTATCAATGTGATTATTTGGGGACTAATTAAGCACAGTAATCAATGGCAATGCAAGTCATGATATTAACTACAACGTTCTGAGTTCAACTCGATATAAATACCCAAGACATTCTAACATTAAAGTAATCCAGAACCTTCTTCAATTATGTAATACAGAACAGGTATAATTATCTCACCTCCAACAAGGCTATATTGTACTCATCACCTCTGAAGACTTCCAGAAATCCACAAAGTCCTTTGGGAACATTTAAGATTCCGAGTTCCATTGAGACATCCACACACATTAAAAGCACCTTCAGCCGGTTTATGCTAACTATGCTGATATAAGTATATCCACATGATTGGATGTTGCTTTAAGAACTAACCTAGCTTTGTCCTCTGTCGGAGTTCTTGAGCTGAATACAAATCAAAGGCAGATCAGCCAAAATAATTTCTCAAAATTAGATCAGACCACTCAAGGACAAGCACAGAGCTGCGGTAACATCTCACCGGCCTTGATTGGCAACTTGTTACATCCACTTCTGCATTTCCAGATGGCTTAGCGGTGCCTGTGAGCACAGGGGGGATATTAACCTCTTCATACATAAAAGGGGCCGCAGACACCAGCAATGGCTCAGTTAAAGCAGATTTTAAATACATGGCATTTACACTGGTACATAGACGGGAAGAAACTCAAATGCTCGGTTATTAAACACAAATCATTCATATGCACATTAATAAAGATAACTTTGTATTCATGGTGTTAAAGTGGTACTGTCACCTTTTATTAGCCAGTAGCCAACGAAAAGTTTTTTGTTTTTACTACAACTCACTAGTTTTACCTTTAACCGCCGCAGTGCCATATGGGCCTGTACAGCACTGTTGTAGGTTTATAGACACACAGTTTTTCATACATTTTTCTTTAAATTCCAGAGCACTTGCGAGCTAACCAAAGCAAATTTGCTGTAAAGATGGAAGTGCAGTACAATTAAGTGTTTTTTTTGGGTTTTTTATTTTTACCTCTGTTGCATTACTCACCCCAGGAAATGCTTCAGTAGATAGAGGGAACAAGTAACTGTTACTTTTCAGAGAAATGTCAGTTCCGATTTAAAAAGATTTCACATGCAACATACAAGCTTCAAAATAACAGAATTTCATGTCCTAAGTCGATTATGTGCTATTTGGCATCCATTAGGCATGTGATTGTGCATATGGCAATTATTTGCAGAGGCAGGAAACTGTTTTATTTCAAAACAAACAGAAAATCAGCAAACAAATATTGTATAAATTAGAACAGGATAATAATTGCCTGGGCCGGAAATAAAAAAAATGTCACTCCAAGATAGTTATTTCACTAGAGCAGATTTTTTATGTGTACGCATTCTCGCTTTGCTAGGAACCATTTGATTTTACTATTACAGTCTGGTTCTTCCACACCGTATGGTCTATTCAATTTAGATGAACCATTTATGAGATCTGCATGTAAAAATGGAAAAAATAAAATTAGGTAGCCTTTCAAACATCTGCTGTCGAGCCACCTGGACATAACCTCAAGGGTCTCAGATTCAGATACAAAACTTAACCAGCTCTTCCTTACTCTACTTCAGAAGTGTTACAAGACTGTACCAAGTAGAAAAGACTGATAATCACCCTGCTGTGGCTCTTGACTTCTCCTAGCAGACATTACCTGACCAAGCACCTTGAAGTCCAGCCACCCAGTCTCCTATCTGTGAAGGTTATATGCTCCAAAGCAGCCTACCAGCTCAGACCAGCAGCATGGACCTATTCATCAGGTCAGATCTCAGCGGCAGCAGGTCAAACCTTTAACTGGGTGGAGATTCTACATCGTGCATAGAATCAGGGCACTATGTAAAAAGCTAGGGTGCTCACAGACTAATTATCCAGGGATATCTTATATGTGTGGTTTTACTAGTGTATAAACACATGTTTTAGGGGATATTTTGTTAAGGCACACTGATAATAGATAAGTGGTATCTAATAACCTTCTAATAGATTAGAGGTGCCTGGGTGGGATCTACATTGTTGTATTAACGACCACCTGTCTGGGGCATTGTGTGCATTATAACCTTATAAATCATTCCTGTTTTCAGCCTTTATCAAGTTTTGATTGATGTTTGGGTGGGCACTATTCATTACTGAACACTGTGCGAGAAAAGGAGAGAGGCTTTGACGTTGATACTCTAGTAGAGTTTTGGAGCTCTGCCATAAGTAGTAAGAGTATCTGTCCTAGCATCATATCAAATTTAAAAAGACCAAAGAAATGGAAATAAAATGAAGTGAAGTGGACAAATCTAATCTTACCACCTGTGAGCGTAACTCAAGAGTACTGTTGCTTTATGAAATTCTTGTTTTAGTAAGAGATGGCACACCTTTTTATGTTAGTTAGCAGACAGTCAAAGAGTAGATAGAGGAAAGGCAGATGTCAGGTAGATAACGGTCAAAAAGCGGAAACGCAGGAAAATAGAAACTAAATAAAATTGTGGCAAAAAATATCATATGGAGAATGTAGAACAGAACTGTGTCTCAGAGGTCTAGAAGTAGTGGTCATAGCAGGAGCCTGCTAGGCAAATCCCTTTAGTTCCCAAGTACGCTTCAGAGTCAGATGCCTGCATTATGCAGAGCTCCTAAATAAACGTGTGGCATGGTACATCATTTGAAAACATAATAAAGCGATCAAGTTGCCTTCTATACCGTTTATATTAGAGCAGGAAAGATACAACAATTATAATAGCCAATCATTTTGAGATACACAGCAACAATGTGATTACAATACAAAGTCAGCCTGTATACATTTGAAACACAGATTTGTTGATAAAAACGAAGATGTGCTAACAAGGTTTTTCGGGCACCAGTGCAACATTCTGACTTACAGATATGTTCATTGAAATACATTTGTAATCTTTTAGGCACCTATTTCAGTTTATAAAATGGAAGACTTCATTTTAAATGGTTTGTGAGCGGCAATTGATTGAAATGGTTAAATTAAAGCATTGTGAAGGTAGATGGTATTTTGTTGAATGAAAGATAGGAGGAACCTGATAAATGATTGAAATGGAGAAGCAGTAGACAGAAGCATAAACAGTTCAAGACTAGATGCCAAGAACTAATTTTCCCTTTGGGCTTTGTGCTTGTCTGCGTAGAAGTCTGGACTGACATTACAGAAGTACGTAGACAGAAGGGAAACATTATATATCAGAAGCATCAACTCAGACGAATTTTCCTGCATGTAATGTGGAGTGCTATTAAGCTTACAGGGAGTGTAAGCGTATGTTTAGAAGAATTCATACACATTTATAAATGAACAGATTGAAGAAGTCTTTCAGTTTGCCTATGTCTGTTGTGCTATAGTCATAATGAGGATCCAACCCTTTCTATTTTAGTAATAGAGCACTAAACACCATAACCACTAATGTAGCTCACTGAAGCCAATGTGTTGAAGGAGAGATTGTAGACATATTAGTCCAGAGATGCAGATTTAAATAACAGATGAAATTATTATCTTGTAATAACTCTTATCGGAATAACAGAATTTTAGGATGTCAAGCTTTTGGGAGGTCCTTCCCTCTTCAAGAAATGTTTTAGACTTGAGAAAGGGAAAATTCACCCAAAAGCTTAGCACTGCAAAATTCTGTTAGTCCAATACAAGATACTAATTACATCTATTACTTTAGATAAGATATTATGCATAGAGTCTGTGGGTGATTTCTCTTTTGAGCAGTTTGACAAACACTGGGTCTCTTTCTCTGCCTACTGGTCTTTCTGCTCTGGCTCACTTAATGGAAAAAGGAGACTTCCGCACTTCTTCCAGACTACTTCTTCCAACATTGGATGGCAATGATGGGTTGAGAGTGGGGCGGATTAGCATAACCTTTAGCATTTCATTGCCAGCCAAAATTGGACGAGCTAATGCTGAAGCACCCATGCATTAGTCAAGCTACAGCAAAGGGGCCAAAGCTTTAGGCACTGAGAAAGTCAGTCATTTGTAGACTTGTGTAAGGTGGAAATATTTGCTTCAGCCAAACCACTTAGTCTGAAAATATTGCTTACTTTTCGGGATGACAGAATTTTATGCATGTGGTTAGGCCAATCAGTGTACTGCAAAATATATACAAATTATTTATATATTCATATTTTCCCACCATTTCAAGTGAGACAAAGTAACCAATAGAGAAAGGGGGAGGGAGCAGTAAAACAATATATAATTTATTAAATAAAGTATATATATTGTTACTGCTCCTCCTTTTTTCCCCCTTCTATTGGTCACTTCTCATTTGTAATGGCTGTCCTCTAGCCAGTGGCGTACATACCAGGGTCGCAGGGGTCGCGGCCGCGACCGGGCCCGGCCCACCAGGGGGCCCGGCCGCCCCTGCGACCCGGTATGTACGCCCAGGGCCAGCCTCTTCCCCTGGGGGGCCCAGGAGCCGACCACCCCAGGGCCCCCGAGGCTGGCCCTGCTGACCCCAGGCAGGCGGGTGGCCGGTCGGGCATGCAGGCGCGCGCGCGAGGGAGCACTCACTGCTTCCTCTTCAGCTCCCTCGCGCACTGCACTGATACCGGAGCCGGAAGATGACATCATCTTCTGGCTCCGGCATCCCTACGCGGCGCGCGAGGGAGCTGAAGAGGAAGCAGTGAGTGCTTCCTCGCGCGCCCGCCTGCATGCCCGACCAGCCACCCGCCTGCCTGGGGTCAGCAGGGCCACTGGACCCCAGGGAATCCCCCCAGCACTCCAAAAGGTAAGGAGGCTGGGGGGATTAAATAAAAAAAAAAAAATAGTGTTAGTGTTTGAGTGTGTGTGTGAGTGTTAGAGTGAGTGTTAGTGTGTGTGTCTGCTAGTGAGTGTGAGTGTGTGTGTCTGCTAGTGAGTGTGTTACTGTGTGTGTCTGCTAGTGAGTGTGTTACTGTGTGTGTCTTACAGAGTGTGTGTGTTAGTGAGTCTGTTTGATGTCTGTTAGTGAGTGTGTGTTTGTCAATGAGTGTATGTTTTGTAAGTGAGTGTGTATGTATGTCTGTCGCTGAGTGTGTCTCTGTCAGTAAATGTGTGTGTCTGTTAGCCAGTGTGTATGCGTCTGTAAGTGAGAGTGTGTGTGTCTTCAGCACTTACCTTTCTCCAGCGCCGGACTCCCTTGGCGCTGGGGATCCCTCAGCCTCTCAGCTCCGAATGCGACCGCGCACGCATTCAAACCGCCCATAGGAAAGCATTACACAATGCTTTCCTATGGACGTTCAGTGTGCTCCTCTAGCTGCTGTCAGTGAGACAGCCACTAGAGGCTGGATTAACCCTCAGTGAAACATAGCAGTTTCTCTGAAACTCCTATGTTTTCAGCTGCAGGGTTAAAACTAGAGGGACCTGACACCCAGACAACTTCATTGAGCCGATGTGATCTGGGTGTCTGTAGTGGTCCTTTAAAGGACCACTATAGTGCCAGGAAAACATACTCGTTTTCCTGGCACTATAGTGCCTTGAAGGTGCCCCCACCCTCAGGGGCCCCCTCCCGCCCAGCTCTGGAAAGGGGTAAAACTTACCTTTTTCCAGCGCTGGGCGGAGAGCTCTCCTCCTCCGATCCTCCTCTTCTCCTCCCCGTCGGCTGTATGCGCACGCGCGGCAAGAGCTGCGCGCGCATTCAGCCGGTCTCATAGGAAAGCATTTACAATGCTTTCCTATGGACGCTGGCGTGCTCTCACCGTGAAAATCACAGTGAGAAGCACGCAAGCGCCTCTAGTGGCTGTCAATGAGACAGCCACTAGAGGAAATAGGGGGAGGCTTAACCCATTCATAAACATAGCAGTTTCTCTGAAACTGCTATGTTTATGAAAAATGGGTTAACCCTAGCTGGACCTGGCACCCAGACCACTTCATTAAGCTGAAGTGGTCTGGGTGCCTAGAGTGGTCCTTTAAGTGTGTGTGCATCTGCATGCACTGGCGTACATACCGCGGTCGCAGGGGTCGCAGCCCTGTAACCCCTGCGACCAGGTGCCCACCGCCATGTATTGCGGTCTGGCCCGCGCGCGCGGGGGGCCCACGGATCAATTTTCGCACCGGGGCCCCATGGGTCATGTGTACGCCACTGCCTCTAGCCAATCATCTTTTTTCTACTTTTTTGGTACAAGAGCTCTAAACTGCTTTGACACAAGTGTGGAGGTAGTTGCCCACAGACCCTTTTTAGTATATCTATAGAATGCCTTTTTAACCAATAAATTATTGGTGTGAAGTCATACTGTGATTACTTTGCAATTCCATCCCATCAGAATTCTTAAGAGAAGCTGATGACTTTGATTTTGAGGGATTTTCTTTTCGAACATAGGAGCACAGCAACTAAAAATAATATAATCTTTATTATGAATCCAACAACTAAATGTAGCATTCACAATTAGAACACAGACAGTTAATTCATATATACAGAGGATTACATATCAGGCATGTGAAATAAAAAAAAATAAAAAAAAGAAAAATGTAGAGTGCCCAAATATATACCAAACTATAAAAGCATTACATATTTTTTTTAGTTGGTGTGTTCCTATGGTATCTTTGCTTAAATCCCATGTTGCACAGAGGGCAACATCATCCGTGTAATTAGTCTCTTCAATGCACGGTTTTATGGGCCCAGTTAATCTCGGGGGTACCTTGACATACATGTCTCAGTCTGCTCAAGATTAATGGGAATTACACCAGGGAGCAGCTATTGGCAGCTGCTTCCGTGTTAATTCACCTCTTCCCAAAATCGGCAGATGAGTGAACTGCCACTAATCTTTGCGAACAAGGATACATCTGTCCCGGCACTACACAGAGATTAAATTAGCTCAAACATCAGTCCTAACACTAAATCATGAAATATTAAATCATTCACATGAAGGTGACATGTCCCATTATGGAATCACAGTCACAGCTTTGGGCACACCTCCTGTCCACACTAGATTTTGGGAGGTATGATGATGCCACCTCAATGCTCTGAAAATATTTAGAAGCTCAACTTCTCGGTCTTGGGATAAACAGTACTAAAGAGGACATTAACCCCTTAAGGAAACAACTTCTGGAATAAAAGGGAATCATGACGGAATATTTCCGTCATGTGTCCTTAAGGGGTTAAGGAACATTATGTAAATAACTTCTGTTACTATTATTTTTTTCATATAGCACCAACAAATTCCGTAAAGCTTTACAGTGGGTGGACGAACAAATGTTTAATTGTAACCGGACAAGTTTGATGCAAAGAAACAGAGGGTTTGAGGGCCCTGCTCAATGAGCTTACATGCTAGAGGGAGTGGAGTAAAGTGACACAAAAAGGTAAGGATAGTATTAGGGAAGTAGATTGGTAGAATAGTATTCACTGAAGACTTTGTGTGTTTTGGTGGGGTTTTTTTTTATGACAGTTGCAGGAGAGGAATCAGTTGGGAGCCATTAATGGTTTAATTGATACACTTTTGTGAAAAAGTGAGTTTTTAATGATCTTTTTAAAGGAATGTAGACTGGGTAAGGGTCTAACGGAGAAGGGAAAGGAGTTCCACAGGAACGGTGCAGGCTTGAAAGCGAGCATCAGAGGTGGGAGTTCGAACAGAGGATAGACGTAGGTCTTCAGCAGAGCGTAGGTGCCTAGACTGGACATACTTGTGCATTAGGTAGGATAGATAGATAGGTGGGAGTAACATTATGTATAGATTTCAAAGTAAGAACCAGAATTTTAAATTGAGCCCTATATCTTACGGGAAGTCGTTATAGTGCCAGGAGGTCCCTGGCTCTGGCTACCTTTATGGGTTAAGTCAGTGCTCCAGCACCACTCCACTCTGTGGAAATTCTATATAAAAGAAAGCTTTTGAAGCAGTTTTTATTAATAGGGAGCTACTTATTAACATCTGCCTGCTCTGAGCTAAGCAGTGGTACGCGTGCGCGATGGTGTCCAAAAAAAGGGCACTCTACAATCTGCATGCACACGTGTTTTATGAGTGAGGAGTATCTGGCAATCAGACAGCCTGGGAGGTTTGCTGCCTCCTTCTGTTAGCAACCCTGAGCTAACCGGAATCACACCGACCTTAGTTCAGCATCTTAAGGAGAAGAGCCTAAAAGTCCCTTCTGGGAAAAATGGAGTGCTTGCTAAGGCTGCAGTTCATATGACGATATTGCTCATTTGGCAGTGGTGTGTTCCTTTAACAGTTTCCATCTGTTTATTACGTTTAGCATTCCAATCTCCTTACCGCTCAATATGCATTACGATTCTTCAATTTTCTGTTTCATTTGCTCCCAGTTAGGATCATGGCAGAGTACATTATAGAGATTTAGTTTAAAGGATCACTAGAGTGTCAGGAAAACAAACCCGTCGCTGTGCTGAAGGGGTTAAAACCCTTTCAGCCACTTACCTTTATCCAGCGCCGGGCTCCCACCGCGCTGGTGACCTCTCCTCCCACTCCGACGTCAGCTCCCAAGTGGAGCAGAATGTGCATGCGCGGCCATTAAAAACGCCCCTAGAAAAGCATTTCTCAATGCTTTCCTATGGATCTTCTGCACGCTGAATGCGATTTTCGCATTCAGCGTCGCAGAATCGCCTCTAGCGGCTGTCAGGAAGATGGCCACTAGAGGCTGGATGAACCCTGCAATGTAAACATAGCAGTTTCTCTGAAACTGCTATGTTTACCTCTAAAGGGTTAAAACCTGGGGGACCTGGCACCTAGACCAATCCATTGAGCTGAAGTAGTCTGGGTGACTATAGTATTCTTTAATGTAACTTAGGACAAGGACAATATATATTTACACAGATTGATTGCTGAACATATTTATTTTAATTTAAAAAGACACATTACTAGGAGTCTTATTGATGTGGAGATCTATTATATGCGCAGAGACACCAGCAATAAGACGTTCCTAGAAAAGAGGGACATTAGGATAGAAAAGATGAACAAATGAATTTTGGCTCCTAAATAGGGACACATTTGGGAGGTATGGTACATCTGTTTGGACCCCTCCCTGCATGTGCGTTATCACATTTAGAATAATTCATTTACTTATATACATTTGTGCTCACCTACTTTTTTGTTGTAGTCTTTGTTGCTTTGTCTCTTTTTAGTAAATTGACAGGAAGAGTACTACAATGGATCAAGTGAAGATAGCCACCGACTGAAGATTTAAAAAATTGTGAAACTGTCTCACGATAGCAGCGTCCACATTGAAACATGGTCTTATCTTCATCTTAATGTTAATAGTTTGGTTTCTTTTTTTTTTTAAAGTCGATTGAGAATTGAGGAAATTATATTTTCACATAGTACAACGGATGAACCCAAAATTCGTGCAATTTAACAATACATGAGAGAAACAAATTAAACGTGTACAAGATGCACAAAATGTCTAATTAGCATAACTTATTTCTGCTCACAAATTACATTATTATTACTACCAAAGAGGTTATTGCTTCCAGCTTAAATTTCAAAGGATTCCCATGGAACTCGGAGTTGCATCTAAGAAGAAATGACTGGTTTAGTTCTAGAACGGTGGCATGCTGTTTAGAATCCAGCTGGCATTGATTAGCCTTTTGCAGAGACCTCGGAAACAGAGCAGCCCTGATGAAGGTACTCTGAGAACTCCAGTAGACATTATTAGATTGAGAAATTAGTCTCTTTGAGAAGCTAGTCAAAGAGCCTACTTCTAAATTGCCCTGCAGAGATAAAGGCCTTGATAATACCATTTTAATCCCACAGCAGCCAACCATTTCTAATTAAAACAAGTTAATTTAGATTTGGGTTTCAGTGATGAATGACTAGTATACTGATAGTAAATACATCTTGTCATGACCTTAAAATGAAAGTAAAACACAACAATGCAACCTTTTGTTATAATCAGGGAAAAACAGATACTGAAAATTATATAAAATAAATAAATATATATATACTTCTGGAATAAAAGGGAATCATGACGGAATATTTCCGTCATGTGTCCTTAAGGGGTTAAAGAACATTATTATTATATCTAAGAGACTCAAATGAGTTTATTAAAAGGGACCCCCTAGACATCAAGTTGTAATGGTGTCTGGAGGTCCTTGGCAAAACCCTTATTTTAGAACTTCTGTTTTCCAGAAAAAAAAAACTGTGGGTTTTCAAATTCTAGGTATACCCCTAGTGTTCACATACATGTCAATGTATTTTACAGTGAAGGCTTGATGCATTAACCACAGCTTTCATTTTTTCAGTATATTAACCGTTTTATTTCCTATATTCCCTCCATGTATATCATTTATCATTACTAAATTCTAGTGCTTTCTTAAATTCAAATGATCACATGTGGAATGTGATTGATTCCTTCCTTAGTAACAGCTACAACAATGTAATTAAAATGCTTTTTTACAACCAGGCCTGCTTGAGGCCACAGGGGTAAACATTTACGCGGCTCGGGAAACAAGATCTAAACTATAAATTGCCAAGACTATATGACTTCTAGTACACCTTCCATACAGTATTTGTACCACATTAAGAAAACATTTACATCAAGGGTTATATTAAACAACTGTAAGCCATTTACTGCTAAAGTAATGCTACACAACGAACAAGAGAACTTATAGCCATTTGTGAAATAATGGAAAGATGCTTACATTTTGTCCTGCTTTTATTATGTGAACACCATTTAAAGGAGCACTATAGGGTCAGGAACACATTCATGTATTCCTGACCCTATAGTGTTAAAACCACCATCTAGCCCTTCTGGTTCCCCATGCCTCCCTAAAAAATGTAAAATCTTACTTGTATTCAAGTATGAAGCTGATAGCTCTGGCTCTGTTTCATTTAGACCTGCCCACTGCCTGCTAACATCAGCAGACATGGAAGCCTGATCCAATCATAATGCTTCCCTATGGGATTGGCTGAGACAAAGATGGAGATCAGGGGCAGAGCCAGCATGATTCAAACACAGCCTTGGCCAATCAGCATCTCCTCATAGAGATTAATTGAATCAATTAATCTCTGAGGAAAGTTCAGTGTCTGCATGCAGAGGGAAGAGATACTGAATGTTTGGATGCATTTTAGGCAGCCATGACCCAGGAAGGATCTCTAACAGCCATCTGAGGAGTGACCAGTGAAGTTATCACTAGGCTGTAATGTAAACACTGCATTTACTCTGAAAAGGCAGTGTTTACAGCAAAAAGCCTGAAGGTAATGATTCTACTCACCAGAACAAATTCAATAAGCTGTAGTTGTTCTGGTGACTATAGTGTCCCTTTAAATAAAAACTCCTTTAGAACCTCAGCTTAATGCAGTGCTTTAAAACTTAGAGTGAACTCTTCACGTTTATACAAGTAGCAATTGAGAAAAAGACAGCAAGGTGGTTACTCCTCACACACTTTGATCGCTTTTCAATGTAGATACGATAAGTTGCTTCTCAGAGAGAAATGCTGGATTCAATGCTTCACTGTGAGAAGCATTGCTGGCGAAGCACAGTGATTGAAGCGCATGCACTCTTTTTCCCAATGCTTCCTATGAGAAGCAACGGATTGACCCAGGGGAAGAATAGAGCCTGTGGCAAAGAAACCATTTAAACGATGGTAGAGAGGGAGGGGGTGTGGGACAAGGGGCAGAAATTAACACCCACTATACAATATTCCAGTGTTATAAATAACATACTTTAATTCCATAGGATTTGCAGGAAATTGAAAATTATGTATAAGGAGTCTATAGACTCTATGCTCTATGTAGGACTATTACCAAGAAAAGTTAGGAGGGGGAAAAAAAACAAAAAACAAATGTCAGTATATGTTCAAATGAAAAAAATATATATTCCTTTAAATTTGTGACCTCTTATTTATTTCTTGCGAAAAGATACACAGGTTCTGGGAACCATATCTTGAGCTGTGAAATGAAGTGGAAGCGCCAGGAACAGTTCAGTAAGTAGGAGTGAAGCCAAATATTATGCTGAATTCAGGATGAAGGAAATGATTTCAGCGGATTGAGCAAAACGACCCAACTGAACAGAACAAAGCAGGGGGAGTAAATGAAATCTTATTAGGCAAGACAGGAGTTTTTCAGAATGGGATGAGATTTGAGTCACGAGCTGTATACACTGTGTAGGAGTCAAGAGGTCTGTTGTGAAAGCAGAACCATTTGTAACTGTCCAACGAAAAGGAGGAGAGCGGTAGGAAATAGGAAATGCAGATCATCTATCGTTTTACTTCTTTAACAGAAAAAGAAAATAAATTGTGTCGATGTCAAGCATACTTTGAATTACATGAGCTATCTCTTCTCAATTTCAAGGAAAATTCTGATCCTGTTTCACTAGGTTTCAAGCCAATTTTTAAAAAAAAGTAATGTTAATACTATTTATAAATCAGTTAAAAAAATTTTTTTTTACAAGTTAAAGGGTGAAAGAATTCCACAAGTGCATTAAAAATTACATTACCTTGACCCTTTTAAAAAGTTGGGACCTATTAAGTGTAATATGCCTTATTAGGTATTGTGGAGAAGGCTCCCCTCTCAATGCGCTAAAAAACCTGCAATAAAAAGTGTCACCTATAATCCTGCTTTTCTACGCCCCACTCCTGACAGCACTGGGGTCACGTGTTATCTAATCACAGGCTTCTATAAAGAAGCCTGTGATTAGACCAATTGCCATCTCAGAAGACATGCGCTCTCTGGGCCAGCGAGCAGAGGGTGGGAGTGTGGAGGTGGGAGGGTTTATTTAAAAATAAAAATAAACGATCGAGGGAGGAGGGAGGGATACCCCACAGAGAGGGAGAGTGGGAGGGGAGACATCTTCCCCTCGCAGATGTTCTGCCTGCAAGAAGAAGATTTTCACATCTGTTGTTTGCGGTAACAGACGTCATTTATGCACAGAATTGACATTAGGCCTCTAGGAAGAGAGTTCTAGGCTGCCTAAGTCACGTGTGTTATGGGGGCAACTAGCCCCAGCATACAATTAAGGATATCTCTATATGTTTAGTGTTTAACGGTTTATAGATATTACATTCATTTTGTTGGATTGAGGTTTTCGTTCACAATTCCTTTTTGTGTTTACTTTATAGTCTTGTCTGACAATATTTGCTTGCTTTCTTGACTCCTTGTATTTCTCCAAGCTTTGACCTATGCTTCTGACTTGATTACTTTCGAGTTTGGCCCATTCTGTTCTGTGATCCCAGACTTTCTGCTCCAGCTTCAGTCAGAAGCTATTTAGTGTTCCACACTACATCTATACACTCCATGTTATCAATCTTCCAACTAAAGCAAGGGTCAGCTGCCTGCACTGCAGTCTGTTTTTTTTTTACAAGACTGACTTCTCACTTCTGCTAAAATAATAACTAGTGACAATGTGTGGAATACAATTTCTAGTTATTGTGAATTTCCATTATTTATAAATAGGTCACTGGAGGCAGTGTGCATAAGTATTTGAATGTGTTCTTCGATCATTGAGAATATGCAACTCAGTAACTCTGACCTGTTATACCAATTCATTTAAAGTAGTAGTATAATGCCTCTGTTATATTTACAAAATAAATAAACCCAGAAACTGTCCTCTGTGAAACACAAAAGAAACATACTACTTCACTATTTTTCAGAATGCTGACCAGGTTCAGGGTAGAGTCTATGAGGTAAGCTGTTGCTGTGAAGTGAAGTTTACACTGATCAGCCACACCATTAAAACCACCTGCCTAACATTGACTCCCCCAAACAGGAATATGGTCTCAGATGCAAATCATTGCAATGGCCATTATTAAAACTTCAAATATACTCCGCAAGCTCAGAAAAATAAAATTAAAAAATTCAGGCAATGTTATTTAAATCTAGTGAAATATACCATAATCCATGGTTGTAAAAATCTTACTTTTTTTTAAACCTACATACCATTAAAGTGGAACTGTCATTATCTGGGGACATTGCATAATTTGGGGGGGGGGGGATGAAGCCTGGGGGGCAGGCAAAGAAGAGAAGAGGAAGCAATTGGACAAATCAAGTACGGCATGACAGTGCAACTTTCATAAAAATATTTTTTTAATTCTATATTTTCCATAAAAATAAGTTTGTCCTTGCCCAAAATGTAATTGTTCCTTGGGAAATTAATGCCCAGCATGAACTGGTTATATTTGCATGAATTATTTATAGAGCCAACATCTTGACGTAGCAAATCCCATTAAATCTTCATGTAAAATGATTCTTTCATGGACAATTCTAGCACAAACGGTTAACACAAAATCAACCTATGCAATGCCATCAATTTCGCATAGGAAAGGAGGACTAATGCCAGAAACGTTACGTCATAAAAAGCCACAATTGCTAAATGAAAATTCTGAAAGATATTCTGATTTTATTCAGTCTGGAAAGTCACAGAAATACCCCTTATAGGGAAATATCTGGTGTACCGTTTTAGGAGATCCTTCCAACATTGCAGTGTAACTTGTTCCACTTACATTAAATGTGATCCACACCCAAGCAAAATGTGAACAAATTTAAAAATTTAAAATTACAAAAAAATATGTATTTCTTCATATTACAAATCAATATCCATATATTAATTGCAGATTATATATTTCTTTCCGGTTTGATGTTAAATTCTGTATATATTGTGTATTAATATTGTTTTTGTACTTTATTGTACCCTATAGCAATGCAATGTTTTGTGAGCTAAGGACATAATTGAACATGAGAGAAATCTCAATGTATCCTTCCTGGTAAAAAAATATTTTATAAATAAATAATAGTTCCAAACACATATGAGAGTGGGGAGAAACTGGAAAAAAAAAAATCTGGATGCATTTTTCAACTTTCCAAGATGCTTCCTCAGCAGCCAATGTTTGGTATCCTACATGTTTTCAAGTCCACACCAGCTTGAGTGCAGTTTACATTTAATGTATTTTAATAAATCCCATAACGTTGTGAACAATTCCTAGTTTAGAGAATAACTTTAGAAAGTGTCAAAATGTATTTACCATTATAATCCAAAGATCTCTATATGAACACAAAATAAAAAATAAAATAAAAATGGATCATAATCAGGTGTAGATATAGTGACTTGCAGAGAAAAAAAAATGCAGAGCTAAACACACAATATCTCATTAATATCAAATTTGTCTAAATAGTTATTTTCCATAAAAAGAGTGACAGCGAATTTGATGAATATAGACCAAAACAGCCATATTGGAAATTTTACTACAGCTTGGTATATCTGGAGAATTTTCCATACTATATTTTTGTCCTGCACGTTGAATGTCAAATCACCATCACGCTTGGTTTAATTAATGGACCCCTAACTGTGCCACAGTAATGTTACATCATTCTCGTTTTGCACACCCCTTCCCCCAATATATTCTTCAGAGCAATGTTCAAAGAAAATATGGCAGATGACAGAATTTTCAACAGCCAGCAATTTCTTTAGAAGGGCATGGTGCAGAGATGACCCCGGAGATGGGGCTGTCATCTACTAAACACAAGAGTTTTCCCTGAAGAAATCAAGGAGAAAGCAGGGGAGCTTTGGGAACACAGAACACAGTGACCTACAGCCTGACACTTTCACATTGAGCTGATGAAAAGTAATAGGAATAGATCTACAGGGAACAACACATGAAGACTTGCTTTACCATTGCTACAATAAAGCACACCGGTTATATAATGGTTGTAATACCATCATATACAATTACAATGTATATTCGATACCATGCGGAATTAAAAGGAAAAAAAAAATGGTACAATATTGTAGGTCTAAACCTTGTAAAAGAATAATTCAATCTTAATAAATACAGGTTTTTACAGCACAGTGACAGAATGTTATCAAAGATTCTACAGGACCATGTGTTCCTCCAAAGACCAATTCTCAGGGTATACGAGAAGATGCCAGTCTCCCATAGCCATCACCAGTGGAAGAAGTTCCGCCTTCTGTCAACCTGGACTTTGTCCACAAGACAACGCGATTCCTACTTTGTGTTTGAATTACAATGAAAATCCAATGGAGTCATAAGTATTTCATAAAGATTCAGTCTTTATGAAATACTTAAGGTCTGTGTCACTACCCTGTTTTGATGCAAAAACGGAGAACATTCTCAGCATTTATATAGAACCAACTTATTCAGTAGCAGTTTATAGAGATACAATGGGGATATAAAACCAAGTAATTGAGAGACCAATAAATGGTACTAAATAAAAAGGTAGAAGGCTCCACTCAAAAGGAGTTTATAATTTAGGAGATATGAATATTTTCTTTCAAAATCTACACAGATTTGAGCATGCAAAAAATACAGTATATTAATGAGACCAAAATGTATCCAATGCATTAAAGATGTATTGGTGACCAGTGTGTCTCTTTAAAGCATCACTCTAAGGTTTAGTTTATTGGACTCATCCTGCAAAGTTAAATAAAGCTTTTTTAACTTAATTTTAGTCTAGTTCATCAGCATGCCAGTCTCCGATCAGCTGCTGTTCTACCCTGGCTGAAATTAAGGAAGATGATGGCAGCAAATCCGATCCACAGGCATCTCTATGGGGAGCATTCAGCATCTCCCTCATCAGGAAGCCCCTCTATTAGCCATCTATGTAAAAACTGCATTGTTTCTCAGAAAAGTCAATGTTTACACCAGTGAACCAGGAGAGACAGTCTTGTAACCAAAAGAACCACTACATTAAGCAGTAATAATAAAAGTATTTATAGAATATAAAAAAAAAATTGAGATAATGGTAGATGAGTAAATTAAAACATTGTTTAGAATGTAGAATTACATTTTGTTTTCATCTTAATATATAAGTTGTTGGCTGGGAGCCCCAATGGATAGAAATTGATCTAAAGAACAGATTGCAAATATTGTGCACCAATCAATATTTCACAATATATAGGCCAACACAGTTTGACATATAGCATTACACAAAAGGACCATCTACTACTCTTAGTTACTAGGATATTTTCAGCTGCCTCCAGCACAACATAATTAAGTCCGTGGAAAGTATTGATTACAAATATTTTAAGACACTGGGAATTATTACTGGCGTTCAAAACAAACATACCAAGGACTTCCTGAATTAGAAGACAGGATGGTGTGTGTGTGGAGAGATTGTATGTGAGCATTGGGAGACTTGCGTGTATGCACGGTAAAACACTGCACCAATCAGATGTCTTGCAGGGGTTTTACTCTGCTATTTTATAGAAGTGCCTCTAGTGGCAGCCACTAGATGCAGGTTAGCCCCGCAATGAAAACATGGTTGTTCCTGAAGAATGGAGTGGTCTGGGTGTCTATAGTGTTCTTTTAACTGCACATGCAAAAAGCTCCCACTTCTAGTGTTTGTCTGCACACCATCCCGGTTTTAAAGGTCCAAGACAATGTTCCCTAGCATGGTTGCCCATATTTTTATATGTGCATATTGAACAACTAAACTGGATTGTGTTTTTTTCCCCACAGTAGAAAAAGTCATCCTGGGACGCCATAGATAATTAGAAGTCAAGAGCAGAGGACATATTGCAGCACCACACACTATAAATTGCAGTGAATGAAACACATCCAGGAAATACAATCGCTTCTCAAGAAATCATATTCAATTTTGTAACATTTTCATTGAGTGGCTTGGGACACAATAGTACGCAAATCCCTGACTGCTCAACCAAAACCTATAACCTCCTTTTCATCTGCACAAAACAAGACATTTTCGGCACAGTGCACTTAAACAACAAAAGAAAGCATGCATCAATGCATGGACTTCATAGCAGAGCAGTGTTTAATTATTTATTTGTAAGAATGACTCAGGCATCAGCCAGTATAAACAAGCAGACATTCTCACTTTGTCTGTCAAGGTCAAGTGGTTTCTAAAAGGTGCAGAACAATTGCCAACATTGAAGGGGCACTCTAAGCACAAAAAGCTCGACTGCTAAATGTAGGGTTTCTAGTCATAGCATCTTCGGGTGCCTTGAACCGAGTTTGTGAAAGAAATGGGAGACTCCTGACAATAAAATGATGGCTCCTCTAATGCAGCTCAGCCAAAGTGGATACAAAGTTACTTATTGTACTTTAGACAACCGTGAGACAGACACCAGGACCAAGAGAGGGTTAACCCTGCTCCCTCAGCCTACCATTGCCAACTAAAGTTGGAGAGCTAATGCAGAAGTTCACTCCAATATCATCTAGACCATAGAGGCATCAAAATTTAGGTGTCCAAAGAGGCTACGTTTTTGGCAAACTGTACACAAAACAAGGAGATGGTACCCAAAAAGTATTTGAAGTACATTATACAGAGCTTTTTGTTTATTACTTTTATTTTTCTGCTCAATTTAACATTTGAAGTGATATTTATTTTATTTCCTTTAATTCAAAAAAACTTTTTTTTAGCAAAATGTATGGATTTGTTTTTTAACCGATTTATTAAAAAAAAAAAAAAAAGCCTCACACATTGCATTACGGTGTTAATAGATTTGGCATGTTTGTGAACTAGCAATAGGTTTATTTTCCCCCAACCACATCAACATTCCAGTCCAAAAAAACCTGCAATATCAACATTTTGTGCAAAGTTCTAAATTCTAAACAATTAGCACAAGATGTACTGAGAATTGGATGACATCCATGAGAAGACAAAAATTAAAGAAAAAACAAATAAATAAAATTGATCTCTAAAAACGGTTTGTTCTTACTTTGCATCAAATCAATGAATTACAACTTATGGAACTCAATATTTTTACAGTGTCTCAATAAAAGCCACAAATGGACAATTTCAAATCCCAGCCAAAAGTGAGCAGCCCAAGTGTCTAAGCTTATTCCTAAAGCAAGTAAAAAAATATTGATGTAAAAAATGACTTCAAGCAACATTAAAATGCATTTTATAGAGCTTTGCTGGAAATGTATTTATAAAGTCAACTTGAGTATATGACTAGTCAAAAACAAAAGTACATCTGGTTGAAACCAGTTTTTACCATCATATATGCTTTACATTGTCTTTTTATAAGAACTCAAATAAAAAAAACCTCACAAACAAATAAATTAAGGTATTTAATAGTGCCCAGAACCAAACTGCTCTTTGAATTTGGTATCTCCTAAAGGGATACTCTATGTATTGACATGAAGGGGAAAGTGTGGGAAGATTATATTCATCTAGGTCACGATGGTTCAATTTTACTAAGCTAGATTGAAGGCTCAATGAAAACTCATGCTATAGTGATCCCTACAAGTAACAGCAATTATACTGAAATAAAATCAGACTAAGAGAGAAAAGGGACACTGAGCAAGGGATAAAAACAACTATGTCTGGACCTCAAATATTAAACTTAAATTTAGTACGTGAAAAAAATAAATAAATAAAAGTAACGAAAATCGTTGGCCAGGTTTACTAGTGTTTGTGCACAGACGCCTTTCTTTACTTAGTGAAGCCACGTGACGCATATAACCAATCAGGGTGAAAGTAGATTTCACAGAAAATGAAGCAGGATATTTTAGAAGACAACCAACAGGTAGAAAAGCATAGAGTATAACTGAGCACATTGAACCCTGCAACGCAGAGCAAACCCCCCTCCCCCCAAAAAAAAGACATTCCCAGAAGTATCACCATATAGTGCACACCGGACCATATCTGGTTTCAAGGAGAAACCGACTCTCAGCACTCTACAATAGACTGCACCTAAGCCCACAACACCCTCTCCCGCCTTCTTGCACAACTCCAAGTGGCCCATAAATAGCCCACCTAGACACCCCTAGGCTGTGGCTGCTGGGGCCACCACACTGACCTGCCTGCTCTTTATTAAATGGCAGAGATAATCCGACTCGCAGCTGTGCCTCTAGAGGGTAACTGTACTGGGTCACCTATGGCAAAACATATGAAGTTAGAGCCTAGCACCGAATAGACATACACTCCACTTCACTGGTTACACGGAGCACATCCACTCATGCTCATCCACTGATGAAAAGCAGATGCACCACTGACGTACTCCCCCACTCCCCTTATCCATCTCCCACAGCCAGACACCAGCGATCCCCTCCACGCACACCTGACACACAACACTTTACAACCATACTGAAGGACATCACCCGCACTGTGCCACTAGACAATGGGGTTCCCATACGCCCCACCTGGTTCCCACTAGATACCGCCCCACATTATTGGGTACAGAAATGAGGCACTGACGGATGCTGCACCACTTAACTGACCATCCCCAGTTCGGAAATCAAAGGCATATGCACAGCCACACGAACTCGGCATCCCCCCTCTCCTACAACCCTAACTAAGGGACCACCCAATGACCTACAGTACGCCCCACCTGGGGGTACACCTCCCACAACCCAACATGGTCATGTACCCTAGCACCCCCCACCTGTCCGTGGCAGGACACAGACGCTACCTACAAAATCCCTCCCAAAGGCGATGCCCCACATCATTGCATCTGAATTTAGATTTAACGGATTGGCTCCAAGTGACGAACGCATACAGATTCGCACACGTTCCACACCTATACGGGTAACCGGACGGTTCACACCCCTGCTCGTGAACAACACGATGGGTAAGCAGACCAATCGGCTCCTAACATAGGTCTTAGTGACCTATCCAAGGTGAGCACTAGGTACCCCAGTGGTCAGAATTAACCACTTCAGGTACGCCACCAAAGGACACCCCCGGCTGTCTACACATCCTGCCGCACTTAACCACACGTGCACAGCAACGGCAGACAGCACTCCTCTTTGTAAATAGTTTAGGTTTATAAATACCACCCCCACTTTTTCCCAATCCGGGACCAGTCCCATACACCCCCTTTTCTTTATTCCCCATAAACGACAACTGTTACATCAACCCTGGACAGGCAGACTGAAGCGGGAAAAATGCCACAGTCGCACACTCCAATGGCCAACGTACGCATAGTTACACTCAACGTCAGAGGCCTAAACACCCCTAAAAAACGCTCCATGACTCAATGAATTACAAACACTTAAGGCGGACATAGCCTTCCTGCAAGAAACACACTTCAAACAAGGGGCAGCTCCCACCCTCAGAAACAGAAGGTTCCCAACCGGTTACTTAAGCAACTTCACTGACACTAAGGCGAGAGGGGTAGCGATCCTGCTCTCGGCACATGTGCCCTTTACATACTCCTCGCATAAATCAGATGACTCCGGGAGACTGCTTATGGGCAAAGGCCAAATCGGCCAAACTACAGTCACACTGGTAAACACCTATCTCCCAAATAGACGCCAATGCAAAGTGTTCAAATCCCAGCTCAAAGCCATAGAACAATTCATGGAGGGTATTCTAATCCTTGGTGGAGACTTTAACCTTTCACTGGACTCACACATGGACACAACATTCCACACCATGGAATACCAAACCTCTGCGCGCACACTGATGGCCAAACTTCTAGATAATGCACAACTATACGACTGTTGGCGCACCACACACCCAACGACCAAGGATTTCTCATTCTACTCATCCACCACACACATACTCTAGACTGGACATGCTCTTCCTCCCACACAGGTTTCTCCACTTAATACAAATCAACCAACTATGGTTCGATCACATGGTCAGACCATGCACCCCTATCTCTAGCTCTACACATACCCACCATCCCACAAAAGTCATTCCAATGGAAACTCAACGACCTTCTCAATAACCCGAAAATAGTCTCACAGCTTGATGACTCTATAAACAACTACTTCACTATCAACACTACCCCCTCCTCAACTCTGCCTATCACGTGGGAAACACATAAATGCATGTTAAGGGGAGAGATAATAGCCCTGGCAGCGAGACACAAAAAGATCAGAGAGGCCAAACTTCGTACTTTTACGGAAGAAATAAGGGCACTAGAAACCCTACATAAATCAGACACACGCCTGAGCACCTACACAGCCCTCACGGCCAAACGGTCAGCACTACAGGACTTGCTAAATGCCAAAACTAAACGCACAATTATGTTAACAAAGCACTCATACTATGCACATGGAGGCAAATGTGGTCACCTGTTAGCAAACTCCCTTAAACAACAAAGACCATCGACATTCATCTCCAAAATCAAAACCCCCTCGGGAGCTATGTCTTATAAACTTCCAGACATACTGACAGCCTTCCACGACTACACCAAGCTCTACAACCTGAGAGACGCCCCTCCCCCGCTCAAAGACATTGAACACTTACTGACCAATAGGGTCCACCAAACTATCCCCGCAAATGCCCTTCCAACACAGGAAGAACCAATATCTTCTGACAAAGTTGCCTTAGCTATACGACGCCTCAAACTGGGGAAGAGCCCAGGACCTGATTCACTTTACAGCCAAATACTACAAGACGTTCGCAACCTCTTTATCTGAACCCTTCGCCCATGCATTTAACTCCCTCGCTCACTCAGCTACCCTCCCTACGGCATCTCTGGAGGCCCACATAGCCCTCATACCCAAACCCGATAAAAGACCCGACCAACTACGATAGTTATCGCCCAATCTCCCTAATAAATCTAGACATGAAGTTATTTACGAAAATACTGGACACCCACTTGAAACCACTGCTACAAACCTTGATACACCCCGACCAAGTGGGCTTCGTCCCCAACAGAGAAGCAAAACATAACAAAAAATTTAAGTCTAATATACCTGGCAAAGCGCCAGCAGACCGAGAGCCTCCTAATCTCAATTGATGCGGAAAAGGCGTTCAACAGGGTGGACTGGTCACTATTGACAGCCACCCTACGTCGGCTAGGATTCGGACCCCGGTGGTTGGAGTGGATGGAGGCCGTCTACTCTACTCCCACGGCCTGACAGAGTCAACGGACAGCTCTCAGAATCAGTACACATTCGAAACGGCACAAGACAGGGTTGCCCCCTTTACCCCCTTCTCTATATTATCGTACTAGAACCCTTCTTAAATGGAATCAGGAACAACCCAGATATCAGGGGCATCCAAATACAAAACGCAGAGTACAAAATCTCAGCGTTCGCTGACGATTTATTCTTAACCATACAAACACCAACCACCTCGCTACCCCCCCTCCTCGAAGAAATCAGCCTATATAATAAACTCTCCAATTTTCAAGTTAACTTTTCAAAAAGCGAAATATTACCACTCCAAGTTAATCCCCCCTCAAGCACATATTTGCAGGCCATATTCCCATTCAAATGGGCAGATAAATCCATTACGTATCTAGGAATTCGCCTATCGGTGGACCGATCCTCCATATACGCCCAGAACTATGACCCACTGTACCAAGCCATCTCAAAAGACCTACAAGCCTGGCATAAACCACAGTTCTCTTAGCTCTGTAGAATCAGTATTCTTAAAATGAACTCCCTCTCTAAGATACTCTACCTCTTCCAAACCCGGCCCATAGCTATACCCAAGTCCTTCTTCACTAAGCTCAGGCAACTTTCACCACCTTTATCTGGGCACAGAAACAACCTAGAATCCCATATGAGGTCCTCACCAGACAGATCCTGTGGAGGATTAGGTCTCCCACACATAGAACGATACTACAAGGCAGTCATTCTTACCAGAATATACCAGAATATATATATTGAGTAACAATGCCTGACCGGTAACGTCAAAACGAAACAGTTATCGACCTTCTACAAAACCCTGCAGGCAGACCATGGTACCCAGCTACCCCCCTTCACAGACACCTGGTCAATAAAGCTGAATATACAGATCACGACACCACAATGGCGGATTGCCCTATCACAAATACAGCCGGCATCCATATGCACTAAGAAACAAGAAGGGGGATACAAGAGAATATCCAGGTGGCATTATTCCCCGGCCAAAATTCACAACATCTTCCCAGGCACACCAGATGTCTGCTGGAAATGTTCCCAGCCACAGGCGTCCCTTGCTCACATCTGGCGGCACTGCCCGCTCACGCAAAAGTACTGGACTAACATTGTCAAAATGATCAATACAGTGACGGGGTCCCAACTACAGCATACCCCACACACTCTGCTGTTCCTGATCCTACCTACCTCAACCCCTAAGACACAGAAAGCCCTTCTGACACATCTCCTTACTGCAGCCAATTTGCTCATCCCAGTAAAATGGAAAAATACTGAACTCCCCACAATCAGGGAATGGGTAGCTAAAGTAGAATCAATCAAAACCATCCATGCCTCCATCTCCCACAGATACACACTTTTCAGGGACACATGGATTCCATGGGTGAGATTCTTAGCCGAGGACTCTGTTTGATTCCTCATAGTTCACACCCTTTCATACAGAGATTCCACACCGAAAGGGCCTCCTGGAACATGAGTAAGCAACGAGACACATTTAACGCACACAACCACCTGTAATGACCAGGCTGAGCGGCCTACACTACAACACAGACCACTGGATACTCTCCAACACAGCTGTGTGCTACATATACTGACACAGGACTACCACCTCAGCTGACCGTCACTGGTCTAGAAATGACACATACGCAAACAGGTGGCTAGGGAAGGACAACTCACAACACCAAACCACATAGTGACACTATACTGCTTAAAAATGACAGCGAAAATCAGGAACACCCTCCCTAAGTCAACGACAGGTCCAGGTTAAAGATAAGGTCCAGTCTTAGTCTATACTAATTTGTCATTTCAACTTCCAGAGCTATGTTAACAAATGTATGTTTCCTGCAAAGTTCTACCTACTTTATACTGTATAAACTCTAAACTGTACCTATTCTAAAATGTATTATATTAACAAAATGTCAGTTGTCACCCTGGATGTAAATGTGTACATCCCCCCCCTCCCTTTCCTTTTTCTCTTATGTATCCTTTTGATTTGATTGTGATTATTCTTGAAAAGCCAATAAAAGCTTTAAAAAAAAAAAAAAAAGAGGATTGAGAAAGAAGCATGTTGGGGCAACTGTACATGAGTAGGGGAGCACAAAGAATATCTGGGATGAATAGCTTATGTATAGCTTAGAGATCTTAACTGCACATGTTTGTCAGACGGGCCCAATTCACTTTTCCGGCATATTTTAGGAATAAGACACTATTTGGTAAAATCAATATCTATGCCCCCCTCACTCCCTCAGCAGCCTCCCTTTGTGTGGGTGATAGAAGAATAAGAAGGAAGAATCCGGTAAATATGAAGACAAGAAATCCACTATTCACTACAGAGTGAGGAAACCATCACATTCAATGGTAAAGCTTTTGAATGATTCAGTTGTCACAAAGTGATATATGTCCCTTTAAATATCCTGGGAAGTGACAGTTCTCCTTTAAAAGTAAAACACAAACTCATTATCGATTAACCTCAATTAATCCTAAAGTTTATCTTAGGAAATCAGCAGCAGTAATTAATAAAGGACGAGGTTACCAATGTCGCATAAACATTTATTTAATGCGGATACCCTTAAAGGTGGATTAAATTTTTGTGCTTGGTATTATACAGGATATGTAAAATGGTTCACTCATAAATGCAAACAACAAAAAAGCTTTTAAATGTTTTTACTATTAAATTATGCAAGTAATGTTTTACGAGATACAAAATGGTTACAGACAAAAATACCCTTACAGATACTGGAGTATGACCTTCTGTCTTCTAATATAATGCGTTTTACAAATATTATCTCAGCAGTCAATTAACTGCTAAATGCCACATGTCACAGCGAGGAATAGGAAGTGAATCAGATGTATGCTTTTTCATTGTTCTATCAGAATGGGTAAGAGAACACTAACAGCAATTTCACTGCGAAGGCTATGAATGTTGAGTGTTTCTACATAATATCAGTTTGCAATGGTTTGACTTTGCACTTTTGTTAAATGTAATATGCAAACAGCACATCTAGTATTTGTACTGTTGTGTTCCTGCTTTCTATATATACATACCATTCTATTAAGAGGCATGCTACTGGCACAGAGAGGCAGCAGGTCACTTTTCCAAAAAAAACCTGAGATCATTATGCACAAAACCAGACAATAAGCAAAGTGTGAGCCCAATATTAAATGTACTTTTCTTAATTTGGTAGCCCAAAATCAGAAGAAGAGAACAAACCTGGGATACCAAGATGGCTGCCAGAATCCAAGACTGCATACAACCCAAATCCAGCATCCAAATATATTTAATAAAAATTAATGAATGAAAAACAAAAATGAAATCAGGAATCTACTTGGAGGGGGTAAATAAGGCAGGCCAGGTTGCCTGTCAATCGTACAGGCAGGATCCTAGTGCCCTGAACATAGCGTGCACGTCGTATGATGCACTTGCGCTATGTAGGAACAGTTCCCTTTAGTCCCCAAAAGAGTGATACCAGGAAATTAAATAATTGGGAATGTCCTGCCAAACTCGGGATGGTTGGGAGGCCTAGCACTGTCCCACCTAAACCAAGACTGCTACAAAGTATGTCATATTTGTGTTCAGGGCATAGAAACCCTTAATGACAGTATATAACTTATAACAAAATATAAACTATGAACAATCGGTTGTGGTGTGCCGAAACCGATGATGCGGTAGATCTGAAATAAAAGAGGACTAAAAAAGTATACCATACAAGATTTATTTCAGCCTACAATTTGACCATCATATACCATATATCACATGTTCATGTTACAAGAAGCTTCATGTATTTCCTGTATTGGTTGGGGTATGTATCATCAGGGCCGGCCTTAGGGGTGTGCGAGCTGTGCGACCGCACAGGGCGCCATGGAACAGGGGGCGCCCTGTGGCCGACACAGCTCACTCATGGCCGGAGTGCAGGGGAGCTAAAAGAGGTACCTGGCTGGAGGATTAATTATTCTCCACCCGGGTCTATTAAAAAAAAAAAGAAGAAAAAAAAAGGGGGCGGGGTTTACCGAGCGGCGGAGGCGGGCTTATCGAGAGGCGGAGACGGGGCTAATACCTCCCGAAGCCCCTGCTGTACAGGAAGAGGGAAAGATGCTTCCCCATCAGCCAACTGCATCCACTGGAAAGAGGTAAGTGTGTGTGTGTGACTGTTTGCCTGTTTGTGTGACTGTCTGTGTGTGTGTGTGACTGTCTGTGTGTGTGTGTGTGTGACTGTCTGTGTGACTGCCTGTCCTTGTGTGTGTGTGTGTGTGTGACTGTCTGTCTCTGTGTGTGTGTGTGACTGTCTCTGTGTGTGATTGCCTGCCTGTGTGTGACTGTCTGTGTGTGTGACTGTCTGTGTGTGTGACTGCCTGTATGTGACTGCCTGCCTGTGTGTGTCTGTCTGTAACTATCTGTCTGTGTGTGACTGCCTGCCTGTGTGTGTGACTTTCCATCTGTGTGACTGCCTGCCTGTGTGTGTATAACTGTCTATGTGTGTGTTACTGTGTGTCTGTCTGTGTGTGTGACTGCCTATGTGACTGTCTGTCTGTGTGTGTCGCTGTAGCTGTGCCATTGTTTGTGCCTGTGCCTGTATGTGTGACTGCCTTTAACTGAGTGTGTGTGTGCATGCCTGTAACCGAGTTTAAATTTCCCCCACCCCTTCCTGTCAAGGCCGCACTTTGACTGACAGACGCTCACTCACTGACAGACGCACACTCCCTGACAGACACACACTCTCATATACACTGACAAACAATGACATACACACATACACTATTACTTGGACACACACTGACAGATGCACACTCTCACTGACAGACGCAAGCACTCACTGAAAGATGCACGACTCCACTGACCGACACATACACACTGACTGACACACACTCACTGACCGACACACACTCACTGACCGACACACACTCACTGACCGACACACACTCACTGACCTACACACTCACTGACCGACACACACTCACTGACCGACACACACTCACTGACCGACACACACTCACTGACCGACACACACTCACTGACCGACACACACACACTCACTGACTTACACACTCACTGACCACACATACACACTCACTGACGACACATACACACTCACTGACTGACACATACACACTCACTGACTGACACATATACACTCACTGACCAACACACACATTCACTCACAGACACACACACATTCACTTACAGACACACACAATTACACACTTACAGACACACACAATTACACACTTACAGACACACACACACACACACACACATTCACTTCAAAATAAACACTCACAGACACACACACAGACATTTCCACTAACACTCACAAACTAATATTTTTTACATTTATTTTAAATCCACCCAGCCTCCCGGGGAAAGCTGGAGTGGATTTCTTACCAGCAGTCCAGTGTGGCTGCTGGGCAGGCAGGCAGGGGGCGCACAGGCTGAGTAAGCAGCGCTTAGTGATGCCGGGAGCCGGACTGACGTCATATTCTGGCTCCCGGCTTCATTAAGCGGCGCAGAGGAAGCTGAGCAGGAAGAGCTCAGGTGAGCATGCTCCTTCGCTGCCCGCTGCCAGCCTTGGGGGGGCTCAAAAGTGGCCAGCCGGTCAGCTCTTGAGCCCCCCAGGATGCGAGGCAAGCAAGGGATCTGCCTGGGGGTTTGGAGGGATGCTTTTTTTTGCCGCCCCCTGCAAAGTGGCGCTCAAGGCAGATGCCTTGTTTGCCTCGTGATACACACGTCCCCGGTGCCTGTGTGTGTTACTGTATTCAGGCAACTTGGTGGGAGGTGGGGGGGGCGCCGTGAAGACTTTTTGCACAGGGCGCCTAATTGCCTAAGGCCGGCCCTGTGTATCATCCCAATGCCTTGATAATATGCACCGGTATGTTTCTGCTGGAAGCAGTGGTGGCTGCTCCATTACGTAATTAGTGTCCTGAGTAGTGGGATGGATTAAGGCCTAACCCTGTCAATAATACTCTAATATAGAGCATGAATGTACAAGTGGTGAGAGCATTGACATATAAGGTAAACAAAGGTTGGTCAGGGGAACTGGCAACAATGGTTAGGAATTTATCTAGTACCTGCACCGGGCACCATTTGTTGCCGGTAGGGTAATAAGGGATCTTTACCAGTTGATTTTTTTGGTGTGGTTTTAGTGTGGTTGAGGGATAGTATGTAGTGATTTTTACAATCTGGGATCTGTTAATGATGTCTTGGGATATGAGGTTTGTAGTGGTAAACTCGCTGGGTCTGAGGAAACCACAAAAAGCCAAGTGGATAGTGGTTTTAATGACATGATTAGTGCAAAGCCTGAGGTGGCAGCTGTGTCTGTAAAAATAGTAAGGGAGACAAGGGAAAGTAAAAGGGATAAATATTCTTTTACCATTCCATCTCATGAGATATTCTAACCACATGCGTAAATCCAAGGTAGCCGGAACGTCCAGTGAAATGCAGGAAATATCAGACTGAAAGCAGGGAAACAGATTGAGCAATCTAGATATAAAAGCCCTGGGAGATAGTTTTCATGGCAAAGTTGAGGGACCCTAGTAGAGACTGTAATTCTGTATGATTACAAGATCCCACAGAGAGATATAAACACCTTCTCAGGTTAAGCGGAGGAGATCGGGAAAGGAAAGGCAACACCCAGCAGCGAAACTAGATTGACCTCCTCGCCTTCCAAGATATCCTTCTTAATGTTAGTTGGCACCATGTAGCTGGGTTGATAATTAGGGTTCTGTAGTGGACCAATGAATTTACCATTTAGG